>JBCEWE010000326.1:855262-1291437 GCA_039877035.1 Silurus lanzhouensis | reverse complement strand
CACACACACACGCACACACACACGCACACACACACGCACACACACTGTACCACAAATGTTACATCATTTTATAACATATAACAGTGCTGTTGATGCCGATTGGTCAGAAGGTGCCGATCAATTTGCTCCAAGAGCACATCGGACAACAGCGGGCGCAAGTGCCTATTTGCCGAGGGGAATGCAAGATCGTGATCGAACTCTCGTCAACCGCTGGCGAGAGTCAGGCATCACACAAAGCGTAGAATTAAAACGCAGTAAAAAAATGTACATTTGTGCAACTTTTGTCGTATTGCTCTCATCGTCGTAAGATCGAGGGACACCATCGTAACTCGGAGACTACGTCTACTGCATACCCTATTTTTGCATTTCTGTCACTAAGTACGAAACTGTTTAAGCGGAGTGCAATAATGCTTTAGTTTATGATGAACAATCAATAATTCTGGGCAATTTTCTTTGAGGATTTACATTTTATGGAAGGAGTCTCCAATGTTACATTTTAATAGTCAGAGGTGAAGCGGTGTGAAAAAATCTGACAAACAAAACGGAGAATCCGAGTTCTGTCTATCCTATCTGTTTCTATTGATGAGAGAGTGATGAAATAACTGCTATAGCTGTTATAAGTAAATAACAGGAACTAACTCAATCCTCTGATGCTTCACAATAATAATCGTAACGTTAAACTCATAACTCGTGGTGATGTAAGAGGAATAAAACACAAGACTCCTGAGTGCAATCAACATGTGAAGAAAAGTGCAAGCAGTGCAAGAAAAACCAAAACAGGGGAAAAAAATACCCACTGGGACAAACAAACAGTAAATTAAACAAATACGAAAGTACCCCTATTTTTTTATATAAAAACACATGCTGTCCAATGGGAGAACAGGATCAATCTGATGATGTACAGTGCTTGAGTTGATCCAATTTCACTGTCTAATGACCCTTTAAAGCAAAATCTATTTCTATACTATATGATCAAAAATTGTGGACACCGGAGCATAGGTTTGGTCTGTGGGTTTTTTTTATTTAGCTTTCGCTGTTATAATAACCTTCACTCTTCTGGGAAGATGTTCCAATAGATTTTGTGCTTATTCAGCTATAAGGGTGTTAGTAAAGTCAGATACTGTTGTGGGTGAGGTGAGGAGGTCTGAGGTGTATTCAGCATTAACATTCTTCCCAAAGGGGTTCAATAGGGTTCAAATGTTCAGTAGCATGGGATCTCCAACTCCAACCCATGTACCTTCATGGAGCTGATTTTGTGCACAGGGAATTTCATTCTGCAACAGGTTTTTGGGTCTCCTAGTTGAAGGGAAGGTTATATACAATTATGAGCCTCTAACTTTGTGAAAACAGTTTGACAAAGAACCACCTGGAAAATCAGGTGTCCCAATACTTTTGTATATATATATATATATATATATATATATATAATATATATATATATATATATATATATATATATCCACAAAATGTTGATTTTATATATAGATTCTCAGTCTTCTAGTATTTCATGTAAACATGACACCGACCACAGTAGTGTGTCTTCAACTGCATAATGATATCAGTCACTATTGCTGGAGATCTGTATAAAATAAATAAAATAAACACAGCCCCTGTAAAACGCAGTCCACTGGCAAACATGTCCAACACCGAAGAGTTTCAGTAGCACTTCACTGTGAACTTAATCAATCATTTCGAGTGTCTATTCTCCTTCCTGTTCCTCCTCACCTGTGATTTTGGCGGCTTTCTCCTCCTGGTTGACGCGGTTCTCTTCGTCCTCCTCGTTCTCCTCTTCAAAGTCGTCCAGGTTGCCGATGTCGGCCTGCTTCATGCTCATCAGACTGGCCAGACTCTGCATGTCTTCATCTCTTAAGCGGAAAATAAGAACAAGGGAGTGTCAGTGACACACACACACACACACACACACACACACACACACAGCTAATTAAAATACTATTTAAAACAATATTTCCATTAACGCTTTAGATCTACTCTTTAATCTCTATATTTCTTAGTATTATAACTAATATGTTTATTTATAAACAGCTCAATGTTTTTTTTCTTTCCTGTGTGGCTTAATTATACTGTCCTAGTGTTTGGTCATGAAAATGAAGTTGAGAGCGAGAGAGGAGAGAGAGAGAGAGAGAGAGAGAGAGAGAGAGAGAGAGAGAGAGAGATGTACAGAAGCACCCAAAGCTAGACAGACAGACAGACAGACATTAAGACAGACAGAAGCACTCAAAGCTTAACAGATAGACAGAGAGAAAGAGAGATGTACTGCAGCATCTAAAGTGAGACAGACAGACAGCAAAAGAGTGGGAGAGATGTACGGAAGCACACAAAGCTAGACACAGACAGACAGACAGACAGACAGACAGACAGACAGACAGACAGACAGACAGACAGAAGCACTCAAAGCTTAACAGATAGACAGACAGAGAGAGAGAGAGAGAGGAGAGAGAGAGAGAGAGAGAGAGAGACAGAAAAAGAGAAAGAGAGAGAGAAAGAGAAGAATAAAAAGCATTTTTGAATGGGTGCAGATGATGATGTCACTGAGAGCTCAATGTCCCATAGAACACAATTAACATCCTCTTCATAACTGACCAACAAACCTCTCACACTACTACTACTGTACTACTACTATTACTGCTACTACTGATAGCGATAATCACATTATTTTAATTATAAATTATTGAACTTTCAATGCTGTAAAGATGCTCATATCTGCAGACCACCATTTACACACCACTACCCACAACTACAGGCAGAACTCCTACAACAGCACCAGCGCAGGAATTTATTCGCAAACCATAAACGGGTGCGAGTAAAAAGGAAGAAAGATGAAAGAAACGGTACGACAGAGGAACAGTGAAAGTCGGCATCGCTGCCAAAGCGAGTGATGAGTTTATGCGAAACGACGGAGAAGTGGAAAAGAGAAAGAACAAATAGAAGAGAAGGTGGTGGGGGGGGGTAATTCTATCTTAAGGCTGTGATGTGTATGAGAGATCGATATACCAATAACAATATAAGCTGAAAGAAAAGAATGAAAGAAGAGAGAGAGAGAGTGAGAGAAAAAGAGAGAGAGAGATACAGTGTGTTTGGTACACTCTTTCTCATGAGAAGCGGCAGCATGAACACACTGTCCTGCCTGAGTTTCCACCACTGGAGATAAAACCGCAGGATTAGTACGGCCGCTCTCTCTCTCCCTCTCTCTCCCTCGCTCTCTCTCCCCCATATCTTATTCTCATTCCCGACCCTTCATCCCTGCTCCCTCTTTCTCTATCACCCCTTCATGAATGCGCTCCAACCTTTCTTTTGCTTGTGCCGGAGCTTATTTGAACGTATGTAATGGAGTTTATTTGTGTGCCCGTGACATCATTCCGGTGGGTTAAGAGGGGTTACGAGCACAAAAAAAACCCTGCGTGGGCCGATAACACAAAGGGCCTCTCACATATATGCCCCTCACACTCACTTTCTGTACGAAGGGTGGGCCTGAAAAAATATACAGACGTTGGGGGGGAAGGCATTCTGTCCAGGTGAGAGATATTTACACTTTCAGGTCCAGCGGCTGGAAATATTTCATTTCCGTGCTGTTTGTTGGGATCGATGTGACACGAATGTCAAGCAGAAAGCGAAAGGGTGTGGGTTTAAGAATATCCACCTCCTGCATATCCTTTCACTTCTAAACCATATTAAGTGGATAGAGAGAATACAGGGGTGCCTGTTGCATCAGATTCTTTTCTCGACACGTGGCAGGGATTCATCTGACCAACGCCGCTAATGGAGGATTGTAACTGGCAACCCGGTTGCCCTGTCCACTCTTCTGGAAAGATGTTCCACTTTATTTTGTGCTCATTGAACTCTTGGTAAAGTCAGGTACTGATGTAGGTGAGGTGAGGAGGCCTGGGGGTGCAGTCAGCATTCACAATCATCCCAAAGGCGTTCAAAAGCTCTAAAGAAGGAGATATTTCACTGCATCTCATGTGAGGCAGATCTTCATGGAGCCTGGAGCACGGAGCACCATGCAGGAACAGGTTTGAGTCTCCGAGTTCAAGTTAAGGAAAAATTTCATGCTACTGCATCCTAAAAGATGTAATATATAATTGAGTTCTTACAACTTCGAGGCAACAGTTTGAGGAAGAACCACATATGGCTTGGAAAAATCAGGTGTACCAATACTTTTGGAGTAAATAAAGCCAGATGATACACCCTTTATTTGTTACAATATTGGATTGTGCTGCAAATTAGGCCGATTAATAAGCATCTGACACACCAAATCGTGTGTGTACGTTTGCATTAAGGGAACAGAACTCTCCCGTACCAGCAGGTGGCAGTATTCGGGTTTTTGGCCTTTGTTCTTGACCTAAAATTATACATTTCATTGGATAAACACAATGCTAATATTTGGAGAAAGAATAAGAATACATTTTTGGAACTGTATTGTTAGTGAGCCTCGTTACCACCATGGTGAGCAGAAAAGCCCAATTCTCAGCGCATTTCAGAACATACAGCATGGTAAACCTTGAGAAGATGAGCAGCAACAGCAAAAGACCACATCAGATTCCATTAATTTCAGAGTAGGTATATAAATCTGAAGCTACAGCAGGTTTAAAATCAACCAAAACTGGAGGGTGAAACCAGGTGCGCGTTTTGTTAAGAACGCGCCATAATTGTCGGCATCACGTCTGTAAACGAACGCATTTACACATGAGGAGGGGGGAGAGATGGATAGATGGATATACAGAGACAAAGAGAAAGATTGAGACAATCAGTGAGTGAGAGGGGAAGAAAATATTGAGTGAGGAGTGATAGATGTGGAATTATGGGAATGTGAGCAATGGCACATGAACGCACTTTTATTAGTGGAGTGGGAGCCGGTGAGGGGTTGAAGAATGAGGGAGAAGGTGTGTGAGATGGTGTGAAAGGGAGAAAGCAACGGGAAAAGATGTGGCTGAAGATGGACTCACGTCGCTTTGCCCTCTCGCAGAAAGATGCAGGAGAGCGAGAACTGCAGCGTAGCCGCCACCACCTTTTTGGAGAGAGGCTTGAATTTGAGTTTGACGTCAGTCTGCGTGGGCATGGGGCTCGCATACTGCTTCATATTGATGCTGCTGGTGGCCAGGGCTTTCCTCCGACCTGACGGAGACTCCTGGGGAAGAGAGAGAAAAGAACACAACAGAATAAGCAACACAGACAGAATGCTTAGGCTATTTACGGCATGTAATATATATATATATTAAATATTACTTTGAAGAATAAACCGCAAAACCTGATCATACACCAATAAATCCACAATGCGACAGATTATCCAACATTACATCGATCGATCGATAGGTTAACAAGCATTCAAACTGAAAAAATAGGCAACATTCCAAATAAATAAAAAGAGATACAATTAAAATCATTTAAAAGAAGACACTTCAAACAAACAAAAAATGTATTGTCAGTGATTCGCCTGTAGAGGCCGCTCTAGTACTCTATAATGCAACCCGGAAAAACCTAAAGCAACCGATAGCATGGCAAAGCATATTTCCAGTAATCAACTATCAGTGCAGATTAAAGTCGACCTAAAAATAAAGACCTCTAATAAAGCCTCTGGCAGTGAGAAATGTACAGAGGCTTTTTTGGAACAAAAATTGCTATATATGGAACATATACATTGTGTGTAAAACTGTACAAAAGTTAGACACAATACCTATATTAAAAACTGAGCAGCTTTTCCGATTATTAAATAGTTGCCTTTGGCTCCACCTTGCTGATCGAAGACACGCACATCGGTAGGCAGAAGTATAGAAAACCTTACAAGTGTTTTGTCTTCTATTTCCCCCAGGCAGTCATTTCAGAACAAACAAACAATACAAAGCAGCACTTGACCTAATGCATAATGCAGAAGCCTTCCCTTGTTTTAATGTGCTATGATCTCTGTGTGCATATGGGATGGTCTTTCAAACACATGATCTTTCCTGAATATATATTATAACCAGTAAATGTGAAATTATTTTCCAACGAATGAGTACTACTTCTGGAAAAAAACATTTGATTACTAACAAACTAATCTGATCCAGAGATTATCAGACCTCATATTTGAACATATTTGTATATGCGTGTCTAAAATCATCACGTGGGAGCAGCTCGGTGGTCAATGGCGCCCCCTTTAGACCAGAAATCCAGACAGCAGGTATACGTAGGACAGAGTCAAATGGAGTAAATGCGAAATACCATATTTAGATACTAGTTGGGTGCATCTTCATAATTGAGGCCGATGCATGAAGCAGTCACAAGTGTGATCCGATTTCGATTGCAATCTGAATGGGATTTAATGCAATATGACGCAACAGAAAAATGATGCTATGCAAATCAAC
Organism: Silurus lanzhouensis; assembly: GCA_039877035.1. Lineage (NCBI taxonomy): Eukaryota > Metazoa > Chordata > Actinopteri > Siluriformes > Siluridae > Silurus > Silurus lanzhouensis. The sequence continues at coordinate 1,285,078 of JBCEWE010000326.1, read as the reverse complement.
GTGGTTCAGATACAGTAGTTTGCTTTTAGTGGTTCAGACAGACAGCAAATTATCAATTTACTGATTTGCCTTCTGACTTCTAATGCATGAACCTTTCGCACAACAAAAGGACGTTCTTTTCCTGTTGTGTCTGCAGGAAGTTACAGCTCTACCTCTGCCATGTTAATCTGTATTCTATGTGACTCTCAGGACACGCCTCGATCTCCGTAGTGTTATAGCGATACGTCATATTCACGAGAGAACGCGCTCGAGAAACCGATCTACATATCGAATATTGAATCTAGTAAATACAGAACGTGTTATATGGTTCTCAATCAATGTTAAAAAAGAATCACTAAAAATGAGTTTCGCACAGAGACGCTTGTAGATGTGCTTTCTGCATCAGTAATAGAAATCTCAGTAGGTGTGTTATTCTTCTCACTTCTCAGGTAACATCAGGATTGTTCACTAGAACTGTGGACTCCAAGAAAATGAATTAAATTGAGACAACATGAAGATCCTCAGACATTCAGCCTTCTCCTGTCCTTCAGCCTGCACTTGGCTTGCTTACAAAATATCTCAGATTCACTCCAGCTGTGGTGATACAGGACTTGAGCCATTTTCTGTCACTCTGGCCATCTCGGACATTCTGTGCACTCGGTCTCCGTCCGTCTATTCACGCATGGGCACAATCTGTCTCTCTCACTAAGAGCTGCATCGGAGAGAGCGTCACGTGGCAGTCTTGCGGGAGAAGCGTGGCAGATGCAATCTGTTGCCAACACCAGGAATGTTCAGAGAAGCTGTTTCAGTTTTCACAGCAAAACACAACGCTCTCTGACACACTGAGTAAACAGAAGTGTGTGTTTGACAGCTCGCACTTCTTCCGGCTCGTCCTCTCTGTCACTGTATATCATCATTTTCTCAATGTTCAATACTCAATAAAGAGGCTTGATGAGGTCAGACGAAACAAAGCATGTAGAATCCACACTCTATCCTGGTAAGAGAGTGCTGCAGGACAGGTGGTAGCTTAGTGGTTAAGGTAATGGACTTTGAATCTAAAGATCATGAGTTCAAATCCCAGCAAAATCCTGGGCCCCTAAACAAGGCCCTTAACCTCAAATCTGCTCAGTTGTATGAACAAGAAAAATGTAAGTCGCTTTGGATAAGGGCCTCTGCCAAATTTCTTAAATGTGAATGGTGAGGTTGTGAGGAGTAGAGGTGGTGAAGGGGGTGAGTTTAAATCCCTGGGGTAGCAGGAGTGATTTGTGATAGAAGAGTATCTGTGAGAGTGAAAGGGAAAGTTTATAGGACTGTGGTGAGACCTGCGATGTTGTATGGTTTAGAGCAGGGGTCGCCAACTGGCGGACCCCAAGATGCGTCCAGCCGGACCACTAAAACTTTTCACATAATGAACTAAATATATGCCAACCGCTATTTTGTAATAAAATCACATTTATATCAGGCACATCAAGGTCAGCTCAGTAGAGTCGCTACTACAGTTACTATGCTCACTGTTGCTACGATCAGGCGTGCAGTTGCGCGTGCAGTGAAGGCAGCAGAGAGCGACTCGCAAACCGATGAAACTTTCAGTGAGTGAAAAACAACGGCGTTCTCAAAAATAAGGAAAGTTGATGCTGAAAACCGATTTATTTTTTTATTTTTTATTTTTAGATGAATGGGACGCATTTATTCTTCCTGCATCGAGCTGCATCGAGAGGCGTGTCTCATTTGCTCAGAGTCTGTTGCGGTCGCCAAAAGCGGAAACATTAAACATAGACATTTTTTAAAAATTTACTGTCAGCAGTCAACAGTGAGCCTTTACTGAGATTACAGTGGATTTTAGAAAAAAAGATAACAAGCCCTCTACAGATGTTATTTACATTTCATTTGGTTTTTTTTTTACATTTTTATGGACTTAAAGGAACTGTACATATGAACAGAGGAAAAAAGAGTTTCTTGCATTTTTTTTTTTTTTTTTTTTTTTTTTTTTTTTTTTAACACTGGCACTTTATATTGTTTGTGTTTCTGAATGATATTGCTGAGACAAGGTGATGATTGGTGAGATTGAGATGGTTTGGACATGAGGACAGAGGAGGCACATGGGGTATATCGGTAGGAGAATGCTGAGGATGGAGCCACCAGGAAGGAGGAAAAGAGAAAGACCAAGGAGGAGGTTTATGGATTCTTTATAAAATAAAAGGACAATGTCTCGAATGTCTTGCTCAGTGCAAGGACTCACAGAAAAATCTTAGGTTTGAAATTTTTAAGACTGGAAACTTTCCGTGGGAATTAACGGGAATATATAAGTATTAATTGGAATGAACTGGGAATTTACACAGCTGCAAGTTTATAACAGGGAACTTAAATGTAGTTTAAAAAAATATCTTGCAGGATAATTTTGGTTAAAACAACCAGATTTTTGATAAACAAAATTATACAAAATGAAAGTAAAAATCTGTCATTTAAAATCTGTATTAGTTCGCATGGATTTCAGCTTATTACCAAACAAAATGTATATGATACAATTTACATTAATTATCCCAAATGTCCAATGAATTCCCACAAATTTCTTGTAAGTTTCCAATTTGGAATATTTCCCAAATCCCCCGGATGAAGTTCCAGTGGAAAGTTTCCGGTAATTTACCGTTATTCACACTGCTTTTCACTCGGGCTTAACCTGCCGTCTTTCCTCCAATCGTTGAGCTGCTTAGTCACTCAGACGTATAAATAAATCCCTTTGTTGTCGTCAGGTAAGAACGACAATGTGGTCCAGAGCCTCGTCCTTCTTTAGAATGCATATCCCACTCACACAGATCAATGGGATCACAGATACATATTCCAGACTCGGTGTGTTCGCATGAAGAGCGAATGGAGAGAATCTCAGATAGGAATCTCGCCAGAGGCTGTGAGAGTGTATGTGTGTGTGTGTGTGTGTGTGTATGCTGTGTGTAAAGATATGCATCTGTCAGATAGGTGATTGTGAATGTAGTTGTATTCCCATAGGTAAAGAGAGGAACCTTATCAACGCTGTCTGATGGAGACCGAGATGCAGCTACGTGTAGATACACTGCAACACACTTTTCTCCAACACACAAACACACACACACACACACACACACACACACACACACACACACACACACACACCTCAAAACCTATGCATCCAAGACACCTTTACATGCTACATCCAGATTTCCTCCAATGTGTGACCAAAAGTATTGGAACACCTGCGCTCTATATATATATATATATATAAGAAATTATATTTGTTTAAACCGAAGGAGGCCAGAAGACTTAAAATAAAGTTTCTACATTCGGAGACCAGGGGACTTCCAAATGTCTAAAACTGGCTCTGCGTCAACCATAAATCCTTGAACCCTCTGATTCAGCTTCTTAAAGCAAACACTGAAAAACACTGCAATAGAAAACTAAAGGCAAATCATGTGAACATAATTGTGAATAATTTTTCCCCTTGAACACTATTATGAAAATACGTTGTGTCCGAGGTTGTGAAGGAATCTACGTATATATATATATATATATAGGTGAGAAGTTAAATGAGATGCGTCATTGCATTGCTCCCTCGTGGCTTCAAGGGTAGCTTCAGGCTTCAGTGTGGAAGTAGACAGAGCAGAACCTGATATCCAGGTGTAGGCGGGAAACACCAGAGACTGTTATTATCATAGAGCAAACAGGCCAAGCGCATCTCTCCCCTGCTTCTCTCGCTCTCAAACTATGCTATGACACAAAAACGAAGAGCAACACCTGGGCATCTTTTCACCATTTTCACTCCATCCACAAATCTAAGAAAGCAAACAAATTTCCCAGACAGACGTCCAATCCTACCAGGCCTGACCCTGAAGTACAAGCTCGACAGACCACTTTTAATAAAAAAAAAACAAAGAAAGGTACTCTGCGACGGCTCTTGACATTTGTGTTGACATTTGAGCCCCTGTTGAATTGCTCGGAAATATAGCGTGTCATCCCTGAAGAAAACGGTGCCCACCTCCTCCCCTTCTTATCAAGCAGATTAGCCTGCTGCATTATACCAAGCTAATAGCGCATGTAGATACTTTGTGAATGAATTTTCCAAAAGCATCAAACACTTAAGACGGATTTAGAGCCCACTCTCCGAAAGAAATACTTAAGAATATGCAAATACCCAGCGAAGAATTGGGTTTTAACTAGATTTGACGAGCGCAAACAATGAAATGTGCTCTTTTCCCCGGCCGCCGGTGTCAATCAGGAGGCGAGATTAAGAGCCGCGCTTCTGACAATGTGTAAAATGGAAAGGGACAATGAGGCACTTTTAATTTATCGCAGGGATATGACTATCAATGCGCTCGCATTGTGTCTTCTGAATTGCTAAACACCTCGCCCAAGAGAAAAGATGAGGGCTTGCCAGGTCAGCTGAAGGATGCCCCCTACTGCCATGCTATCGTACTACAACCAAGCTCAAACCTGAACACAAGCACGAACTTGGCTTCTTTTAATGTGTGTGTGTGTGTGTGTGTGTATGAGTGTATGTATATTTTAAATGTGTAACGGTACAGGTATTCGTACTGAAATCTTTTGGTACAGGGAGTTTGGCAATCCTTTTTACGTGCGCAACAAAGGTACAATCTGAATTCCTAAGTAGCTGACCGCAAGTTTGTTTATTCTCCGCCTTAGACTTTGAACGCATTTTATTTTTTAAATTAGGATTATAAATATTATTATTAAATTTTAAAGCACAGTGTCACTGTGGCTACTCGCTCAGTACCGGAAATAAGATTTGTTTTGCTAACCAGGAAGTGGCTAGCTGCTAACCAGGAAAGGGCTAGCTGCTAACGCTAGCGGCATGGATTCTATTTGTGTTTTATGTCCAGCTTCAAGAATTTCTCTTAAAAGGAGAAAATCCTGAAACTTCGGCATATCGAGGAAGTGAATGAATAAAGGATGGAAGGAATGAAGACATTTGTTAAAGTAAAAACACACACCTGTATTACCCAAATGGAGTCTATCAAAAATAAACTATTTAATAAAATGTTTCTATTTATTTTATTCAATTTAATTTATTCAAAGTTTACAGCATTGATTTGATTTATATTATTTTTATTAAACGTTATCATCTTCTTTCGGCTGCTCCCATTAGGGGGCGCCACAGCGGATAGTCCTCCTCCATACTACTCTGTCCTCTACATCTCCCTCTTTCACACCAACTATCTGCATGTCTTCCCTCACCACATCCATAAACCCTAGTAGTAAAGGAATAATTAAAGAAATAAAACGCTTGTGTGATGTTTTTGGATAACAGTGACCCTCTGGGTCATAATAATAACATCACTTCAGTTCCACATGCATTACATCAAGCAGTGATTCACGAATATCTAACGTTACGTTATATGCCGATTCGCTAAGATCCTTTCACACCTCGGTACAATTTGCCATCAATTGCATTAATCTCCACGTTCATCAGGCAAAAACCATCTTCGACTCAATCCTAAGGCAAAAGAAATGTGCAGAGGAGACGTAAAAAGGCAGAACTGAAATAGATGCTGGAGACTCCCTTCAAAATAATTCCCCAAATCAAAGATCATGCAGGTCATCCTCTTCTTGCGATGGAGATAATTTACGACGACCCCATCATACGTCAAAAATATTGAAGATGGTACTATAACACTTTCCTGCTTTAAGCTGATTTATAATTTTCTGCTCTAAACTAATGGCTTTCCTCTGCTTTTTTTTTTTACTACCAGCGTATGTGACAAATAAAATTTGAATTTGTTTGAAACAGAAAAAAAACACACACCGAGACAACTTTACTCCGTCGACCGCTAGCGAGAGTGTGGCATCTCACAGGGCGAGAGATACGCTCGTCTCAGCTGCACATCCAACGTATCCTACATCGTACGCTGCTGCCTGTTGTGCGAAACGTTTGATATTTTTTTACAATCTTGTCGTATCTTTCTCGTCACCGTGAGATCGAACCATCGTAACTCTGTAAATGTCTGTTTTGGTGTATAGATTGTTACTCTAGAAACCAAACCATATAAGAACATGAGTATTAATGTAAACCTACATATCAAACATACATATAAAACACACTCTTAACTTAAGTGGTTCGTCTCAATTCAAATCTCTGATTAAAAAAAAATGATAAGTAATAAAAAAAAAATTGTGTAACAGTGAAATATAAATGTTTAAATCATCGTTTTTTTTTTTTTCTGTTAACATTTAACAGTCAGGCCAACTACAAAGTGTCTCAGAGATGGGGGTGAGCTGGCACTATACTTCAGAAGTGGCGAAGTGTGTGCGTGTGTGTGTGTGTGTGTGTGTGTTATTTTGGCACATCGGGGAGGCTGGCCCAGCTGTCCAGGTATTGATTCACAGCTGGTGCCAGTATAGGGGGTGAGGGTCAGAGCTGTGGGTGGTCCTACCCAAACACACACACCAAATTATCAGTCGAGTTAGGGGAAAGGGGCCTGACCTGCTCCTTTTGTCTCATTAGTTCATTAATTACAGACACAACAGAAAGAAAACAAACAGCTCCATGCTTCCTCCCACTTCGTCACGCAATCTATTCGATCAAAGTAACATCTCGGCGTATCTGGCTCGCTATGACTCAAGACGTAGTCATGAGTCGTAGAAAAAGAGAACGGCAAGCTGTTCAAAGCTGCGAAAAAGAAATCAATATATAGATGCCATAAATGACTGTCGGTTTATTAATTACTAAACAATTGTGATTCTTGTTTCAGTGGCTGGCAAACCATTCGATGGTTAGCATACACAACAAACAGTTTGTATTTTTTCTTTACTATTGATTATATTTCGCTGTTTCAAACCACACATCCAGAAAACAACAAGCTACTGGGAGACTCTGTCTATGTTGTCTATGTTGGATGGGAAGATAAAGGTATTGGGACACCTGACTTTTCCAGCCATATGCGGTTCTTTTCCAAACTGTTACCACAAAGTTGGAGGCAGACATTTGTATCTGAGGTCTCTGGATGTGGCACCAGAAAATACTCCCTTCATTTGAACTACCAGACCCATGACCGGTCCACCAAACGAGCTCCATAAAGAGGAACTCATAAATTTCCAGTCAGAAGTCCACTCTCACTGTCTTATAACCATCTCTCAATCTCAGACATTGACTGAATCCAGTCAAACCCTGATCTGAATGCTTAATCACAATCAGGTTTATAGCCCAAGTGTGTTGACACAAGGAATTTGGTTCCAGCTGTTAGTGACTCAAAGTACAGACATAAATTACACTATACATTCAGACAAGACAAACAAGACAAAACAGACAATGTGGGACCATATAGACGAGTACGAGCATTAACCGATGGTCAATTGCTAGAACTATCGGCTCCATACCAATAGTTTTTCCGGGTTGTGTGTTTCTGGAGCGGCTGAGAAGGTCCGCCTTCATTATGCAGTATGAAAGTAGCCTCTAGATACAAATCACTGATGCCAAGTGTTGTTTGTTTTGTTCAGACTGCACGCTGTACCTCATTCATAGTTAGTTCATAGTGTATTAACTAGAGTTGACGGATTTTAAAAAATTACTTCATTGTAAAATGTGTTAGTAAATGTAGAAATTTACAAACAAACAATACTTCTAAAGCATTTATTAACTCCAGTTAATGGTGCAAATGAAATCTTACTGTAAAGTGTTACCATGTCACATAAATAAAAAATGGCCATCTTTAAATGTCTTCACAAAGGCCAGAGCATTGAAATTACATTTATTTATTTTTTTGTAATGAAGATCAGTACTTTTTTTTTGTTTTTTACATGGAGTGTTGTGTTTTCTAAATTCTTTTATTTACTACCCATTTAAAAAAATCGGTTGATCTTATTAATTGTTAAGTACGATCGAACCTAGCTGTCGGTAAAATCCACTATCGGTCGACCTGTAAAGTGTATGTATACAAGAAATAAAGCTTTAAACTGACGATGCCTGTAAATCAGAAGAACAAGATCAAATAAAACAAAGGCATGATGTCAGTTGACTAATCACACCAGAGAGGGTTGATACAATAAATTCATGAAACTGTGAAAACTCTCCCGTCTCCTCATAAAAGCATGCGATTGCTTTAGAAGCTCGCGTTTCGACCTTCTGCACGGCGTGAACATGTCACGCATAGGACAGAGACACCATTCTGACACTGAATATCAGCTTCTGCTATTCGATAAAGAACTGCTGAACCGAAAAGAACCAAAAGAGTAAAAAATGTGTTTTGGGGCCTTTAAAGTGCTTTCCATCTCATTTATCAGTGTCCTCACTGCCTGGTCGCATCACACTCCACACACACACACACACACACACACACACACACACACACACACACACACACACACACACACACACACACACACACACACACACACACACACACACACACACACTCTTATCAGGGAGGTCAGAGCGCAGTGTCCAGTCGTCTCCTTCTCATCACACGGCTGACCAGAAAAATAAATTAAAGCCTCCCGAAAACTCCTACCGCTGCAATACTGCTGAGAGCGTGCACACACACACAACACACACACACACACACACACACACACACACACACACAAACACTCACATGAGACACAGATATATTGGATTAACAGACGAGTTTATTCCATTTTTAGAGGTGCTACCTCATCATTTTACACTTCATTCCACACACACACACACACACACACACACACACACACACACACACACACACACCCCTGAATGCCCCTACATAGACGCAGTGATTAGATCTTTAAAACTAACTGAAATCTACAAGCAGAGGCCCATCAAACATGTCAAATTATTAGCTATTTGCTGACAGTGTATGTCTATGAGAGAGAGAGAGAGAGAGAGAGAGAGAGAGAAAGAGAGAGAGAGGCCACGCTACACAGATTATAGACTCCCAATTACAGGGAAAAGTGCCTGCTGGGTAAAACAGACATTCCAGTACTGAGGTTTCTAATTCTTTCTTACCAGCTACATTGTTGTGCTGCTGTAAATACCCGTCTCTAACTTCAGCGTAACTTTAAAAAAAAGACCAAAACACTCCATAAAAGGCAAAACTAACACACGTAAACATCAATCCGTATATGAAAGGTCAGGAACTCAGTGCAGTAAATTAAAAAAATACGGACATTTACAAGAATGAAGAACACAATATGAAGGTTTTTCTGAGATTTCTTTGGACTTATGCAATTTATGTAAAAATCTCCTACAACCAATTAATGATTAAAGCAAACATGAATAGTGAGGCATATTTGAACTATTTAAATAGAGTATTACATTTTATATGCAAATTCTACGTTTATTAGCGTTTTTAGACTAATGATTATTAACCATTAGCTCTCTAATGGCTTAGAGTCAGAGAGAGAGAGAGAGAGAGAGAGAGAGAGAGAGAGAGAGAGAGAGAGAGAGAGAAACTGCAATACAGAAAGATGGACAGACATGGAAACACATATGTGGAGACCACAAATATATACAGTGAGGAAAATAAGTATTTGAACACCCTGCTATTTTGCAAGTTCTCCCACTTAGAAATCATGGAGGAGTCTGAAATTGTCATCGTAGGTGCATGTCCACTGTGAGAGATATAATCTAAAAAAAAAAATCCAGAAATCACAATATATGATTTTTAAACTATTTATTTGTATGATACAGCTGCAAATGAGTATTTGAACACCTGTCTATCAGCTAGAATTCTGACCCTCAAAGACCTGTTAGTCTGCCTTTAAAATGTCCACCTCCACTACATTATTATCCTAAATTAGATGCACCTGTTTGAGGTCGTTTATTTACATATTAAATCAATAACCACCTCCTTGGTTTTGGAGATATTTAAGAGGAGATTTGGGTTTTCACACCACAAAGAAATCTAAAACAGGCCCATGTTCTTCCTCCCAATCATGTGAAAGGCTCACTAAAGTAGTGTCATCTGAACACACACACACACACACACACATTTTATATATATATATATATATATATATATATATATATATATATATATATATAATATATATATATATATATATATATATATATAACAATACATATGTACCATACAATATCATGTTCAACCTAATATATACACCATATCCGTATGTGCTTTCTGGACATCCCGTTTCACATTTATTGTCAGAAGGACCAGACAGATAGATCTGAGATTGTGACACAGCTCTCTCACTCATGCATCACATAGAATGAGTATTAACCCCACACAACGCTCACAGGTTTCACATAAGTACAGCTACAGAAGCATGCAGTCCGCTCAGCTCCACATCAGATATCATACACAGTTCTCATAATACTATACTATGGAATTGAAATAGGTAGAAATACTCTCTCTCTGCTCCTGTAAGCCAAGAATAAATCATGACATGAATGACAAAATTACCACCCTGATCCTTTCTCGATAAAGGCAAGCATGACTGTTTTTATCCAGTTACATTTCAAGGTGTCCAATGTCTTTTCGGTAACATTACGAATCGTACAATTCTATGAGATATAATGAAGTGAAATCGGGTGTAGAGGATGCGAAGGGGGCAAGAACATGATTGATGAATTATAGAATAAGTATAAAATGTACCGAGTTCTCAGATGCAATCAAATGCAACACTGATGGCATGTACTATTAAGCCACGTATGACCTTTCTGAATCACTGACAGTCCAGACACAACAAAAACAGCAAGACAACTTACTGCTGGAGGAAGGCAAATAAAACAGGGATTACTGTGTGTGTGTGTGTGTGTGTGTGTGTGTGTGTGTGTGTGTGTGTGTGTGTGTGTGTGTGTGTGTCCTGCTAAACATCTACTACCATCGACAGAGACATTCCTGAAACAAACTGGTGTGTCAGGAAACATGCGTGCACACACAAACACACAAGCAGAAAAAAAGAGAGAGAAAGAGAGACAAATAAGACGGACATAACAATCACACAACAGATAGGAACAGACACAGAGAGAGAGAGAGAGAGAGAGAGAGAGAGAGAGAGAGAGAGAGAGAGAGAGACAGACAGACAGACAGACAGACATAACAAAAATCACAAAAACTGATAGGAACAAGCACAAAAAGAGACCAAGAGAGACATGGAGAGAGAGAGAGAGAGAGAGAGAGAGAGAGAGAGAGAGAGAGAGAGAGAGAGAGCGAGAGAGAGCGAGAGAGAGCGAGAGAGAGAGAGAGAGAGAGAGAGAGAGAGAGAGAGGAACAAAAATTACAGAAACAGATAGGGACAGACAGACAAAAAAAGAGAGGGTCAGAAGACAAGAGAGAGAGAGAGAGAGAGAGAGAGAGAGAGAGAGAGAGAATCATCTGATGCCACACTCAGCAGCGCACACACACACATTCTCAAAAGTCAGTTCAATGTCCCCAAACCCCAGTTCATATATATATATATATATATTTTCCCCCTCACACAAAAATGTGTATGTCTGTATGTTTGTCTGTCTCGCTCTCACTCTCACACCACCTCCCACAAGAGTGCTGTACAGAAGTGTCCGGGTCTCGGTGGGAGACCTCTGAGAGCAACAGGGTTTAAGAACGTTGGAGAACGGCGCCAGAAAAGCGGATTAGTGCGCGCTCCCAGGTGACGCAGAGACACGCACGGGCCTGCGTTCATGTTTATTTCAACTTGTGCGTCACGCTGTGCAAAGTCAAAACAAAAGATTGTTTCTGTTTACTCAGTGAGCGTGAGGGGGTCATCTGCCAGCGAGTGGTCAAAGCCGGAGCGTCCTGGGACGAGAGCGAGGAGAACGAACAAAGGACAAGGACGAGCCTCCGCACACATGCACTTTAAATCCTAAGGAAATCACTTCTTACCCTATTCCAGATTCTGAAATACTGAGAATGATTATAGCAAAAAGGCTGGTCATCAAACAGTTTTCTTTTTTGATTGATCAGAGTCTTTACAGCACTGCATTTCAGAGCTGCAACTGAGGGAGGTGCAGCAGGTTTCCCTAACAAGTAGGAATCCTGAGATCTTTGTTCATGTAATTGTGATTGGTTGTCCAGCTGCATGGACTGAGGTATGATTGAAATGACTTCTGAGTGATTTGCTGATGAAGTTCACTTCACACAATCACAGTGTTTATTTCAATAAACAAGCGTCTGTTACTGTTCAGATGTTTCTTGACTGGCAGTAGAAACGTGAACATCCTGCTAGATTCCGAGATGATTCCTGACTGACACGAGGTTCAATGTGAAATATTTCAAAGCCAAACCCATTCACTAATATGATAAACTATAGTTTAAGGGGGAGACAGGCATTAGACATGGTGCTCATCATAAGCATGTTGTGGTCTGGAGAAACCTACACGGTGATAAGATATGGTATATACAGTAATACTGTATACAGAGTGTGAAAATGTGGTTCTTGTGTCAAAATCAGAAGAAACCCAAACTTGACATCCAAGTATGACAATTCCAGTGTGCACAAACTGAGCTCCATGAAGATGTAAAGGTTGGAGTTGAGAGAAGAACTCGAGTGTCCTGCACAGAACCTTCTTGACCCAAGTGAACACATTTATGATGAACGGGAACATCGTCGGTACAGAGATCGAATATCAGTACATGATTTCCATAATGCTATTTCAGACACACACACACACACACACACACACACACACACACACACACACACACACAGCCAAATCTATTCACTGACTGTCTTCTAGTGACTACAGACAGTAGTGTAGTCTTCGTTGCTGATCCAGTCTTCCACCATCCAATAGAAATGGATGTTGTGCATCAATATAAAAGTGTGCATCAGATACAAATAGCGCAAGATATCGATTTAAACATATGTGCATCGGTAAAAACTATTTATTTATACATAATTATTAGTAGATGCACTATACTTTTATTATTCGGAAAGTGACAAATAATTAGACTAATATTTTATGTGTAGTACTGCTTCTACATGAATGATGTATAACAACACTACGGAGACAGAGGCGTGTCCTGAGAGTCACATAGAACACAGATCGAGGTGTGTGTGTGTATGTATATATATGTTTTTATACATTTTAGTGTCTTCTCAAGGGACAATACTATAGAATTGAAACTTGGTTATATTTTGGAGAATTTAATGTACAGTTTTGTACAGCAGTACAGATTTACTGTCCTCTAAAAATAACTCAACATACAGCCATTGTCTAAATAACTGGCAACATAAGTGAGTAGACCCTCAGTGATAACAGCTGTACGTTGTTTAATCATGCAAAACCGCATGTCTTTTTCATCATGTTCATGTTTATATCTGCTTGACGGAACCATACAAATGTGTGTATCTTGTATTAAAGCAGTTAAGATTTGGTGCTTTGAGTCCAGTTCTCTCATACTGAACACTGGATCTTCAACATGGCAAACAACAATTTGAGAATTAGAATTGTTGCTCTCAACAAATACGTCTGAGGCTATAAAAAGATCAGTAACATCCGGAAACTGATTTACAGTACAGTGTTCAGGGTCATACAGAGGTTTTCCAAGACGGGTTCCACTCGCAAGGGTCCATCAGAGAAGTTGAATTCCCGTGCTGTGCATCAGGCGCAGAAGCTGCTTCAAAAAACGCATGAGTGCTGCACGACACTTTAGAGGTTGCCGAAGCAGAAGGTCCACTTGTCAGTGCTCAGACACAACACGCCGGACACTGCAACAAGTCGGTCCGCATGGCCTTCATTCCAGAAGGAAGAGTTTCTGAAGCTGCTCACAAGAAAGCCTGCAAACAGTTTACTGAAGACGACCTGTCCAAGATCATGAATTACTCCAACCATGTCCTGTGGTCTGATGAGATTAAGATAAACTTGTTTGGCTCACATGGTGTCCAGCATGTGTGTTGACACCCTGGTGAGGGGAACCAAGAAAATTGTGTCTTGCCTACAGTCATGCATGGTGGTGGTAGCATCATGGTCTGGGGCTGCATGAGTGCTGGTGGAACTGGGGAGCCGCGTTTTATTGAGGGAAACATAGATGCCAACATGAACTTTGACGATCTGAAGCAAAGCATAATGCCCTTCCTATTTAATTTCTATAGTATTGTCCCTTGAAATAAAATGTGAGGGGTGTACACACTTTTGTGGGAAACATATATATATATATATATATATATAATATATAATCTGACAAACGCAGGGTGTTTTGGATGGTTTGCCTTGGCAAAAACAGAAGTATGACAGAGTGTAGAAAACACACACACAAAAAACCACAACAAAACAAAAAAATAATAATTAATCATTAAACTGGACACTGACTTTTTCCTGAGCATCTCCTCCACTTCCTAAATTAAGGAATGTCAAAGGCACACACACACACACACACACACACACACACACACAAGTGCACAAAGAGAGTAATCTGGTGCCAAATAGGCCTGCCCAAGGAGCTTTGATGTCAGTCTCTCTTGGCGTGCACCCCTTCACCTCTCTTCCTTTCTTCTTTCTCCTTTTCTCTCTCCTTCCTTCTCTCTCTCTCACTCTCTCTCTCCCTCCCTCTCAGCATGCAAGGACACACAGCATGTGTGTCTGTGTGTGTGAGAGACGAAGAGAGATGTTTGGCATGTCTTTGATCACTCCGCTATTAGCGAGGTATGCACAGACAAGAGGAATTAAGAAGCCTTTCTTCCTCTCCTTTTCACTCTCACTTCATTATTTCCCTTCCATTTTCTTCCTTCTGACTTTCTACTAAAGTGACAGGACTTTTTTTCCCCCTGAACCACTTCCAATTTTATTGTGTTGTCTTTGAAAGAAAAAGAAAGAAAAAAAAAGGTTACGATACGAAATTGTGATTTTCAATACGGCAAAAATACGTCCCGTAATTCCATTTTTACTCACTCACTACAGAAACATGGATAAACAGTAGCATTGTGCAAACTAATAAAGCACAACGAATGAATAAATACTTTAAAGGCAAGTGAATATACAATAGAGAAAGGTTTGTGGACTCCTAACTATAAGATTGGTATGTGTTTTTTAATCATCTCAGTTCACATTTGATCCCCAATTTGATGTTATAATAACCTCCACTCTTCGGGGAAGATGTTCCACTTAATTTTGGAGTGTGCATGTGAAGATTTCAGCCACGAGGCTGTTAGTAAAGTCAGATACTGATGTAGGTGAGGTGAGGAGGCCTGGGGTGCAGTCAGCGTTCACATTTATCCACAAGATGTTCAATAGAGTTGGAGCTTTATACCAGGAGATCTTTCACTCCAACTCATGTAGAGCATATCTTCATGGTGCTGGTTTTGTGTACAGGTATATCGTCATGCTGGAACAGGTTTGGTTCTATGAGTTCATGTAAATGGATCTAATCTAAAGTCATCCTATACAATTGTTTGCCTCCAATATTGTGACTACAGATTGGAGAAGAACCATATTTGGCTGGAAAAGTGTCTGCTAAAGTCATGTAGAGTTCAGTATGGTGATGGTTATAGGAATGAACTTGCCTTAAATCTGTTCATCATGGTAAGAACGGGTTAGAAATGAGTTTATTAGAGGGACAGTGCATGTAGGATGTTTTGGTGACAAGGTGAGGAAGGCGAGATTGAGATGGTTTGGACATGTGCAGAGGAGGGACATGAATTGGTAGAAGAATGCTGAGGATGGAGCCACCAGGTAGGAAGAAAAGAGGAAGGCCAAGGAGGAGGTTCATGGATGTGGTGAAGAAAGACATGCAGGTAGTTGGTGTGAAAGGACAGGGGGGTATGGAGACAGATGATCCGCTGTGGCGACCCCTAATGGGAGCAGCCGGAAAAAGATGATGATCATGGTAAGAACGGTCCTGTATCTCCTCCTGGATTGCAGGAGGTTAAGAAGATTGTGACTGGTATTGGAAGAAGTTCTGCTGATACTGATGACGGCTCAAAAATTCTCAACCATATAAAAGTACAAAAACTGGATAGCATAGCACAGTGTTTGAGTGCTCCATGCACATCTGGTTCCCTGTTGCTCAGATGGTTTTGGATCAAAACAGTAAGAACTCAAGCCAACAGCTTCATAACAGTCCAGAAAGCCAGAGCTGAGTGCTGATATAGGCTATCGGCATAAATCCATAATCCATAAATCCATAGTTTTTCCGAGTTGCGTTACACATTACAAGAGCGGCCTCTAGAGGTGAATCACTGTCACCATGTGCTGTTTATTTTAAGTGTCTTTTTTAATTCATTTTTGGATGCAAGTTTTAATTCATTTGAACTGTTAATTTTTCTGTTTCAGTTTGAATGCGTCTTTTATTTTACTCAATATTTATAAAAAAATAATTAATATATTCATATTTATTTAATTTAGCACATTTTCATGATTCAGTAGGGTTTTTTTTGTTTTTTGTTTGTAATGAAGTGTAGTAAAAAAAAAAAATCGAAACAGATTTTAGGACCTGGCAGGGCTAAAAAAAAAAAAAAGAAAAAAAAGAAAAAATCCAGATTTAATAAATATGTTAGATCCAAAACAATCACTTTCTGGTAAATTAAGTCTGCATGCTCTTCATTTGCATACCAGATTGACTTTTATGTTTTGTGATGTAATAACACAGGTTTGGTACAGGTATGTTTGTTTTTTTACCCTTTTATTGCCTGGTTTTTGAAAAAACAGTAGCAGAACTGTGACACTGAAAATGTCCATTAAAGTGACTCATTTTATTTTCCAAGTGAACACAAACGAAAGAAATCCTCTGACAGAATGTCTTTTTTCCAGTCAGACTCTGCAAATGCACTTTCCTAATATTTATCCAGGAAAAATAAAAAAGCACTTAGTGTCAAAGCAGGAAGCAGACAGTGTGTGTGTGTGTGTGTGTGTGTGTGTGTGTGTGTGTGTGTGTGTGTGTGTGTGTGTGTGTGTGTGTGAGTTTGAGCTTTATAGGGAATTTGCGTCAATCCCAGTGTCTGTAAGACAGTGAGTGAATGTGTACTCTGGCATTTCAGTCAGTCCTTGTGTGTGTTTGCGCATATTAAATATGCTTCTGTGCATGAATACATGTTTGTTTTGTGTGTGTGTGCATGTGTGTGTTTAATGTGTTTGGATAAGAGTGTGCATTTGTGTGTATGTGTGTCTTTCGCACTTTCTCTCTCTGCTGAGCAGACAGATGGACTTGAGACTCAAGACTGGACTGGTGCCAAGTGTCTGGTACTGATCCAGAAAGAGAAAAGGAGGGTGTGTGTGTGTGTGTGTGTGTGTGTGTGTGTAAGAGAGAGAGCGCGAGAGCGAGAGGCAGACGTGGTCTCCTGTCCTTCTACTGGAAAAATAATTATTATTGTTACATTTGCAATAAACTTGTATAAATATCACTGTAGTCTGAATTTCTGTTTCACTGTAGCTAAACATTTCATTTTAGTGTTTATAACTTAATATGTATATTTTATCTTTATTTAAATCTTTACTATAATTTTACTGTGAGCAACTGCAACTCAACAATTTCCCTATGGGCTTGATAAAGTATTCTGATAATCTTCCTTTCTCTGGACTTAAGTATGTGTAATGACCCTGTTCGGCCACCAGGTGGAACTGAACACAAAGCAATGGTGTAAACTGATGAACAGTAGCCACGTTCACATGTACACAATTTTTTTGTTATTACAAAAGTTTGTTTCCATCTGAAACTAATCAGTTTCAAAATGTTACATGGTAGAATTTTTATTTTGGTGTTAATAGAAAAGTTTCCTTTGGACACTATTCACATTGACTGTTGATTTCTGTAAAGCTGCTTTGAGACAATGTCTGTTGTGAAAAGCGCTATACAAATAAACTTGACTTGACTTGGTTTTGGCATTTTTGTTCTGATTGAGGTGTTTGAATTGAGCATTTACATTTGGGTCGCACTTTTAAATCCATTGCAATGCTCCATGTAAACACACCTAGTGTTAAGTGAGGTCTTGCATCATAACCTAAAGGCTTTTAAATGCACCTGCTCAAACAATAACCATCATCACCACAGTCTTTAAATGATGTTTATTCCAAGCGCTTTGACCGAACAATGTTCTTGATTAGACGTGCGAAATATTCTTATGCCCCAGACTGAACCTGAGTCCATTTCTAACCCAAAAATTAAAATCTCTTTTTGTCTAAACGAGAGCACAAGTGTGTCACTGTGTCATATTTCACACTAGATATGAGGAAAAAAACAGACAGGTGGAGAAAAAGTGTAAGACATCCCTGATCTATGTTCAGCCAAAACTGAAAGAACTGCACTGAGATACCTTATGTGGACAATAGTATTAGAACACTTGGCTTTTCCAGCCATATATGGTTCTTGTCCAAACTGTGGTCACAAAATTGGGGGCACACAATTGTATAGGATGACTTTAGATTAGATCTATTTACCTGAACTTGTAGAATCAAACCTGTTCCAGCATGACGATACACCTGTTCACAAAACCAGCTCCATTAAGATATGCTCTACATGAGTTGGAGTGAAAAATCTCCTGGTATAAAGCTCCAACTTTATTGAACATCTTTGGGATGAATGTGAATGCTGACTGCACTCCAGGCCTCCTCACCTCACCTACATCAGCACCTGACTTTACTACCACCCTTGTAGCTGAAATCTCAATAAGCACACCTTAAAATCTAGTGAAACATCTTCCCAGAAGAGTGGAGGTTATTATAACAGCTAATGAGAACTTAATGTGGAATTGGATCTTCAGAAAGCACATTCCAAACTTAGTGTCCGAATACTTTTGCTCTTGTCTGACATCTGGACAGCATATACATGCTGTGGAAGAACCTCATGAAAGCAGAAATGGAAGAGAGCTTGTACAGACCACTTACATTCTCAATAACAAATGTCCAGTCTTTATCTTCAAACTCCTCTGCATGAGGGTCCTGCAGGAGACACAACCAGAAATCTACGTTAGAAAAAGGAAGCAAACTAAACATTCTGCTCTCTTCTCTTTTGTATAATCATTCCTCAAAACCCATCAGTCAGGACATGTGAACTTTCTTGTCCTTTTTCAGGCTTAACATTCAAACTCAAGTCCGTATCAGATCAACACTGGTGCTTTGGCTTCAGTTTTATATTTTTGTGGGGTTTGGTTTCACACTGAATGTAATGAAATAAATATCTATTATTTCGAGAATGCGTCTTCAGTGCAAGTAAGCAAGGTTTCAAGAAACAGATGTTAAGTTCCTGATACAAATTACATTACAGCTGCTATAAACAGTTACTCCTTCGCCATGATGTCCTTCTCTCTGTTTAAATCAGGGGTGTATAATCTTTTCAACAAAAACCTGCCACCACTCTGGCCCTTTGTAGAAAAGATTGGACGTCCCTGGTTTAAAAATAAGCAATAATTTAAAAACCTGCTGGAGAAATACTGAAACACCTCCCCATACAAAGACACAAGTAGAAAAACTATTCGACCTGAAGACCCCACAAAGACCAAACAAGGACCCCAGAAATCCTTATAAGCCACCCCATAACCCCACTCCATTAGAGAGGTGGTAGCTCAGTGTTTAAGGCTGGGTTCAGAAGGTCGGGGGTTCAAGCCCCCAATATCTGCAAGCTGCACCTCTCGGGGCCCCTGAGAAAGGCCCTTAACACAGTGCTGTATCATGGCTGACTCTGCACTCTGACCCCAGCTTTCTAAGATACATACAAAATAATTTCCCTGTGGGCTCAATAAAGTATTCTTAATAAAAAAAATAAATCATTCAACATTTATATAATATTTTAAGCATATTTATACATTTTAATTGATGCTAATGTAATGAAAATTAATTTATATTTAATCAATTTGTTTTGTGCCATTTTAATCGATTACGCACATTTTTTTTATTTGTATAAAACATTATTTACAGGCATTTTATTTAAAATTGTTTGAAAATTGTAAACTGCTGATGTTCATAAATGTTAATAATAATAAGCTGCATTAATAAAAAAAACGACAAGCAAGTTTGTTTCGCGTTTCTTTTCCCCCCTAATCGTACCGAAATTGTACGAACCGTAAATATTGTGTACCGTTACACCCCTAGTGTTTAGTTGTGTGCGTAACCCCATGGTCCAAATTTTCTAGGATGGAACTGTCTTGCTCTACAGAGTCAACTCTCCCAATTATTATGAACTCGTATTAACACGTCTGGAGTCACGTGCAATTTCACTTAAATTGAATGATCTGTATCTTTTCTTGGTACATCATGGCCTTGTTTCGTCAAAGCCATTATAAAATGCTTTCTGGGAAAAGAAAAGAAAAAAAAAAGTTTCAACATTTTTCTTTTGTATGCAGACCTTTGGTGCACCATGCAAAATTAATAGTACGCTAAAAATTTTTGAGTCTGACTGGTGGCTCTGGACTTCTCTAACTGATTAGTAAGAGTACTTGCCTCATAGCTCCAGTCAAGACTATTCCTTTAAACCAAATCAATCAATATCATTCATTAATTAGCAGTTTGTGTGTGTGTGTGTGTGTGTGTGTGTGTGTGTGTGTGTGTGTGTGTGTGTGTGTGTGTGTGTGTGTGTGTACCTTAAACAGGGTGACTGTGATCTCCACGTTCTCAGGAACAGGCCACACCACCACTCCTCTGTACGGGTTTTTAATGCCTGGCTGCCAACTATGAGACTGTGGAAAAAGAAAGAAAAAAAGCCACATGGGTTCATAAACTGCTCAGACATTTCATTTCATCATTTCAACAAACACCAAAACAATGAATATCCCATTCAAATACTAATGAGATGCAAGCTTTAAAATTTTGACATTTGTGACCTGATAAGCTGTTTTTACTGACTAAGGGCCTCAAGTACAAGGTGGTATCAAAAGTTTGGAGACTAATGGTGCTGACTGGTGCGATTCTGGCCACGTGTGTTACCACTTCTGCGATTTCATTATGGACAGCAAGTTAGAACAAAGCACAAACGTGAAATTCTGTGTGAAACTGGGCACATCTGCTACAAACACGTTTGACATGACATACGTTTGAGCGGCACGCAAGCTTCAAGAGCTGAAGAACATCACCGAAAGGCGACGAGAGATCAAGAGATCCTTTAACAAGATCCTTTAACAAGCTCGACTCCCGAAAACGTCGTAACCATTCTGCAACTCATGCATGATGATCGTCGGCGAACAATCCACATGTTCTCACTTTCACACCCAACCTACTCGCCAGATTTGGCTCCTGCGGACTTCACTCTTTTCCCGAAGATATAGATCCAGCACGAATCGCAGAAGACACGCTTCGAAAAAAGACTTCCAGGACACACTCTAGAAGTGGCAGGAACACGGGGAGCACTGTATTACTGTGCAAGGGGACTGTTTTGAAGGTGATAGTGTGTGAAGATAAATAGAGTACTTTCGTGTAACAGGGTTTTTGCCAAATTTAAGACTTTTAAAGACCATTAAGAATCAAATTTAAGACCTATTTTAAGACACAAAAACACAAATACGGTGTTAGCAACTGGGATAAAACAAGCTTTAAATGTTTTTTTTTTTCTTTCTCAAGCCAAGTATTGCTCAACTTCTCCATAGCTAAAATAAAATGTTACAATTTTACATTAAACAATCCGAGAGAGATTCAGGCCAATAACAGAAAGCTGATTGGCTGTTACATGTTGGTCTCATTTGTCATAATAAGTCATAATACAGTAAATTGTATATAAAATAGCAAAAGAAAGAACATCATCACGGATACAAACACAAAAAAATATACTAAAGTGCTGAATTTCAATAAGCATCAAAAGTTCATGGACATCTGAAAATTGATTAAAATTATTTAGGACATAGAACAGCGAATATAAGACTTTTAAGGGCTGAAATTTAGATTCGATTTTAAATGTAGACTTTTTAAGAATGGAAAAGTCATGGAAAAGAATGGACCACCTTGTACACTTGGCACACTACGAAATGGCAAAAAAATAAAAATAAATAAGTACGCAAAAAACAAAATTAACAATCCAGACTATATGAAGTATGAGTAGACGCTGATAAAAACGGTTTAAGTTGTAGAGTGCTTTCACATATGAAGTGTTTAGTTTGTTTGAATTATTTAAACCGAAATGAAGCGACGTGAGTTGGCCTGACTGTGGTTTTGAGGTTGGATTATGTGTGCTTGGGTCGTAGGTGGCACTTCTTTTGCAGATTTGAGTTGCTAGAATTGTTGAGGAAACTTGTTTCATGCTTGACAAATTGACTATTGTGTGAAAACTGTAAAACATCCATAAACTAAACCCATCTTGGAATGAACTATAAGTAAAACAAATGGGTTGTGTGAAAAAAAATACTTAAAAAAATAATATAATAATAAAATTAAATGTAAAAAAAAGGGAACTCCGCTAAGGAAATCCGACCTCGTTGTATCTCTGCAATGATCCAATTTCCTAAAATGCAGCAGCTCTGAAAATACCACAGTGAAATCCCTACCTGCCCGGGCAGCTGCATGGAAGTCGAGTCTTCTCCAACATGCGTATGAATAAAAACAAGCCCTTCTACACTTCTGTAGATTCTGAAACACTGTAACACAATGCTTCACGGACGATTTCCCATAATGCCTGTCTCGACACGGTTTCCGAGGAAATGGAGCCAAGCGTCGAAGCAGATTTGAAAACAAAAAGTGTCTGTAGTGAATCTGAGATGTAGCTTTGAGATAACAAATGACCTCTCAATCACAGAACTATAAGCTTTTTATTTTTTTATTTTTAACACATCTGACTAAACAAAACACTGAGCATGGGACTGCATGCTATAGTAGCAGAATGAAATAAATCTGTAGCAGATGCCCCTCAATAAGCATTCCATAAATAGACTTAACAAATATGTATCCAAATCTAAAACTGGGGGAAAAAAATTTCTGTCTGATCGGAAAAGCTAGAGAACGGCGCACTGGATATTTCTGAGGTGCTACTGCAGTGATTAAATATTTACAGGTGGGTTTTGCTGCTCTTTTTATTTTCCTCCCATCACATAAACACACCTGCTTCAATTAAAACGGACTACAATGAGCCTCAGTGTCCTCATTTAAGAGTCTAAATACACCGAGAAAGAAGAACTTTGTGTGTGGTTGGAATAAACCCGAGTAAGCAGATTGATATTTGTGCTATCACCTCTAGAACACCAAATTAAGATTTCGATCTACAAGTCTGTGTCGTGTTTCGTCCCAGGAAAGAAGTTTAAAAAGTGAACCTCGACGCTCAATGCTTAATAGATGTATAGCAGCCTTTTAATCCTGGAGCTTGAGGAGGTGGTGCTTTGAAAGCTTGCGGACTTTCCGAATAAATAAAGCATCATTTCAAGGTTTAATGGTAGTTATAAAAGTAAAATAAATAAAAAAGATCTGGATCCTACTCGTGTTCCAGTGCGAGTACACTAATGTAGACCTCGACTTCAAAATGTACGGTATGTTCTTTCTTTA
The DNA here is from genome assembly GCA_039877035.1 of Silurus lanzhouensis. NCBI lineage: Eukaryota > Metazoa > Chordata > Actinopteri > Siluriformes > Siluridae > Silurus > Silurus lanzhouensis. The sequence goes on along the minus strand of JBCEWE010000326.1, from coordinate 1,261,788 downwards.
TTCACCTTAACCTAAAAGAAAGTGGATTTTTGTTCAGCTCCGAAATGTGGTGTAAAAGAAAGTGGATTTTTGTTCAGCACCAAATTGTGGTGTAAAAGAAAGTGGATTTTTGTTCAGCACCAAATTCTGGTGTAAAAGAAAGTGGATTTTTGTTCAGCACCGAATTCTGGTGTAAAAGAAAGTGGATTTTTGTTCAGCACCGAATTCTGGTGTAAAAGAAAGTGGATTTTTACTTAGCACCGAATTCTGGTGTAAAAGAAAGTGGATTTTTGTTCAGCACCGAATTCTGGTGTAAAAGAAAGTGGATTTTTACTTAGCACCGAATTCTGGTGTAAAAGAAAGTGGATTTTTGTTCAGCACCGAATTCTGGTGTAAAAGAAAGTGGACTTCAGTTTAGGATTGAAATTGTGTGAAGTTCAGTGGATTTTTGTTCATGACTCAATTGTGGGGTAAAGGTAAATGGATTTCAGTTTAGCACTGAATTATGGTGTGAAAAAAGTATATTTAAGTTCAGCACTGAAATTATGGTATGAAAGAAAGTGGCTTTTTGTTCAGCATTGAAATTGTGGTGTGAAGGTAAATGAATTTTTTTTTATATTAAACACAGTTTCAATGCAACAATTCACATGAAACTGTGACCAGACATTTGTATTAACTCAAAAACCCTACACAGATAAATAAATCACAATATTACAACCCATTGACAAAAAAAAGTACTGAACACGCAAAGAAAAAGCAGTACATCAAGGTGAGGTGGATATTAGTTTATTTCACTATGTAGTTTTAGTTGGAAGCATTAGGAACTGTTATAAAAGAAAAGACAATAGAGCTATTTGGAAAGATACATTACAGTGGAACCCGGTTATGTCGACAGCGTAGGGGGTCGCCAAAAAGCGTCGAGATAACCGATGATCAAGATAAACGAAAACCAATATGGCGGCAATATATTAACGTGCTTGAAATTTCTTTATGTACATGATGTGCGTTAATAAATGAGAATGTGCATGCACGTGTTTTTGGAGGTTTTTTTTACACAACAGCGTTGCCGCGATTTGTTTGATGAAGGCATGCTATACAAATGTACATACATGTTTGTTAACAACAAAAGGCATAAGTGCACCAACTAACAGCAGACATTTACCAGTATACAATACAAACCACCGTCCATTCTCAAAACAAACCGTTATTATTTTCTCCAACATTAGAAACACAAAGATCGCTCACAAAATCACAAAAAACGTGCGGGGTGTAGTTCGTTTTTACAAAAAGCTAACCAGTGTCAACATTAAATTCTCGAGTCATTTCACTCTGACACACAGCTCTGAAAAGTGTCCTACACACCTGTAGCATCTGTAAGGCTTGATTTTTCCGCCACTTCCAAGAGTTCTTCTGCGGCTGCACAGTGCCGTCTCACTACCGTATTTTCGCGTATATAAGATGCACCCTGGGTGAGGGGTATGTAAAACTTTCTATAAGACGCGTCTTATATACGCGAAAATACGGTAGTGAGATGGTGACGTGGCAAAAGCCGGCGATTGGTCATGGGGACGTTAAGTGACAAATTTGCCCCCCTTGTGCTCGAGATATCAGGGTTCGGCGACATAAATGAATCGACATAACCGATAAAAAATGCTAAGACAAAGCGAGAATTTGGCGGTTACACTTCAAAAACGTCGACTTAATAGGGTTGTCGAGGTAACCGAGGTCGAGATAAGTGGGTTCCACTGTATTAATGAAAAAGGGATGCTGAAGCATGCTTGAAGCTTCCTACCTTTCAACAATTGGTAAAACGTGTGAATAACTGGTGGAATGTGGTACCAAAAATGTTGTGTAGGAAGTATATAGTATATATTATAGATATATTAACATATGCCATGTTCGGAGGAGAAAATTACTTTGCACATGACCCTAAAAATACCATACAAACAGTGAATTTTGGAGGTGGAGGCATAATGGTATGGGTCTGTTTCTCTTCTCATAATACTGTCAGAATCTAAATTATTGTATGGATGATGTGAGAAAGCCATAAACTGAAAAATTCTTCATATGCAGGATAATGATGATGAGATACTTGCAGCAGGACTACACTTGAAAACATAGTGTGAAAGAGATTGTATCATGAAGTTGTTGGAAATGTCCAGTCACTCAACAGACTTCAACCCAATAGAGAATGTGTAAAATTAAAAAAAAAAAAAAAAAAAAAAAAAAAATCAGGATTCACAAGAGGGTTCCTGGAATATTTAAGACTTAAAGACTATTGAATGATTAATTCTTTAAAACAGGAAGCTCAACTAGAAGTTCAGTTAGCGAGTTAAAAAATTCATTAAATACCTTTTATTTTTTTATGGGTAGTAGTATTGTTTTCTTTATCTGTGTACATTTCCTGAGGTAATACCAATGTTTGGTCAAAAGTTCATGTAAACTGCTGCACTGGGGCTGTGTTTAATTAGAACATTTTTTTTTTTATAAAATGACGACTTTTTTTTGCTTTGCCTGACCTGGTGTTCCTCACCTGTGACATATAGCAATGAGCAAGAAAACAGGAATTTCTGACCTGCCTCTTTTTGTAGTGTAGGTGGTGTGCAGGTAAGTGGATATTTTCGCAGGAAAGCCAGTGGTGAGTGTGCACACCAACACCAACACCCGATTGTGTAAAAGGGCAGGTGTGGAAGAGAATTAAGGAAGAGCCAAAGCAGGTAAACAAGCAAATCACAAGTTAAAGAGTAAAAACATGCAGTACACTGGTTCTACACACCTTAGAGGATTTCCGTCGACTCCTGCGGGTCCACACCACCACAAGCTTGTCTGGTTGCCTGAAAGAACAAAGGAAGAGTCAGAACTTGAAAATAATAAAGGAATAAATTAGAGATTAGCCAGAACAACATCCTGAGAAAGAATATAATGTATTAGTGATTATATCCTATTGAACGAATGCAGACATCTTACAGCATTAAAGCAGATGGGTGTGTGTGTGTGTGTGTGTGTGTGTGTGTGTGTGTGTGTGTGTGTGTGTGTGTGTGTGTGTGTGTGACAAGCTAGACTAAACAAACGTGTGGTCCGCCACTTAATATGCTTGTGAGGGAACTTAGATTTGATGTATGTTTGAGTACACATGTGCACCGTACCTAAAGACCTGTACCGAAACAGTTCGGTACGAATATGTGTACTGTTACACCACTAACCCAGAGCCTTAACCACTGAGCTCCCACTTCCACATACCAGAGGACCAAGCTAAAGGCATTAATCAGTCACAGAGTCAGACAAAAGGGCAGAGTAAGTCAGACAGAATGCAACAGAGATGGCAGACAAATTGAGAAAGATAATCAGGCAGAGCCAAACAGACAGTCAGAGAGACGGCCATATGGAAAAAGTCAGAAAAACAAACACAGACAGCCAGAATGACAGTCAGACAGAGACAGAAGTTTTGAAATAGTCGAGTAATCAGTGTTCACTGCGGATACCAATATACATCATCTACAGTAAGACACTCATCTGGAACTGTAATAAGTGTAATCTGACAAGTTGGGGAATGCGTGTGTGTGTGTGTGTGTGTGTGTGTGTGTGTGTGTGTGTGTGTGTGTGTGTGTGTGTGTGTGTGTGTGTGTGTGTGTGTGAGAGAGCATGAGACAGAGAAAGAGATGATTACCCTCAGGCAATGTATTTCTAATAGAGGTATCTCTGAAGAAGGCCATTGTTTCAACCAATCACACACTTGATCAAGGAATGACTTCATACACACTTGCTTCAAGATATCTGGCTTCTGAAGCAGATCTGGCATGAGTCAGAGTTTCAAAATGGTCATGGGTTTTATTTAAAAAAAATAAAAAAAATCGATAAATACAAAATTAATTTAAAAAGGCTGTTACTCCAAAATACATTTTTACAGCACCATTTTTATTAACGCGCATCGAATGCAGCAGGCGTGTCTGTTTGACCGTTTTTATTAAAGTAAAGAAATAAATATAAAAGAGGCGAACCTTCAACGCAACAACACGTTTATTCACGACGTCCCTTCTTTACTCAGATATAATAAAAAAATTTACTCAAGCGAAAAAAAATTTAATCACTAAACATTTGTTTTACTGATGCGCCGTGTCTCAAATTCAAGCCCCGAAATCCGTTGTGATGAGCACATCCGGCAATTAAATCCGTCCGTGTGGAAACATAGCAAAAGTTCCACTTGGTGTCCTGATGGTTTCCGTGCAGTGGCGAATTGGATTGCGAGTCTCTTCCTTTACGACTGCGTTTCAGGACGAGCAAAAATGTTTGACAAAATGTAACTTGCATTAAACTTTTTTAAATTATTATTTATTGTGTATCAATCACTGTAATTGGTTTTAAATACATTAGGGACAATAATTTGTACATAAAATACAACTACAGGAAGTCGTTGGCTTACGATCACGATTGGTTCCGACAGATCGGTCGTAACACGATTTGGTCGTAAGTAGAGTAGGCTATATGTCCAGTACTGTGAAATGATGTTATAAAAATCTTAAAGTAGTATTTTATCATAATTTTTATTTCCTTATTGTTATACTGTATATCATCATTTTCTTTGTTCATTTTATGCCATTTGTATCACCCCTACACCATTTTGTTTCTTACTGTCCTACGCCGCGGCTAGCGATTGTGGTCGTTTGACTGATAATAAACAAATTTACATAAAGTATCAATATTTGATGACAATCATGTAATTAATCACGAATAAATAATTTTATCGATTGACAGCCCTAAAATAAATAAATAAATATTTGGCAGTAGGATCTTCACATCCTTCATTGAGAAGGAAATGACTTGACCAAAAACCACATTTGTAGCTTAAAGAATCATTTCTGAAATAAAGCCTTTTGCTTTCAGACAGAAACAGTTTAATAATAGGATTTTTATTACAGTGTCTCAACAAAGCGCTTTTCTGTAGCCTGCACACACAGGACCATTAACCACATACAGATATCTGTGAGCAATAGAGAAACAAAACAGGGGAGGAAAAAGAAAAAAGTGGGGCTACAAGACAGAGAAGGAAAAAGGAAATGAAACATGTAGAAGACAAACAGGAAGTGCTGCAGTTACTGAGCCTCCGGGACAAATCTGACTACAAATCTGCCCATTGTGTTTACATGCTTATGACTAGCATCACACACACACACACACACACACACACACACACACACACACACACACACACACACACACACACACACACACACACACACACACCCTGCGTTCTCCTGTCTCTCTCTCATACACACATTACAGCTTCATGTGTTCTCTGCACTGCTCACAGGTCACAGTTGTGAAAGGCCGAAAGAGTCTTCAAACCTTTTCTAAATCCTTTTATTTCATATTTCCTTTTATTCAATATTACTTTGAACTCTTTTGAACATGTTGAAACAAGAATTTCCAAAACACACCTGCTGAAATGCTGGTCAGTAAACTTTATAATTTTTACTGTATATGGTGAGCTTCAGGTATCGCTAAATGATTTTTGGCTGTCGGGGAATGAATAATTAATTTTGAGAGCATCTTTTACACATCTGATGCGTTATCTTTATGATGATTGGTTAGTGGATGTTCCGTGCCATCAGTTCAACAGAACTGCATATCTAACTAGAGCAGGCGTTCTTTAAATATATAATATTCTCCACAGAGATGGGAAGCACACATACTTCCTTACTGTACTTAAGATAGAATTTTCTGGTATAAGTATTTTACTTAACTATTAATTTTAACTTTGACTTTCACTCATTAAATCTTTCAAAAAAAATCTGTACTTTCTACTTCTGACATTTTCAATCCAGGCTCGTTACTTTAGTTTTAATCTATTTGGTGACATGATCAATATTTTTCCTTCTCATTGAGCACCGTTTTCAGCCCATCAACCGATTTCTTGTCATTGCGCAGCTTTTTCAGTCCACTGGTGTATCATTTCCTGGCTCTCACACACCACAGACGTAGTCTAGTTTATGAAGCTCACAACAAGCAGCGCCAAAGGCAACATGCAGTCTGGGGTGAGAACATGGATGAGACAGAGGGAGTCAGCAGAAAAAACATGACTGAGAACAGAGACTTTCCTGATCACCTGATCATCATCATCATCATCTTTTTTTCTGCTTGTGTTCTACAATTCTACAGTTCTATTTTATAATTTTTTAATCAAAAAACAATTATCAGTGAATATTTGTTTTACTAATGCGGCAAGTCTCAAATCAGCACTAAAATCCACCATGATGCACACATACGACTATTTACCCTCTGGGGGTTGACAAACGCGCTGGCGCGCTTTGTGGCATTTTTTTTACCATAGCGCCGAAACAATCATATATATATATATAATATATATAATATATATATATATATATATATACACACACACGTGTACCGTATTTTCCGGACTATACGCTGCTACTTTTTTTCCCACGCTTTGAACCCCGCGGCTTAAACAATGAAGCAGTTAATTTATGGAATTCTCCAGGGTTTTTTCGGTTTCACAAGCTTCATGCCAAAAAAAATGGAGCCTCATAACATTAGACCAATGAAGTTGCCGAACGGGTTCAGGTGAACCATTGAAACTCTTTATTTTAAATCAGATGCGCTCCCACTGAATCGGGCCGCACCACATCATAAATATGGATGATGTTCCTCTGACGTTTGATCTGCCGCTCACTCGGACCGTCTACAGGAAATGCGAATCATGTGTAACAGTCACTGTCTTTCATTAAAGCCTGTGTAAAGTTCATTAGTTTCAGTGTAGACATGGCTTATAGACAGGTGCGGCTTATTTATGTTAAAAATAAAAATCTTTGTTAAATTCAGTCGGTGCGGCTTATATTTGGGTGCGCTTAATTGTCCGGAAATTACGGTGTGTATACATATATACATATATACATATATATATATAAAATAAACCGTCTTTTTTGATCGTACAGATAAAAGCAATACATCATTTGAATCTGTAAAGGGTCTACTTTTATTTGTATATTCTCATCATAACAACAAAATAAAGCAAACAGCCTGGGGCCGCTCTCGGCCATCTCATTCATCTCTCTTCACAGACACACAAATAAAACAACCTGAAGCTCAGTAAATATTTTCCTAACAGACATAATAAATATATGTGTAGAAATAAATGAACCAAATTCACATCGAAAACTAATACTCTCTGATTATGTAATCCGAATGAAAGTTATAAGAGGTACAGTTTCTCTGGTATCACCTCATTAACTGTCTGTGTGGAAACATAGCAAATGTTTAGTGTGGTGTCCTGATAATGTAAAACACCATAATTACTTAAAAACATTTATAAGAATAATGTCTTTATGCACTATGTTGAGTTTGGTTTCACAAATAATAAAACATACATTTGCGTAAAGCATTAATATTTGTCCATAATGATTAGAATATAAAAAAATTGAAAAGTGTTAATTTAAGATACATCTAGAACAGATACAAATGTGCGATTTACTTGTGATTAATCGTGCGTTAACTCACGACAATCATGTGATTAATCACGATTAAATATTTTAATCGATTGACAGCTTAAAAAATTTATGAGGTGAGGTCCAGTTACCAGTAGGACAATAAAACAGGTAGTAGTAATGGCTACTTTTCTAAACCTCTTTACTTTAACTTGAGGGAAAAAGTGTAGTCAATACTGTTATAATGTCTGTTAAAACATGATTATCTGTACTTCTACTTGAGTAAAGGATGTGTGGACTTTTGACATCTCTGATTCTCCCCATCAACACAAAATGTGTTTAAAAAATTATTTATTTTCAAACATACACTATATGGGCAAAAGTATGAGGACACCTGATTTTTCCAGCATGTGTGGTTCTTCCTCAAACTGTTACCACAAAGTAGGAGGCACACAATTGCATAGGCTTTGGATTAGTTTCCTTTATTTATAGGAGACCCAAACCTGTTCCAGCATGACCATGCTCTTGTGCACAAAACCAGCTCCATGCAGATATGCTATACATGGTTTGGCGTAAAAGATCTTCTGCTATAGAGCTAAACCCTCATGAACATCTTTGGGATGAATGTGAATTAGTGCTGCACGAGTAATCGTATCGCAATCTCGATGTCAGCTTGTGCGATTTTATATGACGACAAAAGTTAATGAAATAAATAAGTGCATGTGCGAACACACATTCTGTGAACAGTTTGCAGATTTTCCATACCAAAAAATGAAAGACCAGATAGTCTTAGTTTAGGCACGTGTGGTCACGTACTTTCCGGTGTGCAGCACGGAAACTAGGTGAAGTTGGATGCTGAGCAGACCGACACTGAACTGGTAGCCAAAATACGTTCTTTTATATGGTGAAATTTTAGCTTGAAGATCACCAACACTGAGCAGAGAGAGGAACTGTGCAAGATTTGCTATATTAAAGTTGCTAGATCACGTGGCGATAGGATAAAACAGACCTTACTGGTTCCAGGTTGGAACACACACCCACTCGCAGTAGCACACATCTTTCCTCGTACTCATGCCGGGACACACACCCACTCACAGTGACGCACATCCTTCCTCATACTCACGCCGGGACACACACCCACTCACAGTGACGCACATCTTTCCTCGTACTCACGCGGGGACACACACCCACTCGCGGTAACACACATTTTTCCTCAATGCCAATGCGTAGCCGACACACACTCGTGGATTGAAACACCTTCCCCTGGCAACCTCTGCTTTCCCACACACGCCGCCATACTCTGCCCTCCATCTCCCTCCCTCTCCGGTGTCTGTTACATCCTGCGTAAACAGGGCCATTTCTAGCCTTTTGAAACCCTGGACACGATTCCAATGGTCACATTATAGTGTAAAAGAGTGTGTGTGTGTGTGTGTGTGTGTGTGCGCGTGTGCGCGTGTGTGCGTGTGCCCGTGCACGCGCACACAGTGTCAGGAGGTGAGAGGGCCCTTAACCCCATAGCTGCTCAAATGAATGAATGAGATAAATGCAAGTTGCTCTGGATAAAGGCATCTGCCAAATGCCATAAACGTTAATGTACCGTACCCTTGAATTCTTTCTCTAATACTCCTCCTTTATGCACAGTTTCTCCATCTCATTATTTTCTCTCACTTTGATACACAGACGATTTTATGCCTCATAAATGCAAGATTTTGCACCACTTTGCTGCACCATGTGGACAGCCTTTTCATCTGACTACATTTCATCCTTCGTTTCCTTTCCTTCAATCCTCCGTGCACTTAAACTCAAAGACGAACAGACAGACAAACAAACGCATAGACAGCCAGAAATAGTAAACAAACAAGCAGAAAATCAGACAGACAGATAATTAGACAGGCTCAGAGATAAATTCATGTTATGAATTTGTACTGCAGTCTGACGCAGCCCTTTATACACAAGGAAACACAGACAATCAATTCTTCAAATCAGAGGGAAAGAAAGAGAGCTGCAGTTTTGGAGATGCTTTGACCCGGTCGTCTAGCAGTCACAATTTGGTTCGTCAAACTCACTCAAATCCTTGAGCCCATTTTTTCTGCTTCTAACACGTCAACTTTGAGAACAAACTGTGCACTTGCTGCCTAATAAATCCCACCCACTAACAGTCATCATATCAGGAAGCTTTTGTCATTCAAACTAAATAAACCTGGAGCAGTACCAAGTGAAATGAGACCACGATCCTCCAGAACCCTGGTTCTACATCACACAACATAGAGCTACATAACAGAACACAGAGTTAAATACTAAACTAAGTGTCTCTGCCAGTGCAAAGTGCATCGTGTGCAACCTGGTGCAAACAGTGAAAGACAGTGCAAACAAACAACACAAGACAGTGTACACAGAACACAAAATAGCATGGGCCAGTAAACCTACTGTATAATGTTATACAGTACAATGTGCAAAAGAGAAAACTATAAACGAGTGTACTTGTAAACATGGACACAATGCTGTTGGCTTTGCAGATGCAGCCTGTAGCGTAAATGTTTGTGATTGTGGAAAGAGAGAGACCCGATGATATTCTTGGCTGTCCTCTCTATCCTCTGTAGGGTCTTGCAATCCGAGATGCGCAGTTCCCAAACCAGGCAGTGATGCAGCTCCTCAGGATGCTCTCGATGGTCCCTCTGTAGAACATGGTCAGGATAGAGAAAGGGAGATGGGCTTTCCTCAGCCTTCTCAGGAAGTAGAGGCGCTGCTGGGCTTTCTTGGTGATTGAGCTGGTGTTGAGTAACTGGGTGAATTTCTCTGCCAGATGAACACCAAAGGATTTGGAGCTCTTAACGATCTCCACGGAGGATCCATCGCTGGTCAGTGGAAAATGGCCGCTCTGTGCTCTCCTAAAGTCAACAACCATCTCTTTAGTTTTATCAATGTTTAGAGACAGGATGTTGGCGCTACACCGGTCTGTTAACTGTTGCACCTCCCCTCTGTATGCAGCTTCTCAATCAGGTGCTGAGGGATAATAGTGTTGAATGCTGAACTGAAGTCTATGAACAGCATTCGTACGTATGTGTCCTTATTGTCCAGGTGGGTGAGGGCCAGAAGCACTTCATTAAGATAGGGGGTGTGAGTGCGACGGGACGATAGTAATTGAGGCAGGAGACTGTAGACCTCGTCTGGCACGTAGGAACGATGGCGCTGCTCAGGGAGATGTTGAAGATGTCAGTGAAGACAACTGCTAGCACTCTGCCAGGAATACTGTCTGGTCCAGGAGACTTCCGTGGGTTAATTCTGCATGAGTTTTCCTCACTTCAGCCGTCGATAGACAGAGCAAGTGTTATGATAAAGAGAGATAATCAGTGTTATTCACTTCACCGCTAATAATGTTATGTCTGATCTGTGTTTATATAACAAAGAGACAGAAAGAGAGAGAGAAAAGTATAAACAGTGGGACAGAAATATTTGGAGAGATACAGGCAAATAAAGAGAAAGATGGATCACGATAGAGAGGGATAAACAGGGAGACAGAGCTCTGGATAGAGAGACAGAGATGGAGAAACAGCTAAACAAAGAAAAACAGAAATAGGGGAGGGACATGAGAATGATGTAGGTTTTGATAATGAAAGTTATAATTATGATGTTGAATGTTATGACAAATAATTTTGGCTTACATTTAAGGTGTGGCATATACAGGCATAAACCACACAGGAAAACTAGTGCTAACACACAAACACACACCACTCTGCCCTGTGGTTGTGTGTGTATTAAGCAGGTCACAGGTCACAGAGCAGGAACATTAAGGAGCAGTGTACTGTAGGTCTGAAAGAGTACAGAGACAGGAGGTAATAAAACACTCGTTCTCTCTCTCTCTCTCTCTCTCTCTCTCTCTCTCTCTCTCTCTCTCTCTCTCTCTCTCTCTCTCTCTCTCTCTCTCTCTCTCTCTCTCTCCCTCCCACCCTCCCTCCCTCCCCCAGAGGAAACGTTTAACTACATTAAACAAAGAGCATACGCAAGTGACGCCAACATGGCATGATGAGGCACTGTGTGATCACATCACATCTACCACTGTACATTAACAACGTGTTTTTAAAAGGTGCAGAGCTTCACATCTCTTCCTAAATGATCTGAAAAGAATAAAATTAGTGTGTGTGTGTGTGGTGTGTGTGTGTGTGTGTGTGTGTGTGTGTGCATGCATTATACAATGCAACTTGGCCCTTTTTTTTTTTATGCATCAAATCGTTGATCTGATGTTTCAATCCTGCAGTGATATCTGAACCATTCTTTGTACAAACTCAGTCCTGGCCTCATTGATGTCTGTCCTAGCTCAGAGTCAGGAAGCACCAAATGCTGCATCAGGCGTATCAGTGTAGGAAAGCAGTATTTTTCCCCATCGTATTAGTTAAAACACAAATCGTAAAAATGTTTCCACATTTAAAAAAATAAAAAAATAATAAAGAAAACAGGCCTTTCCCCTTGTATTCGGTGCCTTTATACACTGTAGACGCTTTTATCCGAAGTGACTTACTCAAGAACATTCAACTCTGAGCCTATGTGATGTGCTTTTTCTCCGGGACACATACAACAATCCATTCCCAGAGAGAGGAAGAGAAATGACCAATTAATGTAATCCAACATTCTGTTCTAGATGAATTGGAATGAAAAGCGCTACATGTGTAGAAATAAACAAAAAAAAACGAATAACACGTTCTACAATCGATTGTTGTTATGCCGTCTGAGATGATCTCAATCTCTTTTTAGATTTTATGATCAGAAAAGATAGGAAAAAGGCTGATTCGGGTTTTGTTCTTGGCAAGGTTTATGGGAAAATTATTATTATTTTTTTTAGATAATGAGGATTTTTTGACACATTTATGACATTTGGTAAGCTCCCTTATACAGGTGCATCTCAATAAATTAGAATATCATTAAAAAGTTGATTTATTTTAGTAATTTAATACAAAACGTGAAACTGGTATATTATATAGATTCATCACACACTGACTGATATATTTCAAGTGTTTATTTATTTTTATTATGGCTTACAGCTAATGAAAACCCAAAATTCTCAGAAAATTAGAATAAAATTAGAATATTGTGAAAAAGTTCAATATTGGAGACTCGTGGTGTCGCACTCTAATCAGCTCATTAAATCCGAACACCTACAAAAGGTTTTCTGAGCCTTTAAATGGTGTCTCAGTCTGGTTCAAGCTACACAATCATGGGGAAGACTGCTGACTTGACAGTTGTCCAGAAGACAATCATTGACACCCTGCACATGGAGGGTAAAACACATAAGGTCATCGCTAAAGAAGCTGCTGTTCACAGAGTGCTGTATCCAAGCACATTAATAGAAAGTTAAATGGAAGGAAAATACGTGGTAGAAAAAGAAGCGAAGCCCATTTAAGAATTTGGAGGAGATTCACAAAGAGTGGACTGCAGCTGGAGTCAGTGCTTCAAGAGCCTCAACGCACAGACGTCTCCATGGGCTACAACTGACGCGTTCCTTGTGTCGAGCCACTCCTGAACCAGAAACAGTCAGAGGTGTCTTACCTGGACAAAGGACAAAAAGGACTGGACTGTTGCTCAGTGGGCCAAAGTCGTTTTTTTAGATTAAAGAAAGGTTTGCATTTCATTTGGAAATCAAGGTCCCAGAGGAAGTAGAGAAGAAAGGCACAGACTCCAAGCTGCTTGAGGTCCAGTGTAAAGTTTGCACAGTCAGTGGTGGTTTGAGGAGTCGTGTCATCTGCTGGTGATGGTCCACTGTGTTTTATCAATTCCAAGGTCAGCACAACCGTCTACCAGGAAGTTTTAGAGCACTTTATGCTTTCCTCTGCTGACCAGCTTTATGGAGATGCTGATTTAATTTTCCAGCAGGATTTGGCACCTGCCCACACTGCTAAAAGCGCCAAAATTTGGTTAAATGACTAGCCAGCAAACTCACCAGACCTGAACCTCAAAGAGAATCTATGCGGTATTGTCAAGAGGAAAATGAGAAACAAGAGACCAAAAAATGCAAATGAGCTGAAGGCCACTGTCAAACAAACCTGGGCTTCCATACCACCTCAGCAGTGCCACAGTCTGTTCACCTCCATGCCACACCGAATTAAGGCAGTAATTAAAGCAAAAGAAGTCCCTACCAAGTATTGAGTACATATATAGTAAATTAGCATATTTTGCAGAAGGCCAACAATTCCAAAATCATGAAGAAAAAAAAACTTAAAATATATCAGACTGTATAATATACGAGTTTGACTATTTGTATTGAATTACTATAATAATCAACTTTTTAATGATATTGAGATGCACCTGTATACAATTATCTCATTTATAAAACTGAGGATTGAGAGCCTTGCACAGGAGCCCAGCACTTTGGTAAGTGATGGCTCTTAAATATAAACATCTGTAGCTAATTTGTACGTGCATTATTCCAATCAAAGATTTCTGAGGTCACCTTCCTGAACATTGTTCTCAGCAGTCCCTTATGGCGCCAAATCTTCAGAGAATGAGCGTCTAATATTACACCTTCTAACACTGCTGATCTCAACTCTGGACAATTTTGGGATGAATTAGAAATCGTCCATAGATTCCAACACCAAAAAACAGATCAATATCCAAGAAAGAAAACAGTTTGAAAATCTTATATTTGTAATGTTCTCTTTTCCTTTAACAGCCTGTCGACTCACTTCAATGCAGAGCGAGAAACATCTTCAAACACAAGCTGTGAACGTTCCTCAATATATGATAGACTTTCACTCTGCAACAAGGTACTGAATTTCTAATTAGTATCCAACTTCCAATTTTTTCCTCTCCTGCTTTAACAGCAATACAAATATCTATATCTAATTATATATTGGAATATAGAATTTCCATTTCCATATATGTTCAAACAAATATGTTCAAAAGTCTGTTACTGTTTCTGTATTCAAGCTCGTAATTTCTATTCGCCGCTCTCAAAAACACCCGAATCCACTACATGCATTTAATTGACCATAAAAATGAAAAATATTCCCCCTCATACAATCCCTGTCCACTAAAATCCCCTGGAGCCTGTCTCCTGACTATTACAAGACACATTTGTTATGACTTAAGCAGATATGATGATGCTATTTTTTCTTTCGCAAAAAGCTTAAGCCATTAATGATGCGTCACTTATACACAACCGCAGATCCATTTGGGGTGGAAAAAAAAACTTTTCGCCAGAGTGAGTCACGAGTAAAGGAAGGACACAAGCCAGGGACAGAAAAGATAAAGTTGCAGCGTACAAGACATTCTGGATTTATTTAAAAGGGAAAAAAAAAAAAACGAGTGCAGGAAACCCAGTGTTCCTGCTGTAAGTCACCGGAATTGTTTTGTGACAAGAACTCACAGACAGAGCTTCTCAGGGGCTTCAGATGAGTTCATCACCATGCCCAGAGATTAACAGACTATAAGTGACGATAATAAATGCAGAAAGTAATACACTATAGAGACAAACGTTTGTGGACATCTCACCATAATATTGACATGTGCTCCTATAATAATCTCCGCTCTCCTGGAAAGATGTTCCAATAGGTTTTGTGGAGATTTGTGCTCATGAGTTAGTCAAGTCAAGCACTCACACACACGCTCTAAAACTGAGAACTTTGCATATGACATTTGTGGTCGGTGTCTGATCTGCTTTACCTAAACAACCTTCAAACAACAGAAATACCTCTTTTAAGTTCACAGTTTGGGCTAAAGCATGACATATATTGGAGTGTTGCTGTTGTGGCTTTCTGCCAAAAAAATATGGACCAAAAAATTCACTATAGAAGCTTTATTAATATCCTAACTATTCAAAAAGCAAAATAAACATCATAAGCTTTCGGACGATCTGCTGGAAGAAAAAATTGTCTTTTCAAGAAAAAAAAAATTTCTTGTATGTTATGTTGTCTCTTGTAATATTAATAAAAAAAAAAAAAACAGCACCATGACACCTTTAAATATATTTCTACATGTATTAATAAACCATTTACTTCAAGCTTTTACAACAACAAAACCTCACCCTAACTCTTTAGTCTCCTGGCATGAAGCAGTGATTCTGCTCTGGTTCTCCCTCTGCCTGTGAGTCTCTCTGGCATAACGACACCTGTGACGAAACCTACAACTCAACTAATTATGTTTACAACTTCAATGAGCTTCGTCTGACGCCACTTCTCATCTGCAGCCCCTGTATCCATTAGCATTTATGAAATCATGCCACACACACACACACACACACACACACACACACACACACACACACACACACACACACACACACACACACACACACACACACACACACACACACACACACAGCCACCCCTGCAGCACACTGTAATGGAAATGTTCCTTTATTGAGTTTTTGATGGAACAGTTAAACAGCTTTATTGGCCTCATTACATGAGGTCTTCAAAAATGCAACAATACTGTGTGTGTGTGTGTGTGTGTGTGTGTGTGTGTGTGTGTGTGTGTGTGTGTGTGTGTGTGTGTGTGTGTGTGTGTGTGTGTGTGTGTGTGTGTGCACGCACGCGCACTTGAGAGAGACGATGAAAGAAAACCATTTATGGGCAAAAATCATCTAAACGATGCATTGTGAAGCTTTTTCACAGATTTTGCATTAAGGCAAGAAACGTAATCATTCTTTTTGTTTTTTACATTTACAAATCATGTAGCTTCACAGACACATTTAAGCCTTTTTCTGGACGTTGCATTTAAATGCAAAATGTTGAATAAAAGAAGAATTAGTAAGAATCCAACCCAGCGTGAATCAGCAGTAGAAACAGGGCAGTAAAAACAAGGACAGGAAAAGACTATTGCAAGACGTGTTATGCCATGAACAAATAAAAAAGTTTATTTATTCATTATTGGATGAGGGATCCCATGGTGCTAAATCAGGGGTTTATACGATTTTTGTATACCAAAAAAGGTTATGCCGACAGGCACAAAAATACTCTCAAACTGACCGACCTAATTGCATCCGGACAACTGAATCCCTCACAATATTCAAGAAACAACTAAAACGTTGTTTCTTTTGCGAGCATTTAACATCTAACTGCCACTTGTTATCCTTTACCTCTTTCCTGTCTAAGCTTTTACTATTTAAAACGATGACTGAAACCTTGTACCCACCGTCTCGTTTTTTGCCATCTCATATTAAATCACTACTTGTGTTTCTCAACTGTAAGTCACACTGGAAAAAAAGTGTCTGCTAAATGAATAAAAATGCAGAATAATGGTCCAAGACGTTGAACTAATCGGCACCGATAGTCGATTGCTGGAACGATCGGTCGATAGTTTTTCCGGGTTGCGTCTGCACTGGAGCGGCTGAGAAGGTTTGCCGTCAGCACTAGAGCGGCCTCTAGAGGCGAATCACAAATGCCATGTGCTCTCCATTGTTTTTACACGAGAGACTGTGCGCAAGACTGTTTTTTATTCATAGCGCATTAACTCAAGTTAACAGAAAATTACGATAATTTTAAAATGTTTTAGTATATGTAATTAATAAAAAAAAATAAACAATATTTCTAAAGCATTTAATAACTTCAGTTAATGTTACATTAACATCTTTAAATGTCTTCAAAAAGTCAAAAACATAATTACATTTATTTTTATGTATTTTTTTCGTAAGAAAGTTCAATCGGTTGATTATTCGTGTATCAGGAAGCATGGTCCAGCCTAGCTATTAGTAAAATCCATCGGTCGACTTCTAATACCACAAAGCAGTTTTGTTTGTAAAATATTTTTGGACCATGTACGTTTGAATGGTGGCTCTCACATGGCAAAAATGCACAATAAATAATACAATATCATTCAACGTCTTGGACATTTTCTCCAGAACGTCCTTGTGACCCGGTAGCTGCTTCCACAGCCATTGGCTGGGGGCCTCCGCACTATACAATACCTGCTTCACTCATGATGATGTGACTGCAGCTTATGGAGATTTCTGGGGGTTTTCCTGAGTGAACATCTTGTATATCCATACATTTACAGGATACATTCAGTCGGTCAAATGAATTTCATCAACATCTTATCCACTGAACTACTTTTTGCCATAGATTACACATACACACAGTTTACAAGTTTCATAAATCAGACTTAAAACAACACACACATACACCAGCGGTGGACAGTAGGGAGGTGAATGTGATTCATTACTGTACTTAAGTAGCTTTTTTACGTATCTGTACTTAAGTATTTCCATTTATGGAGAATTTTACTTTTAACTTCACTACATTTCAAAGTCAAATTTCGTACTTTTGACAACATTTTGCGAAATCTGTCATTCCTTTTTATTTATTAGCAGATAAAAACGTAACTGGTTTTCATCAATCAGGGTCGAGCGCACGCAATGTTTTAAATTCGTTCTGATTGGCGCATGATGGTATATACTTATCACCAACATACAGTTCAGAATCAGTTCAACAGCAAGCAGGACATTTAGAAAGGAATAAATGATGGCAGAAACTCTTGACTCTACTCGTCACAGCACCCGTGGCCTTTTGTGATTTTTCTTTTAAGTAGTTGAAAAGAAGGTTTTTAGCTCATGATGACTTTAATAGATATCAATCAGTGTATATTAATATTAATAACTTTTTACATACACCGAGTTGATTAAGCAAAGACTCATGTGATGAAAATGATAATAGGAAAATTATAGCCATAATAAATCATAGAACTTTGGATACTTTACATTTGAAGGCGAATACTTTTGTACTTTTACTCAAGTGAAGTTTAAAGGGACACTTAGAATTTTATGAATGTATCTCTACTCTAACTCAAGTACATGGTTTGTGTACTTCATCCACCACTAACACACACACACACACACACACACACACACACACACACACTTTACAAAACATGTCAAAGCTCAGCTGCTAGGACTGGGAGTCAACTGGGAGTGTTTAATTTACACATGCACTCAAATCAATAGAGAGAGAGAGAGACCACAGCTGCATTCATATTTACGGCATCATATAAGCTAAACATATGACCTCTATATTCTTATTCTAACACTATCTACAACATTATAACTATTTTCTACAGCTGTCATTTACATAAATGCATCCAATCCAATCCTACACATCTCTGCCTTCTAATCTGTTAATGACCAAAACCAAAACATGTTTAGTGTTTATTTTATTTATTATTGTTCTTCTATTCGTTTGATTGATTGTGTGTGACAAAGGACGACAGGGACGACAAAGAGAGAGATGAAAAAGAGAAAGACAAAGACACAGACAAACAGAAAAAGAGAGAGTGAAAAAGAAACACTGACCGGTGGAAAGAGGTACAGCGAGATACAAAAAGACAGAGAAACAGAGAGAGAGAGAGAGAGAGAGAGAGAGAGAGAGAGAGAGAGAGAGAGAGAGAGAGTGCGATCGATAGATAGATAGAGAGTGCGATCGATAGATAGATAGAGAGTGCGATCGATAGATAGATAGAGAGTGCGATCGATAGATAGATAGAGAGTGCGATCGATAGATAGATAGAGAGTGCGATCGATAGATAGATAGATCGATAGATCGATAGATAGGAAAAGAAACACTGACAGGTAGAAAGCGGTACAGCGAGATACAAAAAGACAGAAACAAAGAAAGAGAGAGAGAGAGAGAGAGAGAGAGAGAGAGAGAGAGAGAGAGAGAGAGAAAGAGGAAAAGAACACTGACAGATAGAGGGCGATACAGAGAAAGAGAGAAAAAGGGAGAGAGAAATAGAGAAATAGATGGAGCTAAACAGAAAAGGGCAAGAAAGTGATAGAGAGAAACAAAAATAAGGCAAAGAGAAACAGAGAGCGGGGGAGACAGAGAGAGAAAAAAAGAAAAAGAGAGAGAAACAGAGAAAGTGGAAGAAAAACACTGACAGAGATAGAGATATGGAGAAAGGGAAGGAAAAACACTGACAGAGAGAGATAGATATAGAGAAAGAGGGAGAAAAAGATAAAGGAGAAACAAAGAAAATGAGAAAAATAGAGTTAGATAGACTTTGAGAGACAGAAAGAGGAAAAGACTGACATAGAAAGAGAGAGATAAAGTGATACATAGAAACATTATCTTCAGATAATCTCATTTATATTATAGGAATGTCAGAGAGTTGGTCAACTTCAACCTGTGTGTGTGTGTGTGTGTGTGTGTGTGTGTGTGTGTGTGTGTGTGTGTGTGTGTGTGTGTGTGTACGTACAAAGAGAACAACAAATAGAGTGTGAACTTATCTCCCTTAAAACCTGCCTCAGTAATAGCGTGTGTACCTCGCCACGTTACCATATTAAACGTGCATTCACGTGAACTACTGCTGCGAGATTCTTCAACAATCTTCTAGAATCAGCGTTCCGTTCCGTTTATATTAAAATACTGTAAATCTGTAAAACCTGCAAGTTATGCGGAGCTGAGCTTGTGGGGTCTGGAAGTACCACAGTGATGCATGAGCACGTGAAAAAAATTATTTAAATAAAACGCGATTTGCGAACATCAGGTGGCGCAATCACCTCACCTCAATCACTGCGATCACCATAGTGATGGATTCAATTAAAACGATTTGCAAATAACAGCAGCAGTAAATGGTTGCTGCGTTTCTCCAATTTTCTTTTTATAGCTTGTGTGTGATATAACAGTTAGTTTATCCGTTTTCACACTTGACTTGCTTCGGCTTTACTACGTTCAAATGCTTGTTTTCAATGTTTGTATAGGTTTGGGTGGGCACATTACTTTGTTGGTACTTTGACTGGTAAAGGGAGAGAGGGAGCTGATATGATGGAGAGGAGAAAGGTAGACGTGTGTTCAGGAGACAAAGAACCAGACCAGGAACATTGGAGGTGGGTTTAAACTGTACTGGAAAGAGAAATGGTGTAGGGGTGATCCTGTACAGTAAGAGTGTAGTAAAGGTGAAGAGAGTTTCTGAAAGGGTGATGAACGTGAAGCTGGAGTTTGAAGGGGTGATGATAAATGTCATCAGTTCTTATGTGGGTTAAGTAGGGTGTGAGATGGAGGAGAAGGAAAATTCTGGATTGAGTTAGATGAAGTGGTGGAGAGTGAACCTAGGAATAAAAGATTAGTGATTGGGGCAATGTGCATGTGGTAAAGGGAACAGAGGTGATAAGGAGGTGATGGGTAGGTATGGTCTAAAGGAGAGAAATGTGGAAGGGCAGATTGTGGTAGATTTTGCTAAAAGGATGGAAAGAGCAGTGGTAAATATGTATTTTGAGAAAAAGGCAGAGCATAGGGTAACATAAAAGTGGAGGAAAGTGCACACAGGTGCAGGAGATGCAACCTGAAGGAGATTGGAGACCATAAGGTGTTGGCAGGGGACAGTGTAGCTAGCAGGCATCAGATGGTGGTCTGATATAATATAGAATAAGATGATGGAAACTAAAGAAGGAAGATTGTAGTGTGAGATTCATGGAAAAGGCTTGGTGGTGGTGAAGATGTGCTAAATTAAAATCAACCAAGTTACAAAAACAGCCTTCTTTCACCTTAGAAATATTTCTAAGCTAAGAAACATGTTCTCTATATCTGATGCAGAGAAGCTCGTCCATGCGTTCATGACCTCCAAAATAGACTACTGTAATGCATTACTAGGTGAATGTCCTGCATCATTATTAAGCAAGCTTCAATTAGTTCAGAATGCGGCAGCAAGAGTTCTTACAAGGTCAAGAAAATATGATCATATAACCCCAATCTTATCCCTGCACTGGCTTCCTGTTACGTTTCGAATCAACTACAATCTACTACTTCTTACTTATAAAGCACTAAATGGTTTGGCTCCCATGTATCTCTCCAGTCTTTTAACATCCTACAATCCGTCACGCTCCCTGAGATCTCAAAACTCTGGGCTTCTAGTAGTTCCTAGAATAGCAAAGTCCATTAAAGGCGGTAGATCATTATCACATTTAGCTCCTAAACTCTGGAATAGTCTTCCTGACAGTGTTCGGGGTTCAGACACACTCACCCAGTTTAAGTGTAGATTAAAAACATATCTTTTTAGCAAAGCCTACACATAACATACGTCTCACATCATAACCTTGTGCTCCAGAACATCTGATCACATGCACATTATCAACTTGTGCTGTTAATATCATGAACAGCAGCTACGCTAATTCCTCTCCACTGCTTCTCTTTCTCTCCCCATCCCGAGGCTTCCTGAGGTTTGGCCAGCTCCAGTCACATCCCACCTCATGATGATTATGGACCTTTGAAGAAGTAGATGCCGAACTCGCAAACATCCCGAACCATCTAGAGACGTACCAGTGCCAATTGGATCCCACTACATGTGTGGAGTTTTGACATTGGACCTCCTGGAGTGTATAAAGGCTCTGGCATTGAGAAGCTGATGCTGGATCTGTGATGATCACAAAGTTTCCTAGTTTTTAACCATAAAGACTGTATAAGACTGTAGAAAGAACATCACTCATAATCTTACACTCCAGTTCTCATGTTAGTTCTCACTCTTCAGTGTTCTGTATTGTTGAAAGATTTATGATCAAACTCTTGATGTCACCCAAATGAGGATGGGTTCCCCTTTTGAGTCTGATTCCTCTCAAGGTTTTTTCCTCATTACATCTAAGGGAGTCAAGTATCTGAAAAATGTATTCCATCACAGTTTAGTAGTGAGGACTTTATGAATTTCTTCAGTAAAAAAAAATAGAAAGTATTAGAAACACAATTGAGGAGGTCCAACCTCTGACACCTTCTTGTGATCCAGTCTCACCTAAAACTTCACAATTACAATGCTTTAAAGTATAGAACAGAAAGAGCTGTATGATGGTTTTACCAAAGCCAAATCAACATGTCTGTTAGATTCCATTCCCACTGAACTACTGAAAGAAGTGTTACATACAGCTGGAGAGCCTTTTCTCAATATTATTAAGTTATTACTATCTTTAGGTTGTGTCCCTAAACCCCTCAAGTTGGCAGTTATTAAGTGCCTCATTAAGAAAACTAATTTGGATCAAAATACAGACCCATTTCAAATCTTCGGTATATGTCTAAGATTTTAGAAAAGATTGTGTCTGCCCAGTTATTTTCCATCTTACAAGGATATCATTGAAGAGTTTCAGTCAGGTTTTAGGTCCCATCATAGCACAGAAACTGCTCTAGTTAAAATCACAAATTACCTGTTTTTAGCTTCAGACGAAGGCTACAGCTCTCTGTTAGTTTTGCTAGATCTTAGCGCTGCATTCAACACTATAGATCATTATCTTCTCCTGGATCATTTACAGAATTACACCACCATTCAGAGACAGGTAAAAGCTGGTTTAAATCCTACCTGTCTGATCATTACCATTTTGTAGATTTAAATGGCAAACTATCCAGGTTAATGCAAGTAAATTATGGGGTGCCCCAAGGTTCAATTCTAAGACCCCTGCTTTTCACAATATACATGCTTCACTTGGTAAATATTATTAGAAGGCATGGTATTAGCTTCCACTGTTATGCTGATGATACCCAGCTACTGTGTATATATACATCATAAGACGTTCTGGAAATCATTCAAGGGCCTAGAAAAGAAAATAGATCTATTATGTAGATAGACTATTAGATCTCACACAATCACACAGACTGCATGAATGTCAAGCTGAGACAAAATTAGTGATGGAAGTGTCCATGATGAGGGTTAAATGATCAGAGCTTGGATGCAGTGAAGGGTTTTTATCTCCGTCTCACTCCTGTTGATTATCCTGGCAGGGAAAATCGTGCTGCTGGCACCAAACTGCACCAACAGTGTGCGCGCGCACGCACGCACACACACACACACACACACACACACACACACACACACACACACACACACACACACACACACACACACACACACACACACACACACACACACACACACACACACACACACACACACACACACACGCAGAGGATCCCAACCTGCCAAAGGAACCTTCAAACACAGAGGGAGAAAGCAGCCAGCAATACAATAAGCAACATAAGCAACAGAATCTAAGACCAGCTATGGACATGTCTGGAGACACCACAAATCTACAAAAATCTGTAACTAATATGGAGAAACGTCGTGCAGCAAAAGCCAATTAGGGTGAAGACTTTTGTCCCAGTTTTACGAAAGGGACATTAATGACAAATAAGTTGTTACTGTATATACATTAGGGATGTGGGTCTCCATAATTGAGGTTGATGCGATTCGTGACGATACAATAAAGATATGAAGCAGTTACCGGTGCGATGCCATGCGAATCCATGCAATATGATGCAATGGAGAAAATATGATGCCATGCAACGCAAAATTTTAGATAGATTTTTTCTTTGGCTCAGACACACAGTAAACCATCAATTTACTTAAGTGCCTTCTGACTTGACGCATGGCCCCTTTTACAAACAGGCCTTTATAGTGCAAAAAAAAGAAAAATTATAAATATATTAAATTAAACCTGATGCTCTTTTTCTGTTCTGTGTGCAGGAAGTTACATCTCTACCTCTGCTTAGTAGTGTTAGTCTTTATCTTCGTAGTGTTTTAATGTGTCTTATTCACGCTGAGAGAATGCGCTCGAGAAACAGTTTAGCGAGGAGAAATTAATCTACATATAAAATATGGGTCACAAATTATTGGTCAAAAAATAGCGCATCTACTAATAATTATATATAAATACATTTTTTTTACCAATGCAAATGTGTCAAAAAACAATGAATTGCAAAACAAATGGCAACTTGTACCACACTTTTTTTAATCTTACTATTTCAAATATACAATAATTACCTTTAAATCGATCAACAAAAAGACCATAACACAGACATTACACTGGGTAGTGTATGGCTAACAAAAAACAAAAAAATGGTCATTTGATCCTATTCGCAGCTGACTAGATAAACATCATAGGTGCTTCTTTCTTGATATTTACATGGCTCACTGTCACACTCACTTCTTTAGCACTTTGTTGGTCAGGAGTGTTATTACAGGAGGAGATTCTCTACCTTGGAGAATATGTGCATGCTTTTAAGCTTAAACGATACAAGCCCACATGCTAATGCCAAGCTCTGGAAACGATCAAAGGATGATATGATGAGGGCCAGATCTTTTTGGATCTCAATGAATGTGTCAACTAAAAATCAACATGGCTGCTAACATCAGCCTGGGACTTTTAATAGAAGCCTCTGGTTGATTCAAGCTGAACATACACACACACACAGAACAACCCACATAAGTCCATAAAAATCAAGCAGTGGTTAAAATGTCACTTGGAACCAAGTAGCTGTGGTTTCTGTCTCAGGGTAGAATGGAAACTTTCCATCGCGACACGAACATCTGAGACCGATGAAACACAACGCCATCTCTCACTCCTACACAACACACAGTCGCAAGGCCTGGCCTTCGAGGATATCAACAGCTAACAGCCATTCAGCATGCTGACACTGTGTAAATACATGTCTTTCATGCAGAGCCTTTCTGCCTTCCCTCCTTCCTTCCTTCTCTCTATGTAATAGAAACACCCACATGAGGGATGAGACTGCTCCTGACATCAAAAATGAAGATTAAGATGGAGACATGCAGTCTTTCATCACATTCCTCTTCCTCCTCAATGCTTCACTGTAACAAACAGCACCACATTCCCGTCATTCCACCTCCTCACACTCACATCTGGAAGACCTCAGGCTGAAAGCCGGCGCGTTTCCTCCGGCGCTCCCGTGGTATTGCACAGGCTGGGACAGTTGTGTAAAACGGCATGTGATGCAAATTGGGCAAAAGATTCACATCGCAAGAAAAAGGGGAGGAAGCTGAGAGAAGCTAAAGCTTTTCTAAAGAAAGTGTGTCAAGTGATAAGAAGTAGGAAGGAAGAAAATCTATGAAGGATGCAAACTTCTCATCTATCCCAATTTTTTAAGGCGCAAGATTCCATTAATCTTCCAAAATACATTTATATGAGATGGAAATTGCACCTTTAACAGGGTGGTGCAGGGTCATGGGAAATTTTGGAACTAGAAGTTGGTGGCCCTGTGTCATCGATAGTTGTTTGGAACCAGTGTACGCTTGTTTATAACCCCTTGCCATTAGTTATAATGGAGCAGTGCCTTTTATAACAATAGTGATAGTGTGAGGGAATTTTGGTTTCATTACTAGTTAGGATGTCATGATCGTGTCCCGTCTGCTCTTGTGATAACAACACAATATTCTCTGCTGCGGGAGACGTTCAAAACACCACCTGGGGACTTCTTTTTAAAGGCTAAACCAAACAGAACAAATGGGACATGATCATGACCACCTAACTGGTTTGTTTGTTTGTTTACTGAGTTTTAACGCTATGTAAGCTTCAGGGTTATATACATGGCAAACACAAGGTCATCAGCAAATCCAAAACGTTGAAATCACAACACGTTGAGGTGATATATTGTGAAAATTCCCTTGTAAACATGTTTCCCTTGTAAAAATTACAATCCTACTAACTTCAAAATTTCTCCTGCGCCACCCTTTATAAGAAAACCTAAATCGCATTTCTTATAAGACAATATATTGATTTTGACCATTTTGTTTCATTACACAATAAACGCCAACATTTCAGAAGTGAAATCAGTATTATATCTAATGCAGAGAGCTTTCTGAAAGCTTTTTTAATTTCTGCAAAGCCACCCACTGCTGCACCCAAGTCTGGAAGTGTTTTAAAACTCATCACCCGGGAAACTACTGGAAATGCTCAGCTGAATCGAAGCACAAAGAAAAAAAAGTTACTGGAACCAAAAATCATTTGTAGTCTGTCCAGTGTGTGTGTGTGTCTGTGTGTCTGTCTGTCCAGTGTAAGTGTGTGTGTGTGTGTGTGTGTGTGTGTGTGTGTGAGTGTGAGTGTGTGTGAGTGTGAGTGTGTGTGAGTGTGTGAGATATCTAAATATGCATATTCCAACATAAAGCTACAAACCCCGGGGCCATATCTTCTGATCTCTGTGTGCTTGTGAGTGTGAGTGTGTGTGTGTGTGTGTGTGTGTGGGTGAGGAGAGACATGATATTTTGTGTGTAATCTGACTCTCCTGTACCGGAGCCAAGCCTTGATTTTTCAGTAATGCTAAAATGTACTAATGCACAAGGGAAACCACATCACAAAACACACACACAATTAAAGCAGGTGATGGAAAGAGCCATATACAAGCCCCTCCCTGAGGTGTACGCAATCCACGCTCAGGGAACGAATCCCTCACTCCCGCTCGCACACTCACCATTTTTTCGTACATTCCACCATCAGCTCCTGATAAGACGCCACGAACTGGAATTTGGACGCGTGCTTTCCCACGCGCTGCAGTCTTTTCCACACTGAAGCCATTATCCCAAAGTGATGCTCCTGCTGGTGATTAAGAACCAGTTCTTATCCGGGTGCTCGCCAAAGTCCTCCTTTTGAACGAATTGCGATTCAGATGCGTCCGGTTAAAGAAGCGTGCTCCTCATGTACGTTCATTGCTGACGCGTGAAGGCAGCTGGAAAAACGCAGAGCGCCATCAAGCCAGAACGAGAGGATAAGAGGTGGCAGTGTGATGATGGAGCGATACGCTATTCACACAAAGGACTCTGCTGGCTCCGGCACACCACATACTGCAGAGCGGAGAAGTCCTAATCGCAACTCGGCGTAACATACTCCATTATGTCAGAGTCAGTAAACCTGCAGAGACAAGAGGGAGAAATTTCATGCAGGGCTTTGTAGGGTGAAGGTGGGGAAAGTGATAGCACAATGGCAAAGCAATTGGACTTTAGAAGGTCATGAATTCATATCCCAGCCCTGCCAAGCCCAAACTGCTGGGCCTTTTGAGAAAGGCCCTTAACCCATCAAACACTTGGTTGTATATATAAAATACATGGGTGTTGGACTGATCGGAAGGTTGTAAGATCAGTTCCCAGCACCACCAAGCTGCCAGTGCTGGGCCCTTAAGCAAGGCCCTTAACCCTCAATTGCTCAGTAGTGAAAATAAGATAATGGATGGTAGTACTATAACTAAGACCACATTCAGCTCGAAGTAAACTTTAGGATTGCGTAGCATCTCTGGATGGTCTTTCTGTCTCAGTGTGTACAGCAGTAAAAGACCTTGGTGTGATTATTGACTCTAGTCTTTCCTTTGTGGCTCATGTGAATAACATTACCAGAATTGCCTTCTTTCATCTTAGAAATATTGCTGAAATAAGAAATATGGTGTCATTACAGTATGCAGAAAATTTTTTGCATGCTTTTGTTACATCTAGATTAGACTTCTGTAGTACGCAGTATCTGAGTGAACTTCTGCACCATTATAATCCCCCACGCCTACTTAAATCAAAAGGTGCAGGCTATTTGTTGGTACCTCAGCTATTTGTTTCTTACTTAGGAAAAGGAGCAGATCTGGAGGGATCAAAGATAGAGTGTTTGGTGAACTGGTATATTTGTATGCTGTCAACCCCCTACTCTCACACGTTCACTCAGGTTTGTTGACCGTGGTGTGGTGGAGATCCGTCATGTCTCTGTTACGTTCTGGCTCTCCCTTTTAGTTATGCTGCTAGTCTGCTGCAGTGCCTTTAACTTTTATACAACAATAATGATACTTAATAATCTATCTCTCTCTCCCCCTGTCACACCTATACTCTCTCTCTGTTTCTCTCGGTGATGTTAAACATGCTCCTAAGGTACCGCTAACCAGTGTTACACCACAGTTTACACCACTACTAGCAGTGTTAAATGAATAGGGTACATTCAAGACAATGTGGAGGACAGTTCTCTATCTAAACTCTATGCATATTCACTATGTAGCAAAAAGGATGGGAGAGAAAGTCTTTCTGTCTGTCAAGGATGGAAGTCTTGACTTTTATCCCCCTATACTATTGGAAAGAAACATACACACAGACACTTGAACAGGTGTTTGAAAAGCTTAATCAGAGCCGATCCTTGATGCAGTCCAACCTTCACCTTGAACCAGTTTGTATTTCCTACTGCACACTTCACTGCTGTCACTCTGTCCTCAGACATGTCCTGCACCACCCTCACATACGTCTCTGACACACCTGACTTCCTCATACAATACCACAACTCCTCTCTCGTCACCCTGTCGTACACTTTCTCTAAATCCACAAACACACAATGCAACTCCTTCGAACCTTCTCTAAACTTCTCCATCAACATCCTCAAAGCATATAATGCGTCTGTGGTGCTCTTACTCTGCATGAAACCATACTGTTGCTCACAGATGGTCACCGTATGTCATCTGGTCCAACCGACTTTCCACTCTTCATCCTCTTAATCACTGCTCTCACTTCTTCCTTACTAATCCTATCCACTTCCTGCTTCACCATCTCCACACCATCCAACTTTCTCTGTCACTTATTTTCCTCGTTCATCCCTCCATCTTCTCAACACACTCTCCTCACTAGTCAACACATTTCCATCTCCATCCTTTATTGCTCTAACTTGCAGCACATCCTTCCCAGCTCAGTCCCTTTGCCTGGCCAATCGGTATAAATCCTTTTCTTCTTCCTTAGCGTCCATCTTCTCATATAGATCCTCGTATGCCTTTTCCTTAGCTTTCGCCACATTCCTCTTTACCGGCTGCCACATCTCCTTGTACTCCTGCCTACTTTTCTCCTCTCTCTCTAACCTCTTTCTCCTTATGCTCTCCTGCACTTCCTCATTCCACCACCACGTCTCTTTGTCTTTCTTTCTATTTCCAGATGTCACACAAAGAACCTTTATAGCCATCTCCCTTAACAATTCTGCAGTAGTTGCCAAATCGTCCAGCACCTCTTCAGCACCACCGAGCCCCTGTCTGACCTCTTCCCTGAATCTCACACTACACTCTTCCTCCTTCAGTTTCCACCATCTTATTCTTCTTTCAGTCCTCACTTTCCTCTTTTCTTTTTCACCTCTAAAACCATCCTACAAACCACCATCCGATGCTGTCTACCTACACTATCCCCTGCCTACACCTTACAGTCTCCAATCTCCCTCAGGTAGCATCTTCTACACAGAACATAGTCACCTGTGTGCACCTTCCTCCACTCTTATACGTCACCCTATGATCCTCATTCTTCTTAAAATAATTGTTCACCACTGCCATTTCCATCCTTTTAGCAAAATCTACCACCATCTGCCCTTCCACATTCCTCTTCTTAAAACCATACCTACCCATCCCCTTTTCATCACCTCCGGTCCCTTCACCTACATGCCCATTAGAGTCTCAATCACAATCTTTCATTCATAGGCACACCAACCAACACTTCATCTAACTCACTCCAGAATTTTTTTCTTCTCCTCCATCTCACAACCCACTTGTGGAGCATAAGCACTGATTACATTTATCATCACCCCTTCAACTTCCAGCTTCAAGTTCATCACCCATTACAAAAACTCTCTTCACCTCCACTACACTTTTACTGTACTCTTTCTTCAGAATCACCCCTACACCATTTCTCTTTCCATCCACACCATGAAAGAACAGTATAAACACCTCCAATGTTCCTGGTCTTACTCCCTTTCCACCTGGTCTCCTGAACACACAACATGTCTACATTTCTCCTTTATCATATCAGCTCCCTCTCTCCCTTTACCAGTCATAGTACCTACATTTAAAGTACCAACCCGAACCTCCACTCTCCAACACTTCTCCTTTCCCTGCCATCTCTGTAGACATCTTCCTCCTCTCCTTCGGCCAACAGTAGCCCAATTTCCACCGGTACCGTTAGCTAACGATACCTGTGGCGGCCGTTGGTAACCCGGGTCTCGACCGATCCGGTATGAAATTCTGATTGGTGATTGGTGATATTTGATTTGGCCCATGTTTTTACGCTGGATGCCCTTCATAACGCAAACCCTCCCCATTTATCCGGGCTTGGGACCGGCACTAAGCGTGCACTGGCTTGTGCAACCCAAATGGCTGGGTTAGTTCACATCAACAATAATGGAACTGTAATGAATGGACATTTGGTGCCGCCCAGAAAAAAATTACAAGCATAAGGGAAAAAAATATGTATTGGTCCATTGTTAAAAGTGTTCTTCAAACAAAATTTAAATGAATGTAATGGAGATCACCTGCAAAACCCCGAGCGTAATGTCATTGGTGATGCTTTTTTTTAAAACAAACGTTTATATAAAAAATGAATTGTCTTTGACTTTAATGAGGGAATATAACGGAATTATGATGCAGGAGTATCCATGAAACATCATTATGATCATGCGCGTGTGTGTTTTGACAGCTGAGTATCTCCTGTAGCCTCACAGAGACAATGTGAGCTGCATGAGACACACCCTTGAGGTAATAACCCAAATCATTCACTTACTGTAGGGGGGAAAAAAAGGAAATTACTTACCATTAGAATGATCCAGAAACCAGATGTGGGGCTGTAGGGCTGTGGAGATGTTGAGCTTTTCCCAGCTGTTTAGCTAAACTGCTAGCAAACTTACCACTGTATCCGCTCCCTGCCTACTAACCTGGTTAGCACTAACCCTATCTGAGATATGCTAAGCTAATTAACCCTGCAATTACTATGCCCACTACCAGCACGGCTAATCCAGGCGTGCTAGCTTGGTCCAGGGAAGCTAATTGCTCGAGCCCGTTAGCTGGCTGTTAGCATGAAGCTAATAAGTACTCAGCCTAGTCAGGTAGCTCACCACCGCTATCATATCATCCTGAGGTGGAGGGTGGAAGGTAAGGGAATAAATATCTACACTCTCCCGGATAAAACAAGCTCTGGAGAAAGTGTTCGGGGAAAATAAAAACCAGGAATTCGCCCTCTCTGCAAAAAGAGACAGGGGGAAGAGAAAGCTAACTTCCCGAGGCTGGAGCAGCGGAATTCCAGCCGCCTCGCGCACAACAAAACTCTCTCTCGACCCACCGTCATCCACCGTCCAATCCCGCCGCGCGCGGCTCCCACGGCTGCACGGCTTGTGCACTTGCGTACTACGTAGGGCGCCGCGGGTTCGCCGGGTGGCGCAAGCGCGTTGGCGCACTGCTTAGTACGCTAGTGCGCGTCAGGGTCCCTCCCCGGCCGCTGGGAACGCGCGTGTCAGCGGTTCCTATTGGCTCCCAGGTTCTGGAATATTCAAATGAGATTCCCCAACACCCCCGTCAGGTGGCCTTCGCTCGGGATCTCGGGGTTCTATTGGTCGGTTTGGGGTGTCGATCAAACGACTCAGTCCCGCCCACATTGTGAGGAGAAACGAAGACGATAGACAGAAAGACAGACATGCATTAATATATACATCCAATATATACATGCTCAGAATGTTTTTTATATAACTACAGATAGATAGATAGATAGATAGATAGATAGATAGATAGATAGATAGAATGTGCATAAATAAATATTCTGAAAGAAAATAGATAAACATTGTTTTTTATTGTTTTGAATAGATAATTCGATAAACAGATATGCATATATAAATACATTCTCAGGAAAAAAATATATTTAGGCCAGATATTTATTTAGCGATAAATAGATAGATAGATAGATAGATAGATAGATAGATAGATAGATAGATAGATAGATAGATACCACCACAACCACCAGAAACAAAATAATAATAATAATAAAAATTAAAAAAGTATTACTTAACTATACTGTATTCTCTTATTACTGCACTAATCCACTCAAACAATGATAAAACTGTGTATCTACATAAATAACACATAATAACGTGTTAAAAAGGTGCAGTTTATTACCAATTTTTCAAAATTGAATTTTCACAAAATATCAATCAATATCAATACTGATCAATATTCAAGAGTTTTAAACACTCAGTCACACCAGACAGTAAAATTCTTACTCTGTGCCCATGGCATACTGTATGTAATTAAAGGACATGCAGTAGGGAAAACATTACAGATCTACCTCCTGTTCATATACTCTTAGTACTTTAGAGACCAGGTGGCACATACCACTGTCACAAGAACACAGTGTGTGGGTGTGTGTGCTTATTCTTCATGAAGATTACAGGGAGACGTAACATATGTCAGAATGCTTTGAAGTGATAAATGATATGGAGAAAAACTCGGACATGCTTGTGGGTGGGCAGAAGGATTGAAAAAAGTACGAGTTCTTGTGTTTTGTGTGTGTAAGGGGGTATATACGAGATTGTAAAAAAGATTTCTGCCTTTTCTTTATTGCAAATCTCTTGTTAAAAGTATATAATTGGTTCAGTGGAAGAGTTTACACACTTCTGTTACAGCTTTGAGTTCAATGTTCATCACACACTGTCTGACGTAACAATACAGTGTGTACTTAAACAGCTTAATCAAAGTTTTTCATCATACCCATCCTGAGTCATCTGTTCATCTGTAACAGGTTCAGACAAAGTAAAGGCATGCGTTTTATTTAATATACTGTTCAAACCTCTGTACCTTCGACTCAATAATAGTGTAATGTTTGTAATACAACACTGCGAAACATTGTCATGTTTGCCATCTAAAGAAATTGCTTTTTTTTGTTTGTTTATTTTTATATTTATTGAAATATTTATTTGCAAATTGCGTTCTTTCAAACTGGAATAAGAAGGGAGTGAAACAGTAATATAATGTAAGCACACAGCCTTCTGATCATGTGAAGAACCTCACACAAGTCTAAAATACTCAAACCAAATTTGCGAAAGAAAAAAAAAAACTTAACACAAGAAATGTTTCTGTTTTTAATGAGATGAGTCAGGATGAGATGAGTCTCAGTCTCTCTCTCGCTTTCTCTTCCTGTGAAATCCCATTGGTCAGTGGAAAAAGGAGAGCGTGGCTTAGTGGGAAGATAAACATCCTGCCTGTAAACAATGCCACAAACGTACTCTGGCACAGAAAAGGAAGGAGCTGACACCCAGAGGACCCGTGTGCCACGGAAAGAAAATACTCATTTATAGGGTGATGTGATGTGGCCCGACATTAAATATATATACAGTTACCACCAAAAAAGTCATTATTATCCAGACAAATTGTGTTTCAACAGGTTATTTCCATAGTCTTTAATTGTTTAGACTTATGGTTATATATCATTATAGCAGTGAAAAACAACAGAATACAACAATAAACAAATAACGAAAAAAAAGTAATGTTCCTAATCACAGTTTTACCTGTTACTAATCATTGAAAACATCTTACAACGTCACCGTATAACCATTATGTGCTTTTCTTGATTAAATAACGGGTGTTATCTCACTATGTAATGTTTGCCAAACAGTTTTCTGTGAATGTGTTTCTTTACACATGAAAACATTTAATAATGTAATAAATAATAATATCTTACAGTGACACTATTTTCAGAAAATCAACAGTTTCTGACCAATCAGATTTGAGAATTCATAACGGCTGTGCTCAAGTTAAATAAACCATGTTGTTCAGAGATTATTATATACTAAGACTTTATATAATATAAGACTATATTTTATATAGTTCCTGTATCCTAAACAACATGTGCAATAACAGAAATAAAAAAGTAAATAAATAAATAAATAAATAAAAAATGTGCAATATTACCTTAAATATGTGCGTAAGTAATTACTAGTGTTCTCTTTTCTTCCTTATTTGTATGTTGTGTATATACTGTATACTATAGTATGTGTCTATTCTTTTATATAAAACTTTCTTTCAGCTTCTCACATTAGCGGTCGCCACAGCGGATCATCCGCATGTTTGATTTGCCACATGTTTTTACGCTGGATGCCCTTCCTAACGCAACCCTCCTCATTTATCCGGGCTTGGGACCGGCACTAAGGTTTGTGCAACCCTAATGGCTGGGGTTGGTTCCCTGACCGGGGATCAAACCCGGGGCCGCAGCGGTGAGAGCGCCGCATCCTAACCACTAGACCATAAGTGAACCAGTGTCTATTATTTTATATATTTGCATTTATTTATTTTCTTTGCTGCTGTAACAGAGACATTTCCCCACTGTGGGACAAATGAAGGTTTATTTTATCTTATCTTATCTTATCTTCTCTTTCTGTATACTTAGGAGTAAAAAAATAAAATGATAATCGTATTAACAGGAATTTCAGAGTAAGTATCCAAGTCATTTCTGGTTTCATTACAACGTGAAGGTGGTTATATTACAGTACACTATATGGATCATATGTTTTTTAAACATTCCATTCCATGTTTAATTCCCATTTTCTGTTAGAGTAACCTCCACTCTTCTGGGAAGATAGAATAGTTTACATGCTGTCTTTGCACCTCCTTGCTGCTGTTTTTTGCACTACATTGCTCTGTTCTGTTGTACTTTTTCCTGGGTATAGTTTTTACATTTCACCTCACACAGTACTGTATACTTAAGTACAGTAGGTTTACTAGTCGGCGCTATACTTGGTTTTTGTCTTTTGTCTTGTCTTGTGTTGTCTGTCTGCACTCTGTCTGTCTGTACTGTTCTTTTGTTTGCACTGTTTGCACCAGGCTGCACTCGATGCACTTTATGTTGTTTTGTTGTTTAGTGTAGCACCAGGGTTCTGGAGGAACGTTGTTTCGTTTTTACTGTGTACTGTGTACCACTGTGTATAGTAAAAATGACAATAAAAGCCACTTGACTTGACTTGACTTGAAGATGTTCCACTAGATTTTGAAGTAATTTTATGGAGATTTAGCCCCAAGACTGTTAGTAAAGTCAGGTACTGATGTAGGTGAAGTGAGGAGGACTGGGGTGCAGTCAGTGTTCACATTCATCACAAAAGTGTTCAATAGGATTGAGGTCAGAGCTCTATAACTCATGTAAAGCATA
Source organism: Silurus lanzhouensis (assembly GCA_039877035.1). Classification (NCBI taxonomy): domain Eukaryota; kingdom Metazoa; phylum Chordata; class Actinopteri; order Siluriformes; family Siluridae; genus Silurus; species Silurus lanzhouensis. Next base: position 1,226,737 of record JBCEWE010000326.1, on the reverse strand, counting down.
TCTTCATGGAGCTGGCTTTGTACATAGGTTTAGGTCTCCTAGATCAAGTGAAAGGAAGATTTAATACTACTGTATCCAAAGACATCTTGTACAATTGTGTGGTTCTAACTTTGTGATAAGTATGCAAACAAATGCCTTAAAACATTTGGACCATAAATCTTGTATCATGAGTGTGATTCATAGATGAAAACGTACAGAAGAGATAATTCTCAACATTTTTCAAAGTGCTTGTTTGTGTGTATGTTTTTACCGAAGCCTTCTGAAGTCTAGCATTGCAAGCTTTATGTAAATAAACCATGTTTTTATCTCTTTTCTGGAGGGGAAGTCTTTAAAACTTCACAAGAACTGCAGCAAAACTGGTATGATTCACATTGTATTGTTTATTTTTGAAATATCCAGTGTGTGTTTAAATACTATACACACGATTGCACGTGTGATTGCATCACACCCAACTCATCATGAATCCACCCCGACAGTGATAAACACTTGTGGAAAAAAGGCAGCTTCATGAAGTTATGGTGTACATGGGTTGGAGTGGAAGATCTTGAGTGGCCTGCTATAGAGCTCTGACCTCAACAATGTATATAATTGTAAATTTATATATAATTGTAAATGCATAAAATGTACTACATTATTTTCTAAATATCTATATATCATGTGTATATACACTGTGTATACAGTTGTACATACAATGTACATCTCATAGTGTAATTTTATATATCTAATTTCTCCACATATATTTAGCCTTTCACACATCTCGCTTGATCTATCTATCTATCTATCTATCTATCTATCTATCTATCTATCTATCTATCTATCTATCTATCTATCTATCTATTGAAGGATTTATAGAAAATCTAATAAAATTTTATTTGTCACATACACATACATACAGGGTACAGCATGCAGTGAATCTATTACTATGGATCTGTCACTCAATCAATTAACCAATTAATTGATGGATTTATAAATCTATCACTCAATCTATCAATCAAATTATCAATGTATCTGTCTCGATGGATCTATCTATCTATCTATCTATCTATCTATCTATCTCTATCTATCTATCTATAGATCTGTTACTCAATCAATCAATCAATTGATGGGTTTTATATAATCTATCAGTCAATTTTTCAATTTATCTATCACTCGACTTATCAGTGTATCTGTCTATCGATGGATCTATCTATCTATCTATCTATCTATCTATCTATCTATCTATCTATCTATCTATCTATCTATGGATCTGTCACTCAATCAATCAATCAATCAATCAATCAACCAATCTATTGATGGTTTTAAATAATCTATCACTCAATCTATCAATCAATTTATCAATGTATCTGTCTATCGATAGATTCATTTATCTATCTATCTATCTATCTATCTATCTATCTATCTATCTATCTATCTATCTATCTATCTATCTAGCGAACAATCTATCAATTTATCTATTAATCAATTGATCAATTTATCTATTGATCCATCCTTCCATCTATCCATCCCTCCATCCATCTATATATCCATATATTAATCTATCTATGTTCCCTTTTTTAATAAATGCGAAAGCTGCCTGCACCTCAGACCTCCTCACCTCACCTACATCAGAGCACCTCTAAAACCTCTAGATGGATCAAAGACATCTGTAAAGCTCTTACAAACAACTCTGTGTTTTGTGTGTTATGTGTTCTCGCATATGTTTCTTCATGGTCTACATACAGACATGAGTACTTCAATGTATGTTCCTGTCTATGTGTGTGTATATTTGTGACTGTGTACCAATTGGACTCAGGTGTGGAACCTGCAAACATTCCTGAAACACATCACATCTTGTGGGAGGTTTTGCATTATTTCTCTCCTCTGGCACTTGCTGATGAAGAACACATGTCCAAGCTTAGCTGAAATAAAAGATGCAAACAGTAACACACTGTTCTCCTTTAATGGACATTTAGACTCTTCTAGCACGGCTTCGGGTTTAGGAACATTACTTAATTGTGCCAAAAAAAACATTAAGAATCTATTAAAAACAGAAGGATTTCAAAAGATGCCAAGCTACATTTTTAAAGAAAAAAAAATTGGCGATTTGGCGCTCGCCTCACAGAAAAATGTGATGTTTTTGTCTACATATATTAGCAAGTCTTATAGTAAGAAATACACTGTATGACCAGATATATGTGTTTTTTACCCAAACTGTTACCACAAAGATCAAATGGCTTGGCATGTAGTAGCATTACATTTCTTCTTCACTTGAACTAGGAGACCCAGACCTGTTTTTTATACCAATGCTCTTGCATAACACCAGCTCCATGAAGATATGCTTTACATTGGTTGGAGTGGAAAATCTCCTGCTATAGACCTTGGACCTCAACCTATTTTTTGGGGGGGTGAATGTAAACGCTGACTGCACCCCAGGCCCCCTTATCTCCATATGCACAGAGTCACAACTGGCTCAAACATTAGGGATAAACCCTAAATTATTAGAAACAAACTTACATGCACTCATATACATACATATACATCTCTTTATCTCTGTAAAGCTGCTTTGAAAACATGTTTAATCTCCGAATAAAAATGAATGAATTGAATTGAAAGTAAAAAGATGGTTGCATGTGATGTTTAACTATTGTAACTAAAATAAATAAATAAATAAATCAATAAAAATCAAAGACCACACCCCTGGCTAAGATTAGGGGTCCTTAGTCTGGCCCTTAATCTTGTTTACTCTTTGTATTTAATTGCACAATTGTTTAATAACGATTATTTTTATTTGTTGATGCATTTCTGTTTGACAATTTTAATTAAAAAAAAATATAAATATATAAATATTAAAGAACTGAAATTAAAACCTCCAACGTAACACACATTTATTTACTAAGATATATAAATATATAATAATAAAAAAAACTTATTTTTAATCACTAATCATTTGTTTTACTGATGCGCCAAGTCTCAAATCAAGCACCAAAATCCACCATGATGCACACATTCGGCAATTTCCGTGTGGAAACCTGATTTACATACACACATATACAGTATAAGTATGTACAGTGGAACCCGGTTATCTCGCCCTCGGTTACCTCGACAACACTATTAAGTCGACGCAGAAGAACTCGCGGAAGTGTCGGAAAAATCAAGTCTTACAGCTGCTACAGGTGTTTATTGTATACTGGTGAATCTCTGCTGTTAGTTAGTGCTAGTGTTCGTAGTGTTAGTAGGGACGCGGCGCGGCTTTGGGAAGAAAAGAGCAGCCGTTGAGAGAGTGCCGGTGGGAAGACACGTACCGGGATACACATGAGCGATAACAATGGCCGCTGTGAACCAACATGTACCAACAATAACAGACAGTGAGAGTGTGGAAGTTTAAATAGGAGCTGGTGATGATGATAAACGAGCACCATATGTGCGCGATTGAAGCGGAGCTTCAGAGAAAGCGGCCGAGAAAGCACCTGACACGCTGAAGGGGGCCGAAGGGGGCGGGTGGATTCCTGACAGATAAACATGTACTGTATGTATTTTTATAGCATGCCTTCATCAAACAAATCGCGGCAACGCTGTTGTGTAAAAAACCCTTTAAAAACACGTGCATGCACATTCTCATTTATTAAAGCACATCATGTACATAAAGACATTTCAAGCACGTTAATATATTTAGATTTTCGTTTATCTCGCTTTTTGGCGACTCCTAGGACATCGACATAACCGGGTTCCACTGTATATATATATATATATATGAGGCAGTATCAAAAAGTTGGTTTTATAACGTTAACAGAGTCAGCACACACAGTCACAGGGAGCACCGACCTTCATAAGTCAGTGTGCCAAAAGACATCGTCCTGTGCACATCGAGAGCTGTGCGACTGGTGCTATTCCGACCACATGCATACACTGTCACTGCGTTCTCCTCACACTTGCTGGAAAAATCCTACCGCGCCCAATCTACTTAAAAAATTTGGCCCTTGAGGACTTTGCCCTCTTTCCTGAAGATGAAGATTCAACTCAAAGTTCGCTGTTTTGACACCATTAAGAAAATATCCAAGGTGCTTGACACTCTTTGTAAAGAAGACTTCCAGGACACATTCCAGAAGCGGCAGGAACGCTGGAAGCGCTGTATCGCTGTGCAAGGGGACTATTTTAATGGTGATAGTGTATAAACACTTTCATGTAAACAGAGATAGATCCGAAACCTTTTGATACCACGACATATACAGTATAATCTTCATACATGCAGAAAACTCTTATTGATCCAGACACCAAAATTCCCTAAGATAGAATTTTATCAATCTCCAAAAAATATATATATTGCCAGACTCCTTAAGATGACGAGAAAAAAATATATAAATTAAATATAAATTAAATATTCTATATATACAAAATGTTTAAAAAAAATTAAGCTGCTAGCAAACTAAGAACATAAAATTGTTATGCCCAGGAAATTATTTGAAATAAAACTGTTGGTTTTGAAAACACACACACACACACACACACACACACACACACACACACACACACACACACACACACACACACACACACATACACACACACACACACACACTTACACAGAAAGTCAGTTTGCAAGGGAGAGAGAGAGAGAGAGAGAGAGAGAGAGAGAGAGAGAGAGAGAGAGAGAGAGAGAGAGAGAGAGTGGGAGGAAAATTAGCCAAAGACAGTACAATAAAGGCGACACTGCACATGTGAACACTGTATTCTGGTATTTGTGTGCGTCAGATTCACTGAAGTACACAGAAGTATGATAAGAATGTTGCCATGAGGCGATGCAGAGACTTGCCTTCTCTTTCCTTTGACGAGAATTTATCACCTCAGGCAAAACCTGTCACACACACACACACACACACACACACACACACACACACAATCTAAGCATTGGCCATAGCTCTAAATGCAGGTGAGGCAATTGAAGTACATTAATTGATTACATAATCCACCAAAATTACCACTTTAGCTAAAGAAGCAGAAATCTCTACAAGCACACTCCAGCATATAGAGGAACATCTTCCCAGAAGAGTAAAAACTTATTTTAAACAGCAAAATGGGGACTGAATGTGTAATGTGAAGCTCAAAAAGTACATACGAATCTTATGGTCAGGTGTCCACAAACTTTTGATATAGTATAGTGTGTATCTAAGTCAGTCCTTTGTTTAATAGGTACATTATTTTTTAGAAACATTCTAGATATTATAGAGCATTTCAGTTCAGAAGGTATAGGGTCAGTGAGGTCAGTGGGGTCAGTGAGACCATCACGGTTCCTTCAGCTGTTTATCGATTAGACAGTAAAAGAGCAGCGTGACTCACCTTACACTGCTGGGCAGATATTTGTTTTGCTCAAGTACGGTAATGTATATTTTAGGCTGTAATAAGATATTATTGATCTAACGTGAGGGATAAGTGCATGTAGCCAAGGCAATGAGAGGGAGGGAGGGAGAGAAAGAAAGAGAGATTAAGTTTGATTTTTAAAAATACTATTTATAAAAAACTCAGTAAAAAAAACACCATAAAAAGCAAATTTTTTAATGTGGGTTTATGGTTACTCCAGAACCGGTGTGAAAGTTAGTTCACCATTAGTTACAGAACACAGACCATCATTACAGCACCATTCAATTCCAAAAGTGTCAACTGTATTAGATTGTGGTAATTAAAATCAACAAGTATTCTAGCTTTTATCACGTTCTTCATTATTGGTACAATTTCCTGTCCAGCTTTCTGTCCAATGTTCTTTTTTTTTTTCCTGTTACACAGCGTGTTTTGCTTTGCCTACAATAAAATGAATTAGTTGACAAGTATATTTCTGTTTCACAATGTACTTAAAACAAAAAACCAAAAAGTTGCTTTGTAAAAATGACTCCTCGGAGCGTACGTAATAAAACTAAACAATAAAATAAATGAAATAAAAAATAAAACAATGATAAATTGTTTCTCTCTCTAAACGGAAAAGGACAGAAATCACTGTTTATTTATCTTAGTTACAAATAATTCACAGCTATAGCACCATGTAAGATTCTCCACTGGAGATCACCAGCCCTTTTAGTCATTGGTGGTTTGTATAATACTCTCCACAAAGGTTTAACGTTTTCAGGACTCGTTAATTTGTCACGCCACACTGTGTCTGCTCGGCCTTTTGTTGATCACTTTTACAATGTTTCTGTAGATGACTTTGCCATTAATGGTGCAAAGATTTAGAGTGTTGTTCAATGTTTAACAGTGGGCTACTGAGGCTTGATTGTTTAAGTGCCTTTACACAAAGACATCATTGTAATGTCTGGGAAGGAGTCACTAGCATCAGGGACTGTAGCACCTACAGTAGGCTGTAGTTTTTTAGTAGCTCTTTCTCTTTTGGGTTTAAAGCTCCAGTCAGTTTGTTTTGGGATTTTTGTGTGTATCGTAGTGATCTAATCCCCAAGTGTGATGAAACAGTTTTTGCATCTTCAGGTCCTGGTCCTGCTTTGTTTACGATGTCATTTAGCTGCTGATTTGACAGTTGTCCAGAAGACGATCATTGACGCCCTGCACATGGAGGGTAAAACACAAAAGGTCATCGCTAAAAAAGCTGCTGTTCACAGAGTGCTGTATCCAAGCACATTAATGGAAAGTTGAATGGAAGAAAAAAATGTGGTAAAAAAGGTGAAACAAAGCCCATTTAAGAATATGTGGAAATTCACAAAGAGTGGACTGCAGCTGGAGTCAGTGCTTCAAGAGCCTCCACACACAGACGTCTTCATGGGGCTACAACTGACGCGTTCCTTGTGTCGAGCCACTCCTGAACCAGAGACAACATCAGAGGTGTCTTACCTGGACAAAGGACAAAAAGGACTGGACTGTTGCTCAATGGGCATCTTTTTAGATAAAATAAAAGTTTGCATTTCATTTGGAAATCAAAGTCCCAGAGTCTGGAGGAAGAGAAGAAAGGCACAGAATCCAAGCTGCTTGAGGTCCAGTGTAAAGTTTGCACAGTCAGTGGTGGTTTGGGGAGTCGTCTCATCTGTTGGTGATGGTCCACTGTGTTTTATCAACACCAAGGTCAGCACAACCGTCTACCAGGAAGTTTTAGAGCACTTCAAGCTTCCCTCTGCTGACCAGCTTTATGGAGATGCTGATTTTTTTTATTGGTCTAAAGTAGTAATTTTCTGAGATACTGAATTTTGGGTTTTCATTAGCTGTAAGTCAGAATCATCAAAATATAAATAAACAAACACTTGAAATATATCAGTCAGTGTGTGATGAATCTATACAATATACAAGATTCACATTTTGTATTGAATTACTAAAATAAATTAACTTTTTAATGATATTTTTATTTATTAAGATGCACCTGTATATTTTGCCACAATACCACCGTTGTTGTAAGGAGTCATAAAAAAAAGTTGTGTCAGACTCGTCCCTCGCCTCTTAAAGATTTCCAGTATCAGTGTGATCATTCGGGGCATGCACAAGGCGGCCCATTTTTCCACAGCTAAAGCATTTCATTAGCGGTTTCAGATGTTGCATAAACAGAGTTATCAAATACGTCATTTCTGATGCTAAAGGACATATTAAGTGTGTGTCTGCATTGTTTTTCAGAACCATGTAAACTTGTCTTCGGAAAGACACAATGTGTCTCAGTAGCGATGATTTACACCAGAGAGCAATTTTCCTGATAGGTGGGACCAGCTTGCTAAAAAAAAGATCTTCTTTGCTAGACTTCCATCTTTATCAAAAGGAGGGACGTTTGAGATATTTTTTTTTTGAGGGGCTGCTGAGCAGAAACACGGGTTCGAGGCAGTCATCAATTTAAATTCTTGTTTTGGATCACTTCATTAGCCTTTTCAATCGTGCTTAAAAAGAGCACAATGGTGGTGTTCATCCTAGAAGCCAAAACTATGTTACTATGACCCACAACCTACTGACCTACTGCTAGAGCACACTCCTCTACTCCTCTACACTCGCTTTACACACCACACTCTCACTGCATGACGCCGGGTTAAGCTTTCACAAGTCATCCTACACAATCCTATCACGTTTCTAACAGAGTCTACACACCTACCAAACTCTAAAGTATTTGCCATTTATAAAATACACAAACATATACAAAAGACGTACAAAAAGTTAGAGAAGAGCATGACTATTGAATCAAGCTCCGCCCACTCAGTCCCCACATGCACAAGAGAGATAAAGAGAGAGAGAGAGCAAAAAAGAGAGAGCAAAGGCAATAGACATTCCATGTTTAGACAGTGATCAACAGAAAGAGAGGAAGAATAAAGAGAGATGATTAAATAGACTGTGAGAGAGAGAGAGAGAGAGAGAGAGAGAGAGAGAGAGAGAGAGAGAGAGAGCGCGAGATAATGACAAAGAGAAAGTGTGTGTAACTACAGTCCCTGTCAAAAGGTAACAGTCCGAAGATATAAACAAATATATAAATGTCCAGATGTTCCACTTTATTCCAACTGGAAATTCTCCCAGTTTTACACATTCTCAGCATCGGAGCAGTTCATTTCTCCAAACATTAAGATAAAATACTTTGCTGTGCCTCTCTCTCTTGCCAAAGACGTTCTTTACTAGTTGGAGATCTCTTTCTGATTTTGAGATCCAGTTCATCCCAGAGCAGTTTAACAGGATGTAGGTGCAGTGACTGGGCAGGTCATTTCATAGATAAATCTTCAGACCACTGTTTGCTCTCCAAATAACTCTCACAGAGCTCGGACGTACACTTCAGGTCATTTTTGAGTCTTGTTGAATGGTGAAGTCCATACGAAACTGCATGGTGTTGAAGTATGGTTGTCATGTTGGTTTATTATTCCTTTCACCTGGAATAAGACTCCAACCATCCCTGCTCCAAAACAACCCCAAACCGTTATGCTTTTACCTCCATGACTGTAGGGGGCGACAGTCTGCCAACATCTTTTCTCCTGTTCTCCTTATGCTCTGCTTCAGAATGTCACAGTACATGTTAGAATTCATGTTTTCCTCAATGAACCGCAGCTCCCCAGTACCAGCAGCACTCATACAGCCCCAGACCATGATGCTACCACCACCATGATTGATTGTAGACAAGACACATACTTCTTGGTACTTCTCACCAGGGCGTCAACACACATGCTGGACACCATGTGAGCCAAACAAGTTTATTTTAATTTTATCAGACCACAGGACATGGTTCCAGTAATTTGTGCTCTTGGACAGGTCGTCTTCAGATCTGTTTGGTGTGAGCAGCTTCAGAAGACTCTTCTTTCTGGGACGAAAGCCATGCAGACCGACTTGTCAAGTCCAAACTTTATTCAGTCACATACAGTACAGAGTACGACATGTAGTAAAATGCTTTTTTACGACTTTCCAACATGTAAACACGAAAAATAGAAATAGAATAAATACAATAAAGTATATTAAAAGTATAAGTATAACTAAAAAGTTGATATTTAAACAAGATATGAAATGAAAAAAAAACCTAAAATACATACATCTAGAGAGATTTCTGGTTTTACTCATTTCCTTTCAGATCTCAAGCAGCAGTATCTTCAAATAAAAGAAGATAAGCTTGAAATTAGTTTAAAAATGATGATCATATCCATTAACCTGGTCCTGATTTAAACCTTCTTGCAGCGCAAACAAGGAACATTGAGAACTCGGACAAAAAGAGGAATGAATTCAGAATAAACCTCAAACTGGAGCCAATTCGTGCACATGGGAAGGAGAATGGGAGGAAGTAATCGAGGCGTGTGAGAGAACCTCTATTACTTGGTGCTTGTAGATGGACATCATTTCCTTTCTGCAGATCTGTACAGAGGCTGAAAAAGAAATGAAATGGATCTCAGTGGGAAAAAATCTAGTTTTACATTATTTTTTATTTTTTATTTTTTTTATTTTAATTTTTACATTTTTTACAAAATTTAAAGCCCTAAGAAAGTGAAAGAAGGAGAAAAGAAATAGTTAATGAAGAACAGCACAGGAATACAGAAGGGTTGGAGAATGAGAAGAAAACCAAATAAACAATGTGATTTTGTGACAGCGTGTTAATTAATGAGTAGATGTTTGGACAGTTAAACCCATAAGAAATGGAAAAAGGGGAAAAAAAAACAACAACTTTGATATTATGTTTGATATTATGTACAAATGATATTATAATTAGTAGGTGCGCTATACTTTTCATGAAATTACCAACGCCCCCTTGTGGCTGAATGAGCACAACGCTCCACAAGCACACTCCAAAACAGTGAACGTCTTCCCAGAACAGAGGAGGTTGTTAACAGCAAATGGGAATTAAATGTGGAATAGGAAGTGGATTATTTTAGAAACCGCGAATAAACCACCATCTTCTTTAAAGCACTCGTTACTGATTCAAGGGATGTTAAAACAAGCCTCTTGCAGTGAGTAAGGCAGCAGGTTGGTCTGATACTGGCTTCTTTATTACTGCAAGTGGGGCCACTAACAATAAAGAGTCTATAAAGGTAAAAAGTTAGAAAAATCTTCAATATGAACATGCAGCAAAATCTTTTAGTAACTAAGAGTGATTGTGTGACACTTGAACCAGCAGAGGGCGCTGTTGGACAGCAGTGTTTATATAATTTTATTATTACACAGTATTTAATAACAACTGGATATGTTAGTCGCAGCAAACTTTCTTGGCTTGAGAAAGTCAGTCTGGAATTTTGAAACATAAGCTTGCAGACTCAGGGAGGTTTTGGATGAAATGCAGGCAGCTCTGTCACTTCAAAGTTTCTGTTAATATTTGGAGCACATGTTTACTCATAATATAACTTTCTTTCGGCTTCTCTAATTAGGGCTCACCACAGCAGATCATCCGTATTTGTGATCCACATGTTCAATTTGGCACGTTTTTACGCTGGATGCCCCTCCTAACGCAACCCTCCCCATTTATCCCGGCTTGGGACCGGCACTAAGAGTGCACTGGTTTGGGGTTGGGTCCCTGACCGGGAATCGAACTAGCCCACCAGGGAACCATCTCATTATATACATGTAGGTGAAAGAAATACTGAACCAACATGGCTACTATTTCGTACACCATGCAATTCCATCTGAATTGCGGCTCATTGGAACCAACTTCACCATACAAGACAATGACCCTCAGCGTACCTCCAGCTCTGTAAGCGTTATTTAGAGAGGAAATATCCATCATGGAGTGAGCTGCTCAGTCACTGCACCGAAATCCTACTGAACTGCTCTGAGATGAACTGGATCACAAAGTCAGAAAGACATTTCCAACTAGTGAAGATCGCCTTTGGCAAGTCCGGGTGTAAAGCTGTTCTTCATGCTAAGGGATAAAGTTTAATATCTGTACATAAGAAGGAGCATGCATCTCTGAAAAACCATAAAACTAGGTCTTTCTGCACTTTTGACAGGCACTGTGAATGTGTAGAAATGAAATGGAGCAGAGAATGAAAAGTGGAGACGTTTGCAGCTCAGTGGTTAAGGCATTGGACTTTGGATTGGAAGGTTACAGGTTTAAATCCCACCACCAAGCTGCCACTGCTGGGCCCTTGAGCAAGGCCCTTAACCCTTCCCTTCTCAGTGCGTTATTAGTAAAAAGACAGGAATAATAGAGATACATTTAGATTGGTATTTCTATTTAGATTGAAAGTTTTAAAAGCTTCAACAGGTTTTATACCTAAAAGTCAATATGGAGTTTTGATTCATTCAATCTTCCATACAAATGTTCAATTTTGATCAGTTAGAAAAGTAAAAAATAAACTAGCGCAGGCTGAGGGTCTTAATCTCACTGTATCTTACATACTATGAGAACACTGCTTCCCTCTAGTGGTGATCTGGTGTTCATGTCAGATTTAGACGAAAGTCTGGGATTTTATTTTTGGTCTGGTCTGTTTGACTTGCATGCATCACTGTAGAGGCCACAAGTGTGCAGCTGGGAACAGATATTACACTAAAAACAGAGGTTTAAATGTACGGAAGTCCTAAGAGGCCATGCATTTAAATTAGTTTTTCTTTCCCGTTTTCCTCGTGATCACGAGTTCATTTTCTTGTGATCTCGACATAACGATAGTATCAAAGACTTCTTTCACCAAAGGCAAAGAATGTGTTCCATTACCATCTGGAAATTAGTACAAGGCCATCAGGTCACACAAACCGAGCAAAGTACAGCTTCTTCCCAAAGCCAAGCCCACTAAATCCCGCCCACTAACAGGTGCCATGATATCGATATGAGGATGGATAAAATGTTGATTAAGCAAAGAGTCTTGTGATGAAAATGACAATAGAAACATTATAGCCATAATAAATCATAGTAATTTGTACAAGTAAAATCTTCCAAGATCTCAGTGTTTCCATTACAGCATTTAGCACATGTCTATCAAATATAGCTATTCCAGCAAGGCCTCATAGTCTGCTCAAAAACATTCTTAAACAAACAGCATCATAAATGCCGAGGAGCAAGCAAAACTAGTCCAGGGACCAAGTTCGAGAACTGAATCATTCAGCGTTTTGTTATAATAAACATCTAGTAGAGCAACATTTCATCTATTATTTATCCACCACACAACATTCAGTGGCTAATTTTGGGTAAATGTTTGGGTTCTTTTCCAAACAAAAGAAACAAAAGTTAAGTCTGAAGAGATAAGCTGTAGAAGCTTTAGGAAGAACTGTAGCTTCGGCACACACAGGCAAGAAGTTTTTCCTGAAAGACATGCTGCGGAAGTGAAGCATGGTGGTGGTAGCAGCATTATGCTGAAAGAGTCACTTTTGACTTTATATTTTCCTCCAGAAGACTAGTCTCTTCTAGCCCTCATCACGGCAGACTCATTGAACAAAACAGACACTTATAACGAGCTGAACAAGGAGTAAGAACTGTGCAGAACACACAGAGGAAACCTGTAAATACAAACATTTCAATTGTCTTTTATTTAAATCATACAGAAAAACAAACAATGTGCATGTGCGTGTCAAGTTACAAATAGACAAAAAGTCAGCGATAAAGAAGAACAGTAGGAGAAATACAGGCAGAACTGCGTAAAAAAAAAAAAAAGGCTGTTTCTTTCTCGTTATTATTAAATGATGATGCGTTTGGTTTTTTCATTGCAGCCTCGTACGACTGATTGATGCGTTTTAGTCGCCAAAAAAAAAAACACCTTTCAGCATAATCGGGTCACGTCTATTTGTTGGGTACTTTCTCCTAATTCTACATAAATCACAAATAGAATGTTCTATTCACTTGGTCACGCATTTAATCGAACAAATTTATCTTTTGGTCAGGAAGTTCCAGAGTTATTATTTTTATTATAGTTCCCAAAGATATTTCAGGGTTCAAACAGAAACAGGTATAAAAGTGACTGCTGAACTCGAATGCGATATGAAAAATATAAACCCATAGGTCACGTTCGTTCAAATTGATGGGTACGGCAAATCCGCACGATCCTGCTTCACGAACTGCAAGATTCCGAAGCCAGAACTCCAGCTGGAAAGTCTGGTGGCCGTACAATCTAACTCATCTATAAATATGGGCGTTTACCGTTCATTTCTCTATCCTGATGTGTAAACATTACTTCAGAGGAAACTGCAAGCAGGTACAATGCTCTATTTTGGTTCAGCAGAGGAAAACACGGTCAGAACAAGCTAGACAGTGCATCCACTCAACACTGCACTCAGATTTCGGAATAAGAGGAATCCAGTGTCTTGATTTGAGGAAAACAAAAAAAAAAATAGATAAATGTGAGCAGGGTGTGCTTGCAACACCTAGCCAGCAGGTGTAACTGTAAAATAGATAAGACCTTGGACATGCCCCGGTGGTTACAGAACAGCGAGAGCGGCCGATATGGAGTCATGGGACGGGAATAAAGATAAGCACATGGGTCTCTGATAAACAAACCCACAGAGCAAATGATAAACAAATGGAATTGGCCAATCTTTTCTCATTCCATATCCTGGTCCATTCGGGAAAATACTGAAATAAGAAAGCTAGTTTCTCATTGAAAGGCACGAGTGTTTTTTGGTGTCGCACAGCTTCCATTGGAAGAGGTGAACGGAATCACGTGGATGCAGCATGATGCACTTTGGCTAGACAGACAATGTGTTGCATCGATTACATTCAAAAACCTAAAAAAACCAAACAAAAAAAAAAACTGTGCAAACGAATAAATAACCTGTGATAAATACAATAGCTCCATTTAAAATCAGTAATTAGACATAACCAAGAAAAATCACTTTCCTCACCCACAATACTTACACACCGACTGAAAACGCAGCGAACCCGTTTCATTCTTCTTCAATGTGCTTTTTTTTTTTTTTTTTTTTTTTTTAAACAAAAAACTGTATTCGGGGACAAATCAAACATCAGTGACACGCAATGAACCTTGGAAACAAACAAACAAACAAAAAAAAAAGTGTGAGAATCAGCACCACCGCAATGATAAACAAACAGTTTCACAATATATTAATCAAGTGGTGCTGATTATCACGGGTCCTATAGCTTTACCTTCATGATTCAAGCTTTGGAAGGAACCAAAAAAAAAAAAAAAAAAAACCAAGAAAAGAAAAAAGCAGCACTTGCTGTTCTAGATCACACAGCCAGAAGATAGAACAAAACACGCTCGATTATGGTGTGTACTGTGCCAAAGTTCAACCCAGCTGAACTTTCCCACGATTCTCACGGTCTTTAGCATAAACTCCACCGGGATATAAATCGCTGTGACGGATCAGTGTGTAAAAACCTGTAACACTTTAGAAAAGTTCTCCATTAGCTTTGATCATAAACAGGCTTAGATCGGCTCTCACACATGATCAATAATAATAATAATAATAATAATAATAATAACAATCATCATAGCTGCCAAATACAGACTAGTTGAAGTTGTTGAAAGGCCACGTGTGAAGATTTAATGACAATTTAAACTGGGCTCGCTAAGCCACGCCCATATTTTTATCATGTCCTGTGGATTTCTTGGGTGAACCAGCATCAGGCTTTTATAGGCGCACGGGTTGTTCCGATATTTCTCCTCGATGCCGAAAGTACGAAATCCCTTGTGCTTCTCCGGGGAAAGTCCCAGCTTCCGAAGGCACATCCCCGTGTAGACGTCGTCGATGGGGTACAACGGCACCCTGTTCATGATCCCGTGAAGCCTCTGGGCCACTTTTCCGGAGTAAAGGTACCCACCACCACCGGCGTATGGTGGGTAACCCCCTACGTAAATGCTCTCCGGGATGTAGTACTTAACCTTCTTGTCCCGGTGAGGTCCGGCATTCGTTATTACATCCCCGACAAACAGGTCACGGGCCTTGGCAGGGGACAGACCCTTGAGGAAGTCTAGGATAAGAAAAGTGTTGACAAATACATCATCGTCACCCTTGAATATGAAGCTCGCATTCGGACAGCGAGTGCTGAACCACTCAAGGAAAAGGACCTCTTTGATGGTCAAGTTAAAAAAGGAGTCCCTGTAGTCCCACTGGAGGATGTCTCCATACACGGAGCTCTCGTACGCTAACATTGGCGATAAGTCCGGGAAATGGTCTTCCGCGGTGGTGTTGCCAAGGAGGAATATAGTCAGGATGGTCTTGTTTGCCAAGCGACCGCCTCGCCCCCAAGACTCTCGTATCGCCTGGCGTCGGTCAAAATGCGACGCCAATGATTTGATGGCTAGCAGCAGAAATGGCTCCTCTTTGCAAAGTTGAGGCTGGTCCACAACCATGCGATACGTCCTGCACCGCATATACAACAAAAAGTGTTTAAAACGATCAGGGAGCAAGCTGAAATTCTTCACTTGTGTCATGACTTGGAGGTCCGGCTTGCAGAGGTCTTTAGTGACCGTGTTGTTCAGCCAATCCGGAAGAACTCCGAGTGTGACGTTTGGATCTTTCAGGATCGGATTGTTCAAATGGTCCAGTTTTTGCTGCTGCCGGTTCCAGAAAGCGTTGTTGGGGGTCAGTTTGGCCCAAAACGGTTTGGTGGGGATTCGAACTTTCTGATCATTTTTATGCTGGTTGGCGCTTCTCGAAATTTCCACTATGATGAAGATGAACGCGGTCATTATAGTCATCACAATGAGCTTTAGCTTTCTCCGAGGTCCGTGCATTGTGCCAGCGTTCACCACCTGTGCAAAGGAGATGCAGAGAAACATGTTAGATGACAAATCAACACAAAGATAAATCGTTAAACACTGAGGAAGATACCCGGGGAAAATCATGCATTTAAATATCGTCAAAAATATTTTCTTATAAATTTGAGTATTTCAATAAACAAAGCTTGGCCAAGGGTTGCTCCACATGAAGCTAGGGTTAAAGCTGAACACCCTGAAAGTCTCTCTCTCTCTCTCTCTCTCTCACACATGCTCACTCTTTTATGACCTAAGGCAACCTTGTCTTAGCAACCAGACAGGTAGGTCTACAGCGTGGTTGCATTTATGATCTCAGTCTCCATATTGTGTGTGCAGGCTTCTTCTTCCTCACACACAACTAAACCAACCCTATTTTTTTTTTTCTTCAACACTTTCATTTTTTTCTCGATTGTGCTCATTTTCCGGGTCCCTACGTCTCAGTCTTATGACTCATTGTGCTGTTCCACGTCATCTAAATCAACATATTTTATAACCATCATGTGCTCTGTATTTCTAATCCCTCATGACATGAGAAGTACTTTCGAGACCCACAGCAAATCCCATTTGACCACAAACAGACTAGAACAGCTGAACACGATTAGAGGAAAAACAGCAAATAAATTGTCTCTGTAAATCTACTGTATACATCACTAATGACACTTTTTAAAGCACTTTTCTCGTTTTAATACATGTGTATAACATGAACAAAGCTTATATACTATACACATACATTCTTTCGGCAGAATAGGAAAAAAAATATATACATTATGACTTGTTTTTCTCGCAATTCTGACTTTGCATGCAATCACCAATGTGTTAACCAGCTCTTTTTTTCTCAAAATTGCAGCTACCAAGTTCGCTGACTCACTCATTCTTCCTAAAGTTTATATTTTTCTTCTTATTCTGCCTAAAGTACAGGATGGCGGCTGCGCCTTGATAACGTCGGTTTTCATTCGATATGTTCAGAATCCATTCAATATATAAAAAATGCATTCAATATTCTCTCGTTTCATTCAATATATTCGGAATCCATTCAAAATATTTTCAATTCAATTCTCTCATAGATAATTTCCTTAATGGCATGCCATAATATATTATACATGTATATACACACACACACACACACACACATACGCTTTTTTTTTATATATTTCTATTTACATGTTGGACAGTTGTAAAAAGCATTTAACTAAACGTCGTACTCTGTATGAATGTGCGTGTGAAATAAAATTTAAATTTGACCAACAATAAAAAAAAAGAACAATAAAATAAACTCTCCTTAATAAACCTGATTAGTGGTTAAGGCATTGGACTCTGGAATGGAAGGTCACGAGTTAAAATCCCAGCAGCACCAAGCTGTAACTGCTGTGGCCTTGAGCAAGGCCCTTAACTCTCAACCGCTCAGCTCTCGATTAGAGCGTCTGCCAAATGCCATACTGACTGATCTACACCTCACAGTACATTATGGTCAACATCATACGTGATTTCTTGAACCGTAACAATTTGCATGACAGGAAAATTAACACTACAAAGCATTTGCATGAAAGGTTTTTTGTTGGTTGTAAAACTTCATTTAAATACTTCCTGCATGAATTGCTGAGATAAGGTAACAGGACGTAGTCTAAAGTTAAGGTAAACCTGCTTTCCAAGAATCCCTTTTCTAGAAAGTGGTGGCTCTTCGAGTTCTGCAGTCTGCCGAGTATCTTTGGCACTACCACTTGCTGCTGCTGGGTTTTTCATTTGAAAATGAGTCTGTGGAAATTCAACAGCTGCTTTGCATGTTTCCCAAATTATATTAAAAATAATGCTACAACCAAGTTGCTGGTGGGAACTCGGAATTGAAACGTTTTGTTGCTCTGTTTTCGGACGATGCTGCGAGCAGACGTTTTGATATTGAGGTATTGACTAGACTGAATTGAGGAATTCAAGTGGTCCGAGTTATTAGCTTGAGTTGAAGGCAGCATTGCGTTTTTGTAATTATGCAAAAATAATTCTAACAAAACAATACACTTTGTTTTCTTTATGTACAGATAAACAAAATGTCCTTTTTTCTTCTTAGCCAAAATGTCGAACAACCTGGTGAACCCTGCCCAAAGCAGCTATTTACAATAGGAAACAGTGTCTGCACACACTCGCTGTTGATCATCTCTGGTCTAAATGCGAAGCTAATTTATTCTTCATTACAAACCCGGTGATTCAACCACACCCCACAATTTCACCACGAAAAGCCATCTGGATTACGGTGTCGCATAACTGCTGGTTAAATTGTTATTTTGAGGTATGCATTTTACAAATCACATCCTGTGGGGGGACGCTCCTACTAATCTCTTTCAAGCAACACCCCCCAAAAAAATGAGGGTTTTACATTTCATTTTGTTCGGATTTGTTAGGAAGCGTTACCTGATGTCAAAGAAGATGGCAGGCAGCTAATGCTACAGGTTTATACGGCAAAGGCTTCCACCTCGATCTTTACCCCATCATGATACTTTGATAGATGAAAACTGGAGCGAGGAAGTAATCTGTAGGGGGGAGAGGAAAAAAAAAAAACAACAACCATGCATTAACACTCATCTCGTTTAGGGACTTGGAGGCGGAACCACAGCCAGAATAATCAGGGCGGGTAAGGCATCCAGTTCGGTTTCACACACAAACTAAAAGGTGTATTCGTGCAAACTAATCGAGGAAGCGCAGGAGTAATTATTCACACACGGCGTCAGGAAACGTAGATGGAAAAAAAAAAAAAAAAAAAAAGTCCCTTTTTGTTCGGTGCCTCGCTTGCAAATCACTCGGAGCAGCAACACTGTTTGCTTGTGGACGTGGAAACAGCTGGTGGAACATGCTCAGTCAATTACACTCAAACATAATCAGCTCCTTTCTCCGTCTCATCCAGTTTTTTCTCCCTAAATAAACCATCTGCCTCATTTGCCACACTCTTTCATTATGACTGTTCTTTATTTCTCCGTCCGAGTCGCATTGAAAGTCAAAAACAATCTGCTAGTTCCAAAATCTACACTCTATTCAATAGTTTGTTTTCTTTTACAAAATGGTGTAAAAAAAACACACAAAAAAACAAAACAGGCTCTGTGTATTTCCACATCTGAATATGATTTCAACCTCGAACTAATATCAAGCATGTTGTTGACATAGAAATCACTTTGGCACAGGTTTATACAGCTTAAAGTGACGTATTTGTACTCAATCCACCACCAAACGTTGGTGTGTGTCTGAGGGAACAGAGGAAACTCAGAGCAGGGCTATGCAATCTGGATAATATAAAATAGAGGAAAGAGGAAAGTAAAGCTCGACTTATTACGGCGCTCCAAAAACTCCAGACGCTTAATGTGGAACGCAGGCATCAGTTTTCCAAACCCAGCCGTTTGGGCAAGAACCGAATTTACACAAACGTTCCACTTGTCTCAAAGTGCCAGAGTTATATAACCTCATAGACCTGCTTTCATGGCATTTTTGTCTGAAATAATACATAGGAGGGGAAAAAAATAATAAAAAATGCACAGACGTGCTCTTAAACAGTCTTAAATTTTTATTTCCACTTACTTAGCTAATTAACAAACCTGTTTAGAAGTCAACTGATTCATCGGTTTTGCAGATTAATCTTTATCGATATTTGATTGGTGGAACTATTAGCAAAAATCTATACTGATAAGTTTTTCCGGGTGGCACAGCAGGTTATACAGCACGAGAGCGGCCTCTAGAGGCAGATCACTGATGCTACGTGCTGTTTATTTGAAGCGTCTTTCATTTGTTCTGGGTGTAACGGTCTTTATGTATTTATTTTTATTTATTTATTGTGGTGTTACTTTTTGTTTTAGTTTGACTGCATGTCCTTTATTTTCCTTAATATTTATCAATATAATGAATATATTCATATTAATTTCATTTAGCACATTTTCATGATTCAGTAGTTTGTTTTTTTGCTAATAAACTTCAGTAATACATGGAGTGTTATGTTTAAATTTTATCTGTCGACCTCTAAAACTTTTTATATACAAATCTAATGTGTTCACGTGGCATCCGCTGACATCACTGGTAGTCTGTAACATCCACTGGAGTTAGATTAGCTTATTGTATAAGTGTAAGCCATTTTCATCAACATATTATATTGGGTTAAGAATTTCGAAGAAGATTTTCGAACATTGTAAACCATCCATTATTTATGTTTATTATGATCAATACATTTGTTTACATTTGGTTAATTGGCTTTTGGAAATGGAGCTGATGACCAGAACTTACATCTGACTTTTTTCAGTCGTGTTGTTGTTCTTCAAACTGTCACCACAAAGTTGAAGGCATACAACTGTATGGGACGTTTTTGGATAAGGAAGTTCAAATTTTCCCTTCGTTTGAAGTAGGAGACCCAAACCTGTTCCAGCATGACAATACACCTGTGCACAAAGCCAGCTCCATGAAGATATGCTTTACATAAGATGGATTGGAAGATCTCCTGCTATAGAGCTCTCAACCCTAACACCTTTGGGATGAATGTAAACACTGGCTACATTTCAGGCCTCCTCTCCTACATCAGTACCTGACTTTACTATCACTCCTATAGCTGAATGAGCACTAATCTCCAAAATCTACTGGAGCAGTGAAAGTTATTATAACAGTAATTAGGGATTAAAGGTGAAATAGATGTTCAAAATAAAGCACATCGCAATCTTATGCTCAGGTGTCCACAAACGGTCGCTAAAATAGGCATGTGACAATTAAAGGAAAATACTACTCGAAGCCTTAATCTATCGGTCCTTCGTGCAACCAAAAAGCTTACTTCAACAGTTTCTCTAAGCAGAAGCTCTATGAGATTTTAACGAACACACAACGAGCCCAGCTACCTACCATGTGAAGGGCATGATCCTCAAACCCTCGAGTGTGAGTCACACCGCAAACTGTAAAAACACCCTGTTCCCAACTCTGACAACTGCAGCGCCTGAAGCTTCAGCTAAATATTTAGGCTGTGGAAAACTTTTATTTCGGTGCCAATTGTCTCACACACACACACATGGAATGGCAAGCTCAACTGCATATCCTGACTACTTACAGCATGAGTGTGTGAAAGACAAAGAGAAAGACAAAGACACAGACACAGACAGAGAAAGACACAGACACAGAGAGAGAGAGAGAGAGAGAGAGAGAGAGAGAGAGAGAGAAAGAGAGAGAGAGTGTGTAGGGGGGGGTGTTCAGGAAGTGAGATAATTCAGTGCAAGAGAGAAATCGAGAGAACAGATAACACGAGCATTTCCACGTATTTTATCCCAAAAATATATGTAAATTCTAACCTATGCACCAAAGCAACCATTTTTCTCAATCTGACGCTTGAATTAGGTTCACATTTACATATTGTGTAATTAAGTTATTAAGTAAAGCCCTGAAGCTTACTTTCTGTGCTTTCTAAATTGTAAGTAAAAAGAAAGTGCAAATACACTAAATAGAAAAAAAGGTTTGTGGACACATGACCGTAAGATTGGCACTTTTTGAACTTCCCATTCCACATTTAATCCCCATTTGCTATTAGAATAACCTCCACTCTTCTGGTAAGATGTTCGTTCAGACACGAGGGTGTTAGTAAAGCGAGGTAGTGATGTAGGTGAGGTGAGGAAGTCTGGGGTGCAGTCAGTGTTCACATTC
This sequence comes from Silurus lanzhouensis, assembly GCA_039877035.1. Lineage (NCBI taxonomy): Eukaryota > Metazoa > Chordata > Actinopteri > Siluriformes > Siluridae > Silurus > Silurus lanzhouensis. Next base: position 1,205,048 of record JBCEWE010000326.1, on the reverse strand, counting down.
ATCTCAAAAGAGAGTCAGTAGGGTTCTAGAGCTCTATAGTAGACCACTCGAGATCTTCCACTCTATACAACGTAAAGCAGTGGTCCCCAACCCCCGGGGTCAATTGGTACCGGGCCGCACAGAAAGAATCCATAACTTACATTATTTCTGTTTTATTTATTATCTGATTCTGAACGATGTTTTATTTTGGAAAATTGCCGGATTTTCTCCGCCACATCTGTCTATGATTCACTCTTGATGCATGTCATGATGCCTCGGTCACATGTCTTACCTCCATCCGCTACCTTCTTAAAGGGGCTGCTCCGGCCGCTAACACATTATACATTTTATCAATACCCGAAACTGCCTTGCTTTATTAATAAATAGTCTCTGAAACATATCTTCCAAATCTTTTCAAAGAGTCGCAATGTGCACAGGGCAGCGCAACACATTCTGAAGAAAGTGTCATCTGCCCTCTTCTACATACATGACCTCAGACACCCAGGAGAGACTAGTGTTGCTGCGATTGACATGGAAGAAAAACTAGCACCATTGAAAATCTGGACAAAACGGCTTATGATGAAATATAGAGTAGGATGATAAAACGAAACACAATGCCTGTGAAATTTGTCTCCTGTGAAATCAGAGCTTTTTCCACCATCAGCATTTTCTAAAAAAACAACATAAATCCTTATCACGGCCGGTGTAGGCATGCTGTGCAGATGGTGTGATGTATAGCTGATTTTACATGAAAAACTTATTTTTACATGGCCCACACACACACACACGCACACGCAAGTCCACACGTGTCCAAATAAAGCACTGTTCTACAAAAATGTTGTATTCAAACCCGGGCTGAATGATCAACCAAAAAAAATGTAATTCTCTGGGACAAAAGAAGTTCAGTTCGCATTTATTACCACAATAATGTAAGATTGTGGCCTGAATTAAAAAGTTACCATGTAATAATTCATGTTAAAGGATTACTTTTAGCATTTGAAGTGGTTTATTTCTCTTATACCATAGCAATACAGTAAAACCCTATTGTACGAGCAACTAATAGTAGTAAATAGAAAGTAAATAGAATTACCATGGAAACCAAGAAGGTTACGAGCGTGGTGCGCGTCTCACACTCGCAATCAACCACTATCACATGGGTAGGTGTTAAATTATGTTTACATTACAGTAATTTGCGGTGTATTTGTTTGTTAAAACAGGCTACAAATACTTTTTAAGTGCAGAAATAAGCGATCAAATGAGGTTTCTGAACGGATTCAATCGCTTTTACATTAATTCATATGGGGAAAATCAGGTCGAACGTACGAGCAAATGGACCCACGAGCAATTTTCCAGAACGAATTATGCTCGTACAACGGGGTTTTACTGTATGTCAATCATTACAATTTCTAGTTTACTCCTAAACGACACACTATCCCTTTTATTCATTTATAGCTACAATTAATGCTTCTGTTAAACACTTATTTTATATATTACATTTTACTTATATATGCACCTTCTGTCACCAGAATCTCCTTTTGCCCCTCGTGTTTTTAACACACCCAAAAAAAAAACAAAAAAACTTTCTAATGGTGGAAAAACCAACACTCCAACACTAAACTCTATACTATAAAAACTGCACAAAATAAACAGAGAGAAGTTTCTCTTTGTTAAACAGATAAGAAAATACACAAGACCATAAGCTGACAAATGAGGAAAAAATAAAAAAATAAAATAAAAAATAAAAAAGATATTGCATCATACATGCAAAGAAGTAGTCATGCGTGAACATGACGCAGAAACGCCGCTCTCCTCTCTGGGCTCATTCAAACGGTACTGAGGCAAAGTGGAAAACGGTTTTCGGATTGCTCCCAAATACCTTCCTGTGCATGAGGCCATTATACCGAACGAGAGTTAAAAACTAATCGGGATGTTTGACATTAAACCTTCGCTAGTGAAGTAAAATTTCCTTTCGCTCACATGCATTAATGTTGCTTGCGTAACAGCTACAAAAATCTGACTGTTAACATTACATTTTTTCTCACATTTTTCATTGTAATTCAAATAGACTATTTTTTAAATGGTCTGTCAGCATTTATTCATTTCGGCTTTCCTAGAACTTGTTCTTCCTTTATCCGGTGCCGAGGTTTTATTTAAAAGACGTGTAGGAATAAACACTCGATCAGTGTGAGATCTGTTGGAGAACTATTAATGAGGGTTTTAACCATTGAACAGGATGAAGACTGCAACGTTCGCTCCCATTAGTCACCTTGTTTTGACAGACTGCACTATGGCTGGATTAAACACAGGTCACGGAGCAATAACAACGAAGCATATGACCAAAAAAGGTAAAGAGAAAGATTGACAGGCATGATGAAGATGTTGAACAAGCTGCACGTTCGCACCAAAGACAATAGGTGGGCTTGTCAACTTGCACAGCCGCCTCTTTACGCGACTACATCGTCAGCATCGCGTGTACCCTCACAGCATCTTTCATTCAGTCTGAATGAGCGTTTATGCTGCAGTGGAAAGTCTGAACAAACAACAATACTATGAGATTATCGTACAGTTACACATCCTAAACTGTATTTTTGTGAGTCACATGACTGCATTCATTTGTACAGCCTTCTTAGTCGACACAGCTTTCCAAACCGTGGATGTAAACTGGCAAATATCCATGAAGAACAGGAATAAAAGCAAACAAATATTAATTTTTACCATGTCAGACCACTATTACTGTGCCAAATACATTCCTTTTGGTTAAGTACGTTTCAGAAAATGTTTTTTTTCTTTAGTATAAGCCCTTTATGACATCATGAAGGGTGGAATTCCTTGTTTGGGCACTTCTCCTGAAAGAGTGCACACACACACACACACACACACACACACAAATACACACACAGCAAATAGAGCGAAAAGGAAAAGCACACCCATCACCGTGCTTCATTCGGTAACAGAAGGCGTTGCTGCACAAGAATTGCTCGAGAAGAACGTCTCCAATAAGTGTGTATTCGGATGTGAGGTAAGAACCATCTTGTTCATTAGTTACCATATAGACACGTCCCGCTGTTGTTCTCGATGTTCAGTTTCAGACTCGGGATCCGATTCTGGATCAAATATATACGTCTGATTGTTAGCCTCAATTTCTTTTTTTTTTTTTTTTTTATGTAAGACTAAACTTTTTGTTCCTGTTTTATTTCTAGCGATGACACAGCTTGCAGACGATCGCTACCCAAAAGCTGAGCTGTGCTCATGACTCTTTAGCTCCACCCACACCACGCCTCCAGGAGCTCGACTGATAGAGGAGCTGGATTTTTCTTTTATAAACCTGATAAGACTCTTTTGAGATATGCAGGATGCAATGCTACTCGATAGGTACTCAAGATTGATGTGAGATTGGCGAAACTTGTGCGTCGCCTCCCCTTTAAAGATTTCACAAGTGTACAGGAAGTAAGCCGGATTCATTTACTGTTCATAAATGACCTCGAAAGTCAAATCTACAACCACATAGTTATTTAAAATAAGAATCTGGTTCATGTGCAGTCTAATCTTGGCTTGGCTATTATCGGTAGCTTCCTCCCACCTCTGGCGACTGTGCATCATCTCGTGCAGACACGGCACATCAGGTATTTACAAGGGAAATTTTAGTCTCCTGAAGCTCCATGTTTTGTTTACATTTAAATGCGCACATTCTTGGTATCACCAAAAGAACTGAACAAGTGTTAATCACAAGATAGTGGTTGTTCCAGACAATTTAGACATCCATCTCAACTCTATATAATACTGGACTGAGTAGTTATACTGAAGACATCGTGGAGGAAGCTCATGACCAATCACTGCAGAATGAGTCATTTGGAATGACTGGTCATTATGAGTAGGATTAAAGGGGCTGCTGTTGTGAAACCTGTGGTTGGTAAATAAGTTCCTGATAATTTAGTACTTTTCAGTACTTGGAATTTTGATTAAAAATTTTTCAGGATGGCCAGAGACATTTTTTTGAGCAAGAATCTGCTCAAAATGGAAACCTCCATGATATTTTTAACCAAATGTTGGGTTCGAAAGTGTGATGGATGATGTTGCGATGCTACACAGGAAATATATAGTGGGGTTGAATATAAGAGAAGCCTCTAATATACTACTAGATTAACTATCGGACCCCACATGTACTTCACATTCACAACGATGACTTCGTGATTCATTTCACTTGGTTTCTCAAAATGTTTGCACAAAATAAGGAAATATAATTGAAAAGGCCTCTATTTTTTATTCCTGAATCATAAACAATAATCCACGTAGGTGTGTGTGTCGATATACAACTATTACTCCATAAATTCCATGACAAGGTGAGGAAGGTGAGATTGAGATGGTTTGGACATGTGTGGAGGAGGGACATGGGGTATATCGGTAGGAGAATGATGAGGATGAGGAAAAGGAGGAAGATCAAGGAGGAGGTTCATGGATGTGGTGAGAGAAGACATGCAGGTAGTTGGTTTTATTGTAGCTTTACAGAAACGGTCAGTTTTGCCCCTATCACAAATCTTTCACTTTACAAAATAATGTAAAGAGAAATATATAGACAGACAGGTAGATAACTGGATCTTAAACAAATAGATGTAGAAATTCCTCCAAAAGTGACTGAATAAACAAAAAATGCATCGGAGGTGTCAGTTTAAGCAAAAACAAGCTAGTGGAGAAAAACCAACAACAACAAAAAAAAAAACTACTGACATGGCCATGGAAACCAGTAACACAGTAGTGCCGACCACTACAGTAGGTTCTGCAAGAAGGATTGTCCATATATAATATGAAGGTTGTGTGTAAAAAGGTTATGCAAAAATACTGTTCAGACTGTCCATTCATTAAACTTTAGTTCTGTGGATTGCACAGATCAAGAACTTTCGCTCTTAGTTCAGATTCTTAATGCTGAAGTGAAATGTACATAGTCATAATGAACATCGCCACTTTTTCATGTTCTGGTGCACCATCAAACCTCTAATAGAAAACGAAACTCAAACTTTGGAGATCTGAAAACTCTGAGATAGTCTAAATCAAGCATCCACTCACCCACACGAATTAGAGAAAGCATGAAGCGAGCTTCCCCGATCAGTTACGTTGAAATAAATATCTTAAATACTGCTATGAGCTTTCTGGCTGAGAAAGACGTTTTCTCAGAACGTTATCGTGCAAAATCTGAGCAGGATGCTGCAGTTTCAGTTTCCTTTTTCTCAAAGTTTCAGCAATAACATACGCCTGTAATGAAATACGCATGCCATAACATGGGTGTGTTGGATTACAGTGCATCAAGAACTAGCAGTTTGAGCGGAAAGGTTACACTTTGATACAAACGCCCATGTGCACGCTTTCCAGAGGATCTTCGATAGGGACGGGCAGCCAAGCAAAATTTGATCTGGGCAAAATATATGGAGAAATACGATTTATTTGCTTTTGACCTGTTTAACAGTCTCGTGCTCCTTTGTTAAAAAAAAAAACAGAATTTGATTTTTGCCGTTGCTTTCTACAAGAATTAGACCTTTCACAGCTCGGGAATTCCAGCGCTCAGAAGTGACGTGATCTCCGAAGAGCTTGTACGCCCACACTCATTTGAACAACAATTGTACATTATGAGGAACCTGAACGCACTCGTGTAGAAAGACCAGTCGAGACCTTCTTGCTATAACTGTATATCTAAAATACAAAATGTCCATCACACAGGAGGAAAAAAAAAGATCAAGTTACTGGCAAGTGACCTTGGTGCTTTTTGGATCGATTCCAAAATTTAAATTTGTTCATCTGTAGGTTACAATCAGAACTGCACACAAATCTTACAAACTCGTTCTTGCAATATCTCGAACCAACAGCCACTACCTGGAGGCAGAGACCTCAAATGATTGGACTGCTTCCATTACTTTCTCTGCTGATCTTATAACCTCATTGCGGTTTGTAGGTTTTTTTTTATATTTCCTTTTTTAACTATGCAGCTTTTTAAATGAAATACGGCATCATAAGATGCAGGTTAATCGGCTCCATCTTATACCTCGTTTTACTGAGCGGATACTGGAACACACACACACACACACACACACACACACACACACACACACACACACACACACACACACACACACACACACACACACACAGTGGGGCAAAAAAGTATTTAGTCAGTCACCAATTGTGCAAGTTCTCCCACTTAAAAAGATGAGAGAGGCCTGTAATTTTCATCATAGCTACACTTCAACTATGAGAGACAAAATGAGAAAAAAAAAAATCCCGAAAAATCACATTGTCTGATTTTTAAAGAATTTATTTGCAAATGATGGTGGAAAATAAGTATTTGGTCACCTACAAAAAAAGCAAGATTTCTAGCTTTCACAGACCTGTAACTTGTTTAAGAGGCTCTTCAGTCCTACATTTGTTACCTGTATTAATGTCACCTGTTTGAACTCGTTATCAGTATAAAAGACGCCTGTCCACAACCTCAAACATTCAGACTCCAAATTCCACTATGGCCAAGACCAAAGAGCTGTCAAAGGACACCAGAAACAAAATTGTAGACCTCACAATTTGGGAAAGAACCACACATAGCTGCAAATGTCAAATATCCCTGTACATTTGTTCATCAAAGTGTTAAACTGCAAAGTGACCAGCAACATGGAAGTCTAAGAACAGACGTGAACTCGGGTTCATAGCTGTTTACATTATAGCCATTTTTGTGGAGTGCTTTATTTAGCGTTTATTTGAGTGGTTACCAAACGGGCTAGTAAACACGGGAGTGTCCGAGCTTCTCTCAGGAACATATGGTACATATGAGTAATCTGAAACCATGCAGACTTTATTGTTCTTGTTTTGGAAACATGACTGGATCCAACATCTGTACTTCGATTTTCACGACAATTTGTTTCTTGGTACGGACAAATGCCCAGGGAAATGTCAACATGACCAACAGGAGGCCATAATAGTAGTGGAAACAGTGGAGAATTCCTCGCAGTCGCAGTCCATCTCATTGAAGATGTTGTTAGGAACTTGGCATGAAGACTTGGCAAGAAGTGAATAAAGATGGTCCTCAGAAGAGCATAGGACAGTATCTGCTCCAAAATGCAATTTACTCTTACTATTACTTAATAAAGGTAAAATGATTGAAGAAACATTGTGAAGCCTGTCATTAATGATGTCTTCATGGACAATGAGAAAACAATGAAAAGCTCCCTGTGTAGGACTGACAGGCCAAAGTAATCCATACCGAGCAGCTCGAAACCTGAGCAATAGGCTGATGCAAAATATTTTTTTATTTAAAAAAAACAAAAAACAAAATGGAGCTTGTCCTTGCTACATCACCACTGGCTTGTTCATTTAAAATAAACTTCTAAAGTTATACATTTAAAAGTTATATTCCTAAAGTGTTTCTCAGTGTCAAGGTACTTTGGGACAATGTCCATTGTTAAAAGCATTACACACTGGTATAAATTTATGGCCACAGATCATCTTCATACACCAATCAGGCATAACATTATGACCACCTGCCTAATATTGCGTTGGTCCCCATTCTACTGACAAAGCAGTCGTGCCCCTTCGAGCATCAACAGCATGAACTTCTTCAGCAGTTTGGGCTACAGGAGCTCGTCTGATGAATCGGACCACACGGGCCAGCCTTCGCTGCCCACGTGCATCAATGAACCTCGGTTGCCTGTGATCCTGTCGCCGGTTCACCACTGTTCCTTCTCTAGAGCACTTTTAATAGATACTGACCTCTGCAGACCAGGAACATCCCACAAGAGCTGCAGTTTTGGAGATGCTCTGACCCACTCGTCCAGACATCACAATTTGGACCTTGTCAAACTCACTTAAATCCTTACACTTGCCCATTTTTCCTGCTTCTGACACCTTATCTTTGAGGACAAAATGTTCGCTTGCTGCCTAATAAATCCCACCCACTAACAGATGCGAGGATGAAGAGATAATCAGTGTTATTCACTTCACCACTCATAATGTTATAGGATCATAATGTTCTGGCTGGTTAGTAAACAAATAGAATTTTATTTAATTGAACTGAAGACTAATATCTGAGCTACGTTGTGACCAGCACAGCTATCCTGGTTTTCTACAGTGAAGTGCCTCCAAAAGGACAGGAGTCTGATATAAGGGTAAGAAAACCCAACCTGCAGTACCATCAGCAATGCAAAGCCACTGGATGTGCAACAGACTGAAAACGAAAGATAACGAGTGAAAGAACGCGAGTGAAAGAACGCATCATCAGGAAGAACTTAACACTACCGTATACACATCCCTCACACACTCCTACTCATTACACTACCATAAACACACATCCATCACAAACTCCTACTCATTACACTACCGTATACACATCCCTCACACACTCCTACTCATTACACTACCATAAACACACATCCATCACAAACTCCTACTCATTACACTACCGTATACACATCCCTCACACACTCCTACTCATTACACTACCATAAACACACATCCATCACAAACTCCTACTCATTACACTACCGTATACACATCCCTCACACACTCCTACTCATTACACTACCATAAACACACATCCCTCACACACTCCTACTCATTACACTACCATAAACACACATCCCTCCTCATTACACTACCGTATACACATCCCCTTACACACTCCTACTCATCACACTCCATATACACATCCCTCACACACCCATATACACATCCCTCACACTCTCCTACTCATCACACTCCATATACACATCCCTCACACTCTCCTACTCATCACACTCCATATACACATCCCTCACACTCTCCTACTCATCACACTCCATATACACATCCCTCACACTCTCCTACTCATCACACTCCATATACACATCCCTCACACTCTCCTACTCATCACACTCCATATACACATCCCTCACACACCCATATACACATCCCTCACACTCTCCTACTCATCACACTCCATATACACATCCCTCACACACCCATATACACATCCCTCTCACTCTCCTACTCATCACACTCCATATACACATCCCTCACACACCCATATACACATCCCTCACACTCTCCTACTCATCACACTCCATATACACATCCCTCACACACCCATATACACATCCCTCACACTCTCCTACTCATCACACTCCATATACACATCCCTCACACTCTCCTACTCATCACACTCCATATACACATCCCTCACACTCTCCTACTCATCACACTCCATATACACATCCCTCACACACCCATATACACATCCCTCACACTTTCCTACTCATCACACTCCCATAAGCATACACCCACACATCACACATCCACATGATTCTGTATTTCAGCACCACCGTGTCAGAGATGTAAATCTCACCCAGTGTAGCAGCAGATGCAGTTTCTCAGAAGAAGAATGGAAAAACTTTGAGTCACTTCAGCTTACAACTGATTACAAAACCAACTTCCTATTAAACTCCACCAGCAGGGTGATCAGTACCGTTACATTAGCATCAAAACCAAACAGGGACAAACCTGTAGAGAACGAACAGCAGTTCAGTCAGGAATCTGGCGTAGACATGATTACGGCGGAGACTTGCACGCAATAACATCCTGTAACACAAACCGTTTCACAAGAAATTACTGCGAATTCTGGTCACTAACCTTTTTAATGAGTTTTCTGAAACGAAAGCAAAATGAAAAAAGCGATTCAAACAAGTCTGGTCTCTGAGTACATTTCAGCAAGCCAGTCTGAAGCTACACGGCAAAGCAACGCGCACACACACACACACAGTGCTCCATATGGTTTGCCCTTTTGAGAGAGAGAGAGAGAGAGAGAGAGAGAGAGAGAGAGAGACAGAGTGTATCTACAGTACAAGTGTATATGTGCAAGTGTATTTTTCAGGCTCTAAAAAGCCTCAGTTATTTTCCACGCTGGTGGAAAAATGAGAGCAGCCCCCCGAGGCCTCCGTGTGGAATTTGGTAGCTGCGAGTGCGATGTCACAGGACTTCCCTGCAGCAGCACTCGGTGGAATTTCACATCTTCCCAAGTCACATGGGACCAAAAAGATGAAATATATAAATAAATAAATAATCGATCATTAAAATACACCTGAACGTCAAATAAACCCACAGGTCTGGTTCTGCTCAACAGTTCTTTTGTTAGAGAAGCAATGTTTATATTTCCTTTTACTGTCATCCATCTACTTTCCTTCTCTCTCCTGACCAGTTTTCTGGTCCCTTTCTTCTCTTTGGATCTTCCGGATTCATCACGATGGTCTCTTCAATCGTGGACCACTCTGTACAGCTGAGGAGGGTTCCACATCAACAGCCTGAGGTTCCTGAGCAACTCAAGAACTTTGAGGATGGATTTGCTACAATGGCTCAGGTGCACTGTTCTGTTTAAACAGAACAGTGCACCTCAACAATAATGGCACTGTAATGAATGGACATTCTGTGCAAACCAAATAAGGTTCCTCTGGTTCCTCTCAATTGTTCTTGTTAAGGAACAAACTTAAAGGCACTAAACGTATACATTTGAACTTTATAATCTCTGTAAAGCTGCTTTGCTAAAAGTGCTATACAAATTAAAAGGAATCGAACAGAAAATTCCAACATCCTCCCTCAAGACTCAGCGAACGCTGCTTTTCTACACAGAATTAGCACACCACCCTTCGCCCACAACCACTTCCACCTTTATCTTCAGCTTATACGATGATAAAGAAAGACACAGGCATCTTCACATCAAGCTGTATTTGCAGATACAGACAGGTTCATTCGTAAAAACTCGTATTGGCTTCTGAGTGTGTGTGAAGTTATGAATAATAAGGCTACCTAATGTAAACCTCGACTTGATCTTCACCTAAACAGATCATTTCTACTTTTATTTTATAAAGATTACTGTAGTTTAAAATCTGGAATATACTGTGAAGTGTAAACTGCTTGTGGTTATTGCTTTGTAGCTTCTATTAAAAAAAAGTTGATAATAGACCGTGTCATTTGCACTGCGCTCATACCTGCACTTTTTAAAATAACACCATATTCTATGTATACATGCGTGTAAACATATTGCTATTTGCACTTGTGGTTAGATGCGAACTGCGTTTCATTGGTTTTGTGCTTGTACTCTTTACAACGACAATAAAAGTCGACTCTCATCTTAAAACACATTCTAGTGCTAATCCACTCAGTCACAATCCAGTTGGTGAAAAGCGAAAGGGCATTAATGAAAGAATATGATTAAAATGGCGACAAAAGAGAAAATAAAAAAAAAAAAACCAGAATAAATAAGTTCAATGAAGACAAAATACAGTACGCCGCCGTTTTACCGCGGTTGGAATATGGCACCCCCCCTGGTTTATCGCGGAATTGCGTTTGCCAGGTAACTAATTAGTTTGGCTGATTTTCCCGGTCTCCCGCGGAGAGCACGATAGACCAAAACACTTATAGGGAATTGTTTTTAAGGAGTTTTATGTAGAAAGAATGTAATTTATTAATATAATTATTAATTATAAAATGAAGCAAAATGTTAACACAGTACCCAACCTTGTGGAATATTATCAAAGACTCGTAGACACGATGTAATCATGAGAAATGCTCGACTACTGCAGCGCTTCCATGATATTTTTAGACTAGGTGACAGCTTGGCGGGAAGTCGCAACCTTCTGGGTCTAAGCCTCTGCTGTTTCTTTGAAGTGATCCTTCAAAAAACGCAACGCCATCCTGCTGAAAACACACCCTGGTTTTTCTGTAGCGGTGAGAGACACTGGTTGCTTATTAGCCCCACAGATTAGTTAAAACACAACAAAAAAAAAAAATGCACAACCCCTTTAATTAATGTTTAGTGAGCGAAGACACACAAACATTTCCCGGTCAGGGTGCTTTGAAACGTTGCTTGGAATTTGCACTAAAATCGACAACTGATTTTTTCCAGCCAGATGTGGTTCTTCCCCGAACTGTTACCAAAGAGTTGGAAACTTACAATTGTAGAGAATGTCTTTGGATGTGGGAGCATTAAGATTTTCCATTCCCATGAATAAGGCGACTTGAGGCAGGTACATACCGCGATTTTGGCCACTATTTAGTTGTCGGGACAAATTTTGAAAACCCTAAAAGATTCCTATAATCGAGGGTTTGAGATGTTCACTAATAGCCGATTAATGGCCGATGGATTCTTTTGATTTCCTCTGATGAATTTCTGTCCCGGATCGTGACGAAAGCCTCAGACGATGCTTTTTCTTGTGTGCGTCAGTACAATCTGACATTATGACAGCCGAGATCCTACAGTGCGACATGGGGATCATGTCTGTACAGTCTGACAAGCAACAATCGCAAAGGAGCTCGGACCTGAACCCTTCAAACACATTTGCACCTCACCCTACATCAGTACTTGACTTCAACAACACCTTTGTAGCGGAGCACAAATCTCCACAAAGTCGAGATCAAAATCTTCGCAGAAGAATGGAGGATACTAGAACAGCAAACGAGAACTAAAAGTGGAATGGGATGTTCAAAAAACTTCTTCTAATCTTATGGATTGGTGTCCACAAATCTTTGAACATAAATTGTAGCTACAAGTCAAAGCTCTCGTAGATAAACGTATACATTTGTCCTATGTCTAAATGTTGCCTTAGACATACTACAGATTTTATCTAGAAACCGTAGAAGCTGTTTAAAAATGACCGACTCAGTTATTCTTCAGGTGATACTCTTTAGTGCTTATCACACTAACATGCTGCATAATCCATTCCAAATCAAATCAAATTTTATTTGTCACCTACATACAGGGTACAACATGCAGTGAAATGCTTCCAAATGCTTCCAAACTCCACGTCCTTGTGAAATGTAACCGGTGTAAAAACAAAAAAAAAACATTATATAATACATATATAAAAATCCGTTCCCTGAAGCATTCGCCAAGATGCAACATATGCGTTACAGGGAGTAAGCAATAATTCATCAGGGAACCCTGACGCAAAGCTGGTTCAGATATGTTTAAGGAAACTCAGAGATCGAGAAAGAGACCAAAGACAACACTTTAGGGCAGGGACACCTTGGATCTCATGGTGGCCTTGTAGAGTTGGGGAGACTGATTCAAATGTTTCAATCAGGGTTTCTGCAAGTCAAATTTAATACTTTTCAGGACCATTGAGAATGAGATTTAAGACCGATATCACGACATTAAAGACGCACAAATACAGTCAGCAACTGGCATTAAACAAACCCTAAATTAATTTTTTTCATGCTGACTATCGCTAAACTTGCACTTGCCTTAAAAAAACGTCTGTGCTACAATCTGAGAGAGATTTGTGCCAATAAACAGAAAGCTGATTGGCTGCTGCATGTTGCTGTCATTTGCAGTTGTAATACAGCGAATTAAAAAAGAAAGAACTACAACACCAACGAAACAAAACCCATTCTAAAGTGCTGCATGGGCATTGCAATTAGCATCTTCAAGTAGCGTTACATGGACATCGGAAAATTAAGAACCGTTCAAAATGATTTAAGACCTAAAACAGCAAATTTAAGCCCTAAAATTTAGATTTTAATTCAATTTAATTAATTTTTTATAGCACGTTTAACAATCAACACTGTCTCAAAGCAGCTTTACACAGATAATGTGTTGATAATAAATGAATAAGATGTTTTTTATAAGTGTAAGTTTGTCCCTAATGAGCGAGCCGGTGGCGACTGTGGCAAAGAAAAACTCCCCGAGATGGCATAAGGAAGAAACCTTTAGAGGAACCAGACTCAAGAGGGAACCTCATCCTCATCTTCGCTGCACCAAATGTCCATTTTAGACACAAGACTGTGGAATCACTGGTAAGAATTGCTATCAAGTTATAATTTGAATGCATTAATACCATAAATATTGCAGCACACGATTGTATCTAGCAAACAAAAAAAAAAAATAGAGAAATAAATAAAAAGCTTGGTTAATATCTTTATGGGTTACTTGAAACTTAAAAAAAAATAAAAATAAAAAAAATTCAGTAACTCCTGTATTGCACCAAAGGAAATAAATGATGATCACGTTCACCTTTGGAGAGGTGTTTCCCCTCAAAGATGATCACTCAGAGTGTGAATCTCCAGACAAGGGTTTTTTTTTTTTACAGCGAATAACCCACTCACTACCCCAGACCCCAGACAGCAGGTGATAACCTTTGATGCGCAAAAAAAAAAAAAAAAAAAAGGCAACCGCCTTCAACTGGTTTACTGCTGCCATTCAAATGCTCCAAGATCTCAACACAGAGAATAAACTGAGCAACGTATTGTCAGATCATTTCCATGAGTGTGAAAGATTATTTAATAAACTACCGGTACACACGTGTATACAGAGAGAGAGAAATAAACAACCGGGCCTCATCACGGTAGAGGACTTTCCTGCTCATAAGTGACTAAAAAAAACAAAAAACAAAAACCTGTAATGAGTAAAACTTTAATATCTTACGCCGAAATAATAGGAAATGCAAAGAACAATAATAGCAGCAAATTTCTACACAGTTCTACTAGATTACCTACTTGATTTTTCCCATAAAGTAATTACTAACCCCCCCCATTCTTTTTGTCTTTAGCAAAAAAATGAGAAAATGTTACATTACAGAGAATTTCAGTGCAAAAAAAAAAACCAGATTTAGATCCATAATGTCTCAATCAAATTATATTTGAGATTTTACTTTGCCTAATAAATACCCATACAAATAGTTTGTATTTAATTTCCACAATAACAAATGGGCCAAACTGTCAAAAAAAATCTGTTTTTTCAGTTGACTTTGCTTATGGAAATTTCTCAGCGATATCTGCACAGTCCTACTAGTTACTCATTTGCATGCCACAATAGGCTTGGAGCAATTTTGTCTCCATGCCAAACTGTAATCCATTCTTCTGATGATAACCTGCTTCAAATCCTGACAAACCCAATAATCACTCACTTATTTTAGAGACAGTGCTCTAACAGGAATTTCCTACAGATGGACTATTGGACAAAAGAGTGTGGAGTCTCGGAGTGTGTAAACATAAGCACAATCTCTGGGATAATCAGGAAGGAAGCTATTCAAGAAATTTGACCTGCTGTGACCTTGAGTCAGCTTGGACACAACATGACATTTGATAATAAAGTCTGTATAAATCCTACAAGCATTCAAACTTCATCAGAAATACATCATGCACCTTTGTCCTGGGAGGTTTTTTACAAAGCGCTGAACTATTAATTGTGCTTTATGTGAATTAAATGAAGTCATTTTCCCTCCAACCGGTTTCCACCAATGAGAAACGGATCTCGCTTGAGGATTGTAACACGGGTAAACGTGGACCGTAGAGAACTGCTGAAACAATAAAAGTAATACGTTGCTTCTTGATGTTCGGAAAGCCGGAGAAATACCATTTGCCCCTTGTTCTTTGAACAACTGTATAGTTACTCTGTGATTTCACCTCATTTCTATGCACTTTTTATAGAAGGCAATATTCTATGTACACATCCGCATATACTGTACATACACACCTTTTTATAATGGTTTATACACTTCAGGTTGAACATTAACAAAATTTCATTGGCTCTGCCCCTTTACGTTGAGAAAGCTTAAGAAGTTGAATCAAATATATATACAAAAAAATTAAATTAAAAAAACAAAACAAAAAAAAACCACTACAGTCTTTTCTATACTAAAAAATTAAAATAAAATCTACAAACATACAGAATTTGTTTTGTGCCTATGCAGCCATACCCAAACAGCAAAACCTTTTCAAGTCAAAGTAAAATACCTGATCAGTCCTCTACAAAATGATTGTCCCTTTTTGCGAGGAGCTCTTTGCAGATAATGATCATCACCGCATGCTAAAAATATGAGATGCAAATAAAATTTATGTAAACAGCTGTTCTTTTGTCTGGGAATTTTTTTTTTTTACATCAAAAAGCATTTTGATAACAAAAAAACATCAGCCACGTTTTTTTACTGCCACCAGTGAAGCATGGTCAAGAGTCCAGAGTCAAGACGCTCGTCATTTCACAGTGAAATGAGGCAACGTTCCTCCAGATCCCTGGTGCTACATAAAACACCACACACACCATCGAGCTACATAACAGAACACAGAGTTAAGGACTAATCTAAATGTCCTCTCCACGGAAAAGTGCATCGTGTGCAACCTGGTGCAAACAGTGCAAGACAAAAACAAACAAACAAACACAACACGGCGTGGGACGGCTACACAAAACATGAAGTAGCGCCGACCGGTAAACCTACTGTATAATGTTATCCAGTACAATGTGCAAAAGCGAAAACCATAAACAAGAGTGTAAACATTGACACAATGTTGTGCAATAGAAGCAATCAGGAGGTGCAAAACAGCACAATATAATTCATATGATAAAAATAATATAATATGGGTGGTACTAAGGACATGGGTGTGTATAAAGTGAAATGAGTATTGAGTGTGTTAGTTCAGTTTGTGTAGTTGTACACAGTTGAGTGTGTGTGTGTGTGTGTGTGTGTGTGTGTGTGTGTGTGTGTGAGAGAGTTTTGTATAGTATAGGTACCAGTTATACTTAACTTTAAACAGTTAGCCATGACTTCCTGAGGCACACACGTATAAATATGAGGAGAAACAGAGGACAAATTCCCTTAATCATTCATCGGGACTGGGTAAATAGATAAAGAGAAAAAGTGTACCATATGCCTGAAAATGATTATATCCACAGTTAGAGCAAAAATGAAGAAAAGTGGCTAATGAAATGCTAAACTGTAATAGTGCACAATGAGGATGATGTTAAAAAAAGACAAGAATTTCTTGAAAAAAAGAGCAAATCATCACCTCCATGCCGAAAAACTATTCAAAGGGACTTTGATTAAAACCACCCCGATTCCCAATTCAGAAAAAAAAAGCTGAACTTTTGGCAACAAACACACTGGTCAAAAAAAAAAAAAAAAAGGCTTGTGTCAAAGAAAAGCACATGATCCCCAGTGTTTTGTGTGGGTCTGTTTTTCCTCAAAATACCCTGGAAACCCTGTAGGGACTTCAAAATATCCCATGATGAAAATCTCTCTTCGATGAAGAAGCTACAGCTCAAGAACGACAACCATAAACCATTCAAAACCAAAAAAAAAAAAAAAAAAAAAAAAAACCAGAGCGGACTAAATAACCACACGCTGTTGAAGCAACTCCCGGTCCTGTGATCTCGTAATAAGAACCGTGGGCTGGGAGTCTTAAAAAGAAGACCCTGGAGGGTGGGAAGAGATTGTGTAATGAGGAGGGTCTCAGATAGCTGGCTCTGAAATCTTATCAAGCGTTACAGAAGACTCAGGGGCCGTTTGTTGAAAAGAGGAGGCTCAGAAACACATTTAACTGCTGCGAGGGCAAAAAGTGAGACGTGCTACATTTCTAAAAATAGACACATACGTAGACAGACCATTATATTTACAGCATTTGGCTGATGTCCTTCTCCAGAGGGATTTACAACCGGGAAGTCGAGGGTTAAGCATCTTGCTCAAGGACCTAGCAGTGGCAACTTCTTGAGTCAACTCATAACCTTCTGATCAGAAGTCCAAGGTCGTAAACACTCAACCAAATAGATAACCGACAGTAAACATAAACCTCTCTGGCATTCGCGAAAACAATTTCGGCTTTTCCCACAGCTCCATTCTTCAGTTCTCTCAGTTATCGGTATAAATGAAAAAGAAAGAAAAAATCGGTATCGCGGTGTACCTCAATATCGGTATTTCGGCACACCGCTGTACTTACCACTGATATGTACAACTCAAAAACGAGTTGACGCAGGTGATTAAAGAATAAATCTATTTCCACAGGAAAGATTTAATTTTAAAGCAATTCTCTCAAGATTTTCTGAAAGGTTTTACAAGAAAAAAAAGGCAAAATAAATCCAATCAATCCCAAAAACGTCCCACGTCATTTTTTTAAAAGCCTGAATCCCAAACGGATCAATAGTGCACTATCTAGTGTTTATAAATGGCGTTGGGTTTATTTCTAATGTAGTGCACTTGTATAAAAAAAGGGGGGCTATTTGAGACACGACCCAACTCTTGGCGACAAACAGGGGAAACTTTTTAACTCGTGAAAATGATTGAAAATGTCCCGACAACACAAACCAAGCCGGTTAGATGATATTTACAAGAATAACCGTGGAAAAAAAAACAAACTAAGATTTAGACACCCACAAAAAAATGAAGTAAATGAGAAATAAATCTCTGACTCCTCATATCTAACAACGTGTGTATTCGCTTCTAGGAAACGTTAACACAGGAGTAAAAATCCGGAATAAAACCCACAGTCTTGTTATTTAAAAAAACGCATTTCCCTTTAGGTTACACTTGGATTGAAAACAGAAAAATATACAAGAGTGAGAAAGACAGTTACCTTGAGACAGAGCTGATAAAAAAAACACCTTCTTACATCCTGTTGTTGTTACAAAGTGTCTCAGACTCTCTGAGCTCTGGCCAAAAACGTTGCTTTCAATGATACGCTGGATAAAGTGAAACAAAATTCCATCCTACGTACTCAAGCGTCCTCCAATCAGAACGCAGAATGGAAATAATATGTATCGGTCTACCCTTCATACACAAAGCTGTTACACTGAGCGGAGCCTGGAGCTCACCTGGCTGAGAGGTGATCCTAATAATCTCAGAATAAAAGTAAAGACTTTATAAGGGACAATTTGTATAAAACATCTCACTACGTGCTGTAATTCAAAAATTACATCTGTTCATCAGTTGTTAGTAGAGTCAGGTACTGATGTAGGTGAGGTGAGGCGAGGAGGCCTGGGCTGAATCAGTGTTCCGATTCATCCTGAAGATGTTCACTAGGGGTTGAGATCAGAGCTCTATAGCAGGCCACTTCAGATCGTCCTCTTCAAACCATGTAAAACATATCTTCATGGAGCTCGTGTTATGCACAGGGGCATTGCCATACAGGAACACGTTTGGGTTTCCAAGTTCAAGTGAAGGCAAAATTGTATTATACCGTATCCAAAGACACCCTATACACACGTGTGCCTCCAGCTTTGTGGAGAAGTTTGGAGAAGAACCACAAAGTCAGGTGGCAATACTTTTAATACTAATCCCAGCACTACACATGCCATCTTGAATTAGAAATAATTACATCATTTACAGTATATATATATATATATATATAGCAACCAAATCAATATCTTCCAATATCTTCATCTCTGTTGGTCATTGTGGAATGGAAAAAAAAAATGAACTAAACCGGTATTTACAGTATTTGGTAGACACCCCCTTCCCAGAGCAATTTGCATGTCAATTACACAACTGAGCACTAAAGGGTTAAGAGCCTTGCTCAAGAACAGCTTGGTGGTGCTGTGTTTTAAACTCATGGCCTTCTGAACAGAAATCCAGCATCCCAACCCCTTGTTTTTTTCTGTATCTTCAATCCAACGATTGCTGTATAAATTAATTCTACTTCTATTTATACCTTACCCTACTTATGGTTTTCTTAATAATACAACTTTTACAGGTTTTGGAGCGAAAGGTTTTCTCCAAGCAACACATCAGAACCAAATATGATTAGCAATCACAGTCAAAAATATATGATCATAAACATTTTTCAAAGTGGAGGTGATCAAAGTGATTTTATCAGGCCATAAGGAAAGAACTGTGAAGCTGAAAACATTTGAGCATTCAATACTACATAACGCAACACACTGGGGAAAAAACGGGTTTTCCGGGTTTACCTACTGATGAACCCTGACACTGTCAACAAGTATCATTCTTACCCTTGTTCGAAGTAGCAAAACTAGATCAACTGGGTTGTGTGTTCTTATATATATATATATATATATATATACAGTAAAGACCAAAAGTTTGGACACACCTTCTCATTCAAAGAGTTTTCTTTATTTTCATATTTTCATGAATTGTAGAGTCACACTGAAGGCATCAAGGGCTATTTGACCAAGAAGGAGAGTGATGGGGTGCTGCGCCAGATGACCTGGCCTCCACAGTCACCGGACCTGAACCCAATCGAGATGGTTTAGGGGTGAGCTGGAACGCAGAGTGAAGGCAAAAGGGCCAACAAGTGCCAAGCATCTCTCGGGGAACTCCTTCAAGACAGTTGGAAGACCATTTCAGGTGACTACCTCTTGAAGCTCATCAAAAGAATGCCAAGAGTGTGCAAAGCAGTAATCAAAGCAAAAGGTGGCTACTTTGAAGAACCTAGAATATGACATTTTTCAGTTGTTTCACACTTTTTTGTTATGTATATAATTCCATATATAATTCCACATGTGTTAATTCATAGTTTTGATGCCTTCAGTGTGAATCTACAATTTTCCTAGTCATGAAAATAAAGAAAACTCTTTGAATGAGAAGGTGTGTCCAAACTTTTGGTCTGTACTGTATATATATATATATATATAAAATTCATTTCCAGTTTGTTTCAGAGTTGATTTTAAAGCTCCATTCTTCATCACACTCACGTAGATCCTCCTATCAGCTACTTTTACATGTACCAAGGAATAAGTACAAAATCAGAGGTGATCAAGCATTCGCTGTGGCTGCTCGTAAGCTGTGAAACAATTTAATCAGAATCACAATCAGAATACTTTATTGATCCCTTTGGGAAATTGTTTGGTTGCAAATTAAAGTAAAAATAAAAATAAGTATATAAACAATATAAGGTCAGCCTCAAATGTGCTACTTATAAATTTTTATTAAAAACTCTTTTTTTTTCCCCTATGGCTTTTAATTCCTAAAGGATGTTGTGTTTCAGTTGTTTTCTTTTGTGTTTCCTGACTGATACGTGGTTGTAAATGCTCTATTTTGTTTCAATTTGTACTTTTTAATCGTAAAGCGATTTGTTAACGGCTCATTATAAATATGCTTTTCATTTTATTAGATTTTATAAAATGGACTTAAATATAGCATAGACCAGAATTTGGTAGATGCCTATGTTTTTTTTCCCCCTAAAACATTTTGTTTGTTAATCACTTGAATGTTGATTGTCGCTTTTTCACATTAAATATAGCAGTGGTGTATCAACAGCTAATGCTCTGGGTTACAGATCAGAAGGCTGAAGGTTTTAGCCACTGCACCTTCACTCTGCCACTGTATAGCCCTTAAGCAAGGCCCTTCAACCCTCTGTGTTTCAGGGGTGCAGTAATGTGACTGACCCTATGCTCTGATGCAAACTTCCTACCAAGCTGGGATATGTGAAGAAAATAATTTCACACTGCTTATTGTAAATGTGTACATAAAGTTTGTTTTAAAAAGCCCTGATGTGATATCACTCAGGCAGGGTCAGATGGGACTTGTTTGGGTGCTTTGTTGTATCTCAAAGAGAAAACATCGTTTACGTTGTGAGTTAGCAGTCTTTCAGAGAGAAACCCAACACACACATAGTTTTTGTTTGGCTAAAACACTTGAGTAGATGATACTCAAGCAGATGGAAACCCCCACTGGGCTCACTGATGGTTTTGTAGAGATAGTAATTACGATCGTTTTTCCGACTTGTTGATCTGGTAAAAATATCAGGCTATACTTTGAAACAGAACCTCATGCAATAATATACAAACACAAATGAAGAATGATGTGTATATGGAGGATGTATTGCTATATAGACTGATGAAGTGTGAATAAGACAAACACACACACACACACACACACACACACACACACACACACACACACACACACACACACACACACACACACCTGCTCTTTTGCTTCTCCTTTTCACACTGTGCAGGTGAGAAGAAACCAACCCACATTCTTTCTCTCACTCTCTCTAGAGCTTGCGTTTTCTGTTTTTATTTCTCTATTTTTGCCTTTTAACTATCCGAATTTGAAATCCTGCCACTTCCTAAACAAAATCCTTTATCTCCACCAGTCCAATTATAATTTATAAAAAGCTTAGTAGAAGAACATTATCAAACGAATCCTCTTTGCCCACTGGTCTGCCACACCTTTCATTATCACAGCCTCAGCATTTCACGGAAACAACAGAGAATCTACATCTTTATAATGGGGGGAAACACAACACAATGGAAATACACCGAATGTACACATTACTTTAGACAAGGATCGGAAAGAACATACACCCAATTATTATTCAGCCATGATCCACTGGAGTCGGAACCATGTTTCCACAAACTGTGACAAATGTAATTATTAAAAAAAAAATAATAATCTGTGTAAAGAGCTGAAGAAAACCTCCGCTAAGGCATTTTGGAGCTAAATTCAAATAGCAAATATTATGTGTATGGTTTATTACACCTGTCCCAGTGTTACTGAATCGGAAATAAACCGTATTTAATATATTGCACTGCTACACTGGAAAATCAGTAGCATGACAACAGGAGACTATATGGAACATTAGCTAATGCGCTATCCAAATAATGATCGTTCTCAATCAAACATAGGGTTAATAAAGCACCTGAGATAATTATTAACCAAAGCAGTCGATAAACATTGAGATCCATGGCACATTTACTGTGTAAGCTGTTTCTAGGCAATGGATTTACACTTTCAGAGCAGTAAAATAAAAAAGCCGAATTATGAGGAAAATGTGCTGCATGATGGCTCCTTTACACCTTGAGCTCGGCTTAGTGTCTTTGTCGAGTTAAACTTGAAACCCCCAACCCAACCTAAACCCAACCCCCGCCTCTCTTCCTATCTGTTTCTAAGGGGTTTCTCTCAGTTCTCTGGTTTCCTACAACATGTGGATTAACTATGAGAGATTCTCCTAGGTGTAAATGAAAGTGTCAATATGTATACCTCATCCAGGGTGTATTCTGAAGATAAATTAATTGTATGAATGCTCATAAATTTGGAGATAATTGTCATGATAACATTATGACCAGTGAAGTTAATAACACTGATTATTTCTTCATCATGGTACCTGTTGGTGAGGTGGGATTTATTAGGCAGCAAGTGAACATTTTTTCCTCAAAGTTGACATGTTAGAAGCAGGAAGAATGGGCAAGTGTAAGGATTTAAGCGAAGTAAAATGCAGCTTTTCTGCGACTATTTATTGAAAATGAACTGGCAGGCAAAATCCGAGACAAAATTAAAGGCTCTGGGTTACTGATCAGAAGGTTGGGGGTTCAAGTCCTAGTATCTTTAGGCTGCCACTCTTGAGCTTTTGAGCAAGATTCTTAACCCCACCGTGCTACAGGGGCGCTGTAACATGGCCGACCCTGTGCTCTAATGCTAGCTTACTAACATCCCTGGGATATGCAAAGAAATAACGATCATGTGTGTGTTTAGTGAACAGATGTGGACAATCAGTACATGTGAATGTAACAAAGTTGCTGGTAAGTGTAGATTTTGAAGGCCATATTTGTATGCTGTGGTGTGTGATTGGTGGATTATCTGACAAAAGAAAAATCTCCCATCAAACATACGTTTGGTAGTCGTTTAAAACCTATATAAAATGATTTTAGAGAAACCTGGCTGAGTACTAGTCTAAAGAGCTACCTTCTTTACTAACTTTGCTTGTGGCCAATAGGGAACATTGTATGATACATTGCTTGATAAGATTTAAAAGAGTGAAATTTTTTCAGATTTCTTGGTTTTCAGCTGACAATGTAACAGCTGAAGTAAAAAGCAAACAGTAAACACCAAAAGCTCAAACTGCTCTCAGTCAAGGTTATCACTAGGACACGTAGACACAGCGGCCCTGTTAATATGTACTATTTACCAAATACATATACAGAGACAAAACGAGTGTGACCGGTAAGAACCGGTTTGGACAAAATTATTGCAAGGGATATGCCACTATGACCCTATCACATAAAAGGGAATATTTTTATCTGATGCCATCATATATATATATATATATATATATATATATATATATATATATATATATATATATATATATATATGGGATCGACAGAGTGATGAGAAAAGTAGACAGGAGTACAAGGAGATGTGGCAGCAGGTCAAGAGGGATGTGGCAAAAGCTAAGGAAAAGGCATATGAGGATCTGTATGAGGACATGGACACTAAGGAAGGAGAAAAGGATTTGTACCGATTGGCCAGGCAGAGGGACCGAGTTGGGAAGGATGTGCTGCAAGGAAATTAGAGCAATAAAGGATGGAGATGGAAATGTGTTGACTAGTGAGGAGAGTGTGTTGAGAAGTATTTTGAGCAGCTGAGTAGCGGAGTTTGCGGATAATATTGTAATTTGTGGTGAGAGTAGGAATCAGGTTGAGAAGAGCCTGGAGAGGTGGAGGTATGTGCTGTAGAGAAGAGGAATAAAAGTCAGTAGGAGTAAGACAGAGTACATGTGTGTGAATGAGAGGGAGGGCAGTGGAGTGGTGTGGTTGCAGGAAGAAGAGGTGGAGAAGATGGAGGAGTTCAGGTACCTGGGAACAACAGTGCAAAGTAATGGAGAGTGTGTTAGAGAAGTGAAGAAAAGAGTGCAGGCAGGGTGGAGTGGGTGGAGAAGAGTGATAGCAGGAGTGATTTGTGATAGAAGAGTATCTGTGAGAGTGAAAGGGAAAGTTTATAGGACTGTGGTGAGACCTGAGATGTTGTATGGATTAGAGACAGTGGCATTGAGTAAAAGACAGGAGGTGGAGCTGAAGGTAGCAGAGCTGAAGATGTTGAGGTTTTCGTTGGGAGTGACGACGATGGACAGGATTAGAAATGAGTTTATTAGAGAGACGGCGCATGTAGGACGTTTTAGGGACAAAGTGAGAGAGGTGAGATTGAGATGGTTTTTTACTTGTGCAGAGGAGGGACATGGGGTATATCAGTAGGAGATTGCTGAGGATGGAGCCACCAGAAAGGAGAAAAAGAGGAAGACCAAGGAGGAGGTTCATGGATGTGGTGAGGGAAGACATGCAGGTAGATGGTTTGAAAGAGGCAGATTTAGAGGACAGGGGGGTATGGAGACGGATGATCCGCTGTGGCGACCCCTAATGGGAGCAGCCGAAAGAAGTAATATAAAACATAATAATTATTTATTTGTCATTCTTTGTGGAAAAAAAAGCCATGTAATTACATACATTACATGTGAATAAAATATGAATAAAATAAATAATTGATACATATAAAAATCAAAATGGGTATATTTAAAATTGTAATTTATGAAAATAGTAAATGAAAAGGTTATTATTATTATTATTATTATTATTATTATTATTATTATTATTATTATTATTATTAACCTTTTTTTTGGGAAGAAGAACAAAAAGAACAATACTTTTTAGTATGGCTTTTGACCATCTACAGAACTTTTTTTATTTGACATTATAACAATATTAGATTAAGACCAGAAAGAACAATTAAAACAAATAAAAGCAGCATTTCTTTACTTATTTCGCAGGGTTGTAAGAGATCAGCTGGTTCTCACACACAGTATAAACACAATCATGTTTCAGAACTGCAACATTCTGTGTTTTCACCAAGAGAGAAGAAGTAAGAAGGTGTAGATATTTAGTGACTGATGGATGAAACAATAACAGGCAGCAGTATGATGATCGGCTCGTTACTGTGATTAGATTAATTAGTCGTTGTGGAAGAGGATCATTTGTGTGATTAGATTAATTAGATGAAGTCAAAGTGGGTTTCTCCTTGCTGCTTTTCTCTTTTGTGTCTCATTCCTGCTAATGGGTGATGTTTCTAATTTAATACGGTTCATGTTATAACTACTTACCATGCAAATCTGCAGAGACACCAAAATGTACAGTTTAGTGGACAGTAAAAAAAACTACTACAATATATAGTGCTCCTTGGATTCACTTTTGTTTTGGTACACTACATGGCCCCCTTAAATGGTACTGGGATGGCAAAAGTACACACATCCTTCACTCAAGTAGAAGTACAGAGACTCATGTTTGTAAAGATTCTGGTAAAATTTGAAGTTCTGACCACTTTTTCACTCAAGTTAAAGTAAAGAGTTTGGGCTCTGATGTATTCAAGTAAAACGCAATCATTATTACTACCTGTTTTAGTGTCATGCTGGTAATTGGACCTCACATCATATTAATATATTAATATAAATACATTTCAAATTTTGTTACCTAATGAATGTATCCAGGCTGAACATCCACCATGTAGAACACAAGCAGAGAAATGATGATGATCAGGTGATCAGGTAAGTCTCTGTTCTCAGTCATGTTTACATTGCTGACTCTCTCTGTATCATCCATGTTAACCCCAGACTTCTTGTTGCCTTTTGCACTGCTCGTTGTGGGTTTCATAAACTAGTCTACATCTGTGGGGTGTGGAAGCCAGGAAATGATACACCAGTGGTAGATTGAAAAAGCCGCGCAATGAAAAGAAAAAGGTTAAAAAAGGTCGATGGGCTGAAAACGGAAAATGGAAAACGCAATGAGAAGAAAAAATATGTCGCCAAATAAATTAAAACTAAAGTAACCGGCCTGGATCACTAATGTGAGAAGTAGAATGTACAGATATTTTTGTCAAAAATTTAATAAGGAAAAGTAGAAGTTGTTAAATAGTGAAGTAAAAGAAAAATCTACTTAAGTACTGTACTTCATTACTTCTAATATTTGAGTGGGACACCTGAATTTTCCAGCCATATGTGGCTAATCTTCTAACTGTTCACACAAAGTTGGAGGAACACAATTGTATAGGATGTCTTTGGATGTAGTACAATAAACTTTTCCCTTCACTTAAACTAGGACACCCAAACCTGTCCCAGCATGACAGTGCCCCTGTGCACAAAGCCTCCACCATGAAGATATGCTTTACATGGGTTGGAGTGGAAAATCCCCTGCTAAGTCTTGACCAATACATTCCAAAATCTAATGGAACACCTTCCCAGGAGAGTGAAGTTTATTCTAACATCAAATAGGAACTTAATGTGGAATGGGATGTTCAACAAGCACATCTGACTCATATGGTCAGGTGTCCACAAATGTTTGTCCATCAGCTTGTAGCGGAATATTTCTTCATTCTGAATACTGCACTTTTACTCAATTCCATCACTAGTATGCATTTGTATTATTATAGTTTGTCTGGTTATTACTCACAGAAATCTTCCAAAGAGTTACAGCCATTTTAACCTAAAGCACAGCAAAGGAAATCTGACCTGATCAGTTTGGCTTTTGCATGTCAAATGATAACATCTATTCACCTAGGACAATTTACCAAAGGTTCATTTCCACCTACAACAAAACACGATTCACAATATTGCAAAAAGTTTGCGGACACCTGGTCATAATATCGTATGTAATAAGTATAAGTATGAGCATTGCATTTCACATTTAGTCCAAATTTGCTCTTATGATTCCCTCCACTCTTCTTGGAAGGTGTTCCACTTTATTTTAGTGTACTTGTGGAAATTTGTGTTCATCAGCCACTACGGTGTTGAGTAAAGTGAGGTAGTCATGTAGGTGAGGAGGCCTGGGGTGCAGTCAGCGTTCACATTCACTCCAAGGGTGTTTAATAAGATTGAGGTCAGAGCTCTATAGCAGGATGCTCAAGATCTTCCACTCCAACTTATATAAAGCATATCTTCATGAAGTTAGGTTTGTGCACAAAGGCATTGCCATGCTGGAACAGGTTTGGGTTTCCAAGTTCAAGTGAAGTCAAAATCCTTTAGACAGTTTGGAGAAGAACCACATATGGCATATTTATTCATTGATCTACACATGTAATATAATATGTAATGATATAATCTCATTTTGGACTTTATCCTCAACCCTTTAATAGTCCCTGGAGCCATCAGCGGGTCAAGGCTTCTACATTCCTTTCCTGCCAGTTTGTTATACATTGAATAACCATGTATATTAATCTTAATCGAGTCAAGTCAAGAAGCTTTTATTGTCATTTCAACCATACATAGTTGACGCAATACACAGCGAAATGAGACAACGTTCCTCCTGAACCCTGGTGCTACATTTAACAACATAAAGCTACATAACAGAAAACACAGAGCTAAGGACTAGTAAGTGCATCATGTGCAAACAGTGCAAGACAGACAGTGCAAAGACAACACAAGACAGTGTAGGACAAATACACAAAACACAAAATAGCAAATAACCTGTTGCTTGAAATCCCTGGGAGAGAGATGTTATCGCTGGCACCATGACCAGTTTCTAATGGTTACAATTGATGCCATCTGGATTATTTACAGTGAAAGACAACATGCAGTGAGACACAGCTTATCTCATTTAGTCAAGGCAGGAGAGAAGCCGCAGTCACAAATAAAACATTGAAAACATGGCGATTTATGGAATGCTATCAAAGCAAGCAAAAGTCATCACAACACTCTGCAGATAAGGCATCTAAACGGTTGATTAAGAAGGATGATATGACATGTGCATTACACACAAAGAGAGCTGAACATGATAATCGCATTTGAGACTGTAGTTATATTAGACTCGGATTTGCACTGCCTCACTTTACCTCCCTTGCACAAACTGTATAGTTAGTGTCCTTATTTTTAATGATTATTTGATAATTATATTTGCCTATTTTTTATGTTTTTAATATTTTTATATCACAAGCACATCATGACGAATTCCTCGTACATGCAACCCATGATACTTGGCAATAAAGATGATTCTAATTCTGATGTTCACTGGTGTATTGAGAGATTGCATGCTCAGTTTTGGTTGTGTTTGATAGACATGTGTGAGAAATTGTGTTACTGGTGCCAGCAGGGCTTGTTAAAGCAGGACTGGTTGTTTAGATACTTGGGAAACCAGATGCACATGTCTATTGTCAACTGGATTTCTGGCAAGCCAAAAAACACCCTAGGCAGATTCAAAAGGAGTTTTAGTGAGTTTCATAGAAAATGCCCTGAGGCAGTTAGAAATGTAAAGTCAACTAAACACTTAGATCATTGCGAGACATTAATGGTGTACTTTTTGGAAACGGCTGAGAGTAAAGTTTATCAACCGTCATGCTAGGTTTTCTCTCTGATAATGCTGTGGAGAAAACCACACTATCTTTTCACATTCTCAAACCCTGATTGGTCTGCATTTTCCAACACCTGGAGTATTCTCACATTTAGCAAATTACATACAACAGCCAGCAGCACAGCTCTAAACAGGAGCTGAAAGAATTCCAGGAAATACCAGAAGATTTTTTTTTTCTAGGGAATCGCAGTGCTGGGAATTGGCAGTGAACTAAAAGGAAAAAGACAAGAAATACAGGAAACCGGGAAAATATATTTTGATGTAAGTTTTAAAGCTGTTTTTTTTTTAAATTTTGTTCAAGCAAATTATGCTAACATTTTTTTGTTTTACTGGGTACTGCTTTATCATTTAATATATTTTTTTAGACATTGGTTTTTTTTGTATCACTGTATTACTTACAGAGGTGGAAAGAGTATTAAAATATTCTGCTCAACTAAAAGGAGTTACTTCAATGAACTTTTACTCAAGTACAAGTTAAAAAAATCTACTAAAGTAAAAAGTAGCGCATTTAAAATGTATTCAAAGTAAAATTTACATACTTTTTTTTAACTCAAAAAGGACAAGAGGATATAAATCTCAAACTAGTTGCATTGAATAGAAGGAACACCTTTAAAAATTAAAGTGCAATAACAAAAAAGTAAATAATAAAAGAAATAACAATCCATGACTTGAGTCTAATGTGAGTTATGTTCTTTTGCAGAAGAAAAAAAATAGTTTATGATAATAAGAGAAATCGCAAATGCGGATTCCGAATTCATACGGTGAGCGGACACATTGAACAACTCTCCATCTTTCTTTATTTTGAGTTTAGCATGTTTGTTCTCTGTTCTCAATCAGTGCAGTAGTCGCCGGCGTACGATTTGATCCCAATCGCATAATTTTTTCACATTTATTAATTTTTACTTAGTAACGGATATTATTTAAAATATAGTTACTTAAGTAAAAGTAAAATGATAGATTTTAAAAACTACTTTAAAAAGTAGAAGTACACAGAAAAACTACTCAATTCCATTACCGTTACTTTCATCATTCTGGATACAAAAATATAGTCCTTAAGTTACAAATTTCTCAAGTTGAAAAAAAAAAACCCTTCAGAACATCAAGCTTCTTCTGTCCCATAGTATCTCTTCTTTATAGTTTATCTGTACTCTGTATGTCTATGCTTTAATCCACAGCCTTGGAGCTACTTTAATTTGGAGGTACACTCATCTGGAACAAAGGATAAAGATTAAAGTTACATTTAATAAGAGAAACATCCAGATATAATCAGGATGTAACAAATTAGGCCTTTCATATCTGTGTTATTAGGACAAAAGCGTCACATGGAAAAGAAATGTGACCTACTTCTGTTTTTTGTTCTATTGTGAGGTCGAGGAAGAGGAAGAGATGAAGAGGTTTTTTTTGTTCAAATATTATGAGAGACTGAATTCTTTTTCACATGAATATTCTTTACTTTTGAGTACTTAAACATTACCATGCAAGGATATCAATAATATCAGTAATCACAGATACACTTCTGTAGAAACTCTTTATGTATTGCATATTAATTATTAACACTAAACTGGGCACATTGGCACATCACAGGGGTAAAACTGCTTTGTAACAATTGTTCTTTCTGTAAACTTGCAGCTTTTCCAATCATTTTAGTTGGTCATCCGCAAATCCATAGTGACAGTGGGCATTTTCACTGGTGTCTACCCACTAGCTACTTCTCTTTTATCACATGAGTGTGGAGAGTAAGCAATAACTCTTGCTTCCTCTGAGACATGTGAAGCCACTATATCCTTTTGAACTGCTGATCATTTGTTTCAGTGGGCAGTGAAACACACCCAATCATGCAGAAGAACAATCTATCTATCCTCTTCTTCTGGTGACTTCAGAAAGAGAATGGAAGTCCTCCCAGACAGCATGGGCAATTTTCCTACCTTGGACTCCCTGGCACAGGATTCAAATGATCAATTAATTATTCATATAATTATGAATCTAATGATAGAGTTAGTACCTCCAGTAAATAGTTGCATTTGGTGAAAGCTGCATAAAGCTCCTATATGCATTAACTATTTGAACATCCTGTTCCACATTTAGTCGCCTTTTTGCTGTTATAATACCATCAAGATGTTTCACTAGATTTTGGAGTGTGTTTGTGAAAATTTGTGATCATTTAGTCACAAGACTGTTATTAAAGGCAGATACTGATCAATTTGATTTATCCTGACACCCAACCTCTGGATGGAGTTCTCTTCAATTGGACACCAAGCTGGGGATGGCTCCACATCAACAGCCTAAAGATCCATGAAGTTCCTGAGCAACTCAATAACTTTGAGGATGGATTTGGATTGTAATTAATATCAACACTCTACTACAATGGCATAGATTTGGATTTACAGTCCTGCATTTAACTGCCCATCATTGAACAGTACCCCTCAACACTGATGGAACTGTCGTAAATGGTCATTTGGGGCCACCCAGATGAGGATGGGTTGCCTTTTAAATCTGGTTCCTCTCAGGTTTTCTTCCTCATAAAGTCTCAGGGAGTTTTTCCTTGCCACATTCTCCACTGGCTTAATCATTAGGAACAAACTTATAGACACTAAACATTTAGGCACTAACATATAAATGTATAACTTATTTATCTCAGTAAAGTTGCTTTGCTACAAAGTCCTATAAATTCTTATACATATAAGCCGACTTGTCTATTGATGTAGGTGAGGTAAGAAGGTTGGGGTGAGTCAGTGTTCTAATTCATCCCAAAGGTGTTCAGTAGGGTTTAAGGTCAGAGCTCTATAGCATGCCTCTCAACACTTGCAACACTTTTCTCAAGAACAATTGAGGTAATGATTTCTATAGTTGCTATAGCGTATAAGGTAAAAATAATTAATTTGCATTTTTTTAATGTAAAATAAGCAACAATTTGTTAATATAAAACCAATATACAGTATGTATATATCTTTACTGTTGCTGAAGCTCCATACATATATTTGAATAATAAAACACCACAGTAAGTGATCTTTTGTACATGCTAGTACTTATATAACACATTTTTACTAATATCAAAGCAATCATTTTGAAGTAGGACCTCAAAGATTCTCCAAAGCATTTGAGTAAATCTATTAAACCTTATAAATGCTTTTCTTGCTGCAACTTAATCTAATTGTATCAATACATCTCTTTTGTCTGTTTGATTAAATCACAGTACATCATTACCAGATTCAGTTTCAGCAGCAGCACTTTATGAAATGTTTAGTCACAGAAAAAAGGAGAGCATCTTAACAGTTTCCTGTTACACAACAAGTGACAGACTGTTAATGCATTTTTAGCAAACAGCTTTGATTATTAACACTGAAAATAACTTTAAAGGTGAAGTTTTCGGAACTCTGTTATACTGTATTTAGTGCATTGTTTGTATGTTTGTGTGTGTGTGTGTGTGTGTGTGTGTTGTGTGTGTGTGTGTGTGTGTGTGTGTGTGTGTGTGTGTGTGTTTAGATCCTTGTGAGGAACAATGATAATCATAGTTTGTGTCAGATGTTCTTAAAGCCTGCTGTTCTAATAATAAAAATGTAAATAAAAAGGTTGTAAATCATTTATTTTATTATATATTTCCTTAAACTAAATCATCTTACAGGTTGACATTTTAAATAAATCATTATACACATTTGCTTCATTTTATGGATTAGATCTTTTATTTTATTTTTAAAAAATTAATTAAATTGAAACTATTATTCGATTAGAAAAAATATATACCTCGCATTACAATATACAACAATTCTGTCATGATTACGCTTAAATCAGCACAATAACTACAATCCCCATGCATGTCTCATTGCATGTCACATCTGTAACACATTTGTTATCACTATTCATCAACCTCAAGTTAAGTTCTTGTTTTTGTTTGTCTTGTTGCTAAGCTTTTGTCTTGTGTCTGTGTCTTCTCTAGTTCTACAACCTTCTTCACAGGTTTACATTCAGTTTTTATAGTTATGTTTGTTGTTTCACAGTTTGGGTAGTTTGTTTCTTACCTATTTACTTCCTTCTAAGTGAACGTTTAAAGTTTATATACATTTTTACAAATTTAGGGCTAGAATAGGAACATTTTCAATAAAAATTATGCCAGAAAGTGTTGTTTTGATAATTGATTTATTAACATTATCATGTATATTGTGAGTGTTCAATGATAATGAAAGCCATTATTGTAAATAACAATGAGCCAGACCTTATTGTGTTATTAATTTTAAGTGATAAATAAAATGTATTTCCAAAAATCCGCACATTTTGGACTCAGCCCCGCAACCCCTATGCTACCTTAATGAATTCGTTCAGACATTATGCCTCTAAGTTGTTTCCTTTTTGATGCATACTCAACAGAAAATATGAAGTAATGGACATAAATGCTTTATTTATCACTATATATATATATATATATATATAGTATATTTACAACACATTCTCTATAACTCTATGCGTTTACAGTTTAACATGTATCATAGGTCGCACTGCACTGAAGGTCTGCATTAACAGATTGTAGCTCATGTAGTTCTTTTTTGTTTGTCAGCCGCCACTGCTTCACTCAACAGTGGCCCAAAATATCCAGGCATCAGCAAAGCTGCATAGTCCAAAAATTATTAACGTAGTGTTTATAAACCTGAACAGCACAAGAGGCTGGGAACATCCTGATATCTTCCTGAAACATTCCACTTTCAGCTATGCGTAAAAACCATGTTCATACAAAGTGACAAGATGGAGATTTAAAAAAAGGTGTAAACAAATCTAAAGAGAAAGATGTTTTTCTTTCTATTTGATGAATGACAAGTAATGCAGCACCTGTACATAGAGCCCTCGAGCACACCCTGGCTGAAGCATTCTGATCCTCAATAAATATTATTGCGGTTGGCCTGAATATTTCTATATGAGATCATTAAGACCTGCCTTTATTTATAATGCTGGGTTGCTAGATAGGGAAGAGATAGATCAGGGGTTAAAACACTGAACTTTTGATTGGAGGATCATAAGTTGAAGTCACAGTACATCAAGCTGCCACTGCTGGACCCTTGAGCAAGGCCCTTTACACTCAACTGCTAAGTGTATAAATGAGATAATGAATGCCAAAATGTGACTGAGACCTGGCAACCCTGCTTAATGCTCAAACCCAGCTGCATAGCCGATTGCTCACTGGATGACAAAGAGAGTTATAAAACTCACTGTTTAGATTTAGATCTTCAATTAACTAGATTTTGGCTTCACATGTCAAGTGTGGTATTCTCAACTTCATTTTGTATGAAGCTTTGTCAAAATGTATATTCTGTCCCATCAAGATCTCTGGTCATGGGCCTCTATTGATATTTAAATCGTTATATTTTTAATAATGTCTCCTAGTCTTATTGTTTTGCCTGTATTTTTCTTTTTAATTTTATATCAATATCTTTTATATCAGTTTCATATATTTGGGAGGTACTTTATCTTTTCTCTTCAAAATGTTACAAGTTGAAAGAACATTTCATGAAAGCAAAGTGCTGGATCTAATGAAAATAAAATTCACTGTTACTCACAAAATGAATGTGTTTTCAAAGAAAAAAAAAAATATTCACCCTCAATAATGTAAGTATTAAATTGGATGAGAACCAAATGAAAAGGGCAGAAAGGCACAGAGGTCTTACAAGATAATAAGTGGAATGTAGCTCTGTCACGTAGCCATGCCATCCCTCCAGAAAAGATCATTCTGAGGAAGGACAAATTATCATAAAAGGCCAATCAGTGGCTATAATACAATCTGCACTTGGGTACATGCCAGTCATCACTTATAAAAATTAGTCTGTTCTCTGGAAATCATAATGTCCAGGAGAAATTTACAATCATTATCTTCTTGGTGTGTGTGCCATCCGAGCTTAAAGTTAACTTGTTGTTTTGAGTATGACTACACCCCATAATAAATATAAAGTGCGTAAGAGTTCCCGCATAGAATTCTGACCTCAACCCCATTGAACACGTTTAGAATGAAAGTGCTCATATCTTTTTCAGTTTATGATGCAACTAGCATTCCACAAAATCAGGATGTTTATCCCGCGAGCTCTTCTGTCTTCACTCCGATTGGGAGTTGGTCTATAGTTGCCTAAAATTAAACTGTTCTCAACTTTGTGGCATCAGTCTACATGTCTACATCTAGAAATGTTGCTGAAAGTCTGTGTGTGACTCTCTGTCTCTGTCTCTCTCTCTCTCTCTCTCTCTCTCTCTCTCTCTCTCCCTCTCTCTCTCTCTCTATCTATCTATCTATCTATCTATCTATCTATCTATCTATCTATCTATCTATCTATCTATCTATCTATCTATCTATCTATCTATTCAACATATCTATCTATCTATCTATCTATCTATCTATCTATCTATCTATCTATCTATCTATCTATCTATCTATCTATCTACACTAGGGCTGTCGATCGATTATAATATTTATTTTCAATTAATCGCATGATTGTCATGATTTAATTTGTGATTAATCGCAGCTTAATCTCACATTTTTATCTGTTCTTAATGTACCTCAAATGAATACTTTTCATGTTTTTAATACTCTAATCGACATTGGCAGGGACAAATATAGATGTTTTATGCAAATGTATGTTTATTATTAGTGAAACCAAACTCCACATAAAGCATGAAGACAAAATATTTTTGTAAAATTAAGAAATCCAAACTGATCTTTTGCTATGTTTCCACACGGATGGTTTTAATTGCCGGATGTGTGCATCATGGCGGATTTTGGTCCTTGATTTAGGACACGGCACATCAGTTAAACAAATGTCTAGTGATTCAAAATTATTTTTCATGGAGTTTATCATTTTTTTTTTAAAGAGTAAAGAAAGGACGTCATGAATTTATTTATATTTGTAATAAAAATAGTCAAACAGAAATGTTTGCTGCATTAATCTGGCGTTAGTAAAATGAGTGCCGTTTTATTTATAATATTTATATATATAAATATATATTTTACTCTAAATTAAAATAACAATAATTAACTAAAATGTAATTCACAATTTTAAAAATAAATACGAATACATTATTTAATACCATATTTGATTCAAAAATATTTTTAAATACTTTAAAATTTTCTAAAATAATATAACATTTGGGGGCATGTGTAAAAATGTTTCTGCACCTGTTTTTTATCTCACCCTAAACTTTTCAATAGCTGTTCAGTGAAAACACAATAAACACCAGACAATGTAGCCTACAGTTCAATGCACATTGTGAGAGTCAGATATTTTTTCACTGACACACAGAGCACTAAATATGAATGCTTGTGAACATAAACAGTACTAAACAGTCACAGTGTGTTTTCTGTTAACAGAAACACAACTGTCTTTGTGAGATGTCGGAAATATCTCTATTTATACATGCTGTTTACATTCCAGCTCTATTTTTACACTGTCACAGATCACTTTACAGTAGCAGAGTTCTCACAGGTTATATATTATATGCGAGCGCATTGCGAAATCTATGCAGTATATAACATGAATTAAAGGTTTTTTTTCTCAGCCTTGTAGGATAAATGATTGGAGAAGGCTTAGCCGCATTCTTTTTCTCAACCTTCTGTGAAAATTTTTCTTATACTCTTGATATCTCATTGTGTCATATCTTCAGTGGTGGACAAAAGTACACAAAACATGTAGTTGAGTTAAAGTAGAGATACGCTCTGTAAAATATTAAAAGTAAATGTGCTCTCTTTAGATTTTCACTTGAGTAAAAGTATAAAAGTGTTTCCCTTTAAATGTACTTAAGTATCCAAAATACTATGATTTATTATGGCTATAATGTTCCTCATTTGTGTCACAACACTTTGCTTAATCAATTCAGTTTACATGGAAAGACTCTAATTTTATTTTTAATCTATTAATAGAATGCTATTAATGAGTGACATCATTTAAAATTATTATAAACCAAAAAACTTTAACATACAGTAAAAAAAAAAAAAATCTCAAGTAAAGACTACGGGTGTTGTGGCGAGTTTATTCATATCATATTATATAATTTATTCCTCTCACAATGTTCTGCTTGCTGATGAACTGATGGTGAACTGTATGTTGGTGATAAGTAGATACACCAAGTGGCAATCAAAACCAGTTCAAAACTGTGTGCACGCTCAATCCTGATTGGTGGCGATAAAGGAAAAGTCTTCCCAAATGGAAATACAGTAATCCTCGCTTTACCCGAGTTCGAATCTCGCCAAAAAACTATTTGTTTTTATGGAGTTTTATGTTGAAATAATGAAATTTATTAATGAAAATAGAATGAGCGTATTCTTGCAAATGTTTCTGTGTGTGTTTAAAGTGTTCGGGAGGATAATTTACGGCTTAAACAATAAAGTGTGGAGTGGTGTCCGTTTAGTGCGGTTTTTCGTTTATCGCCGGCGGTTTTGGAACGTAACCACCGCGATAAACGGGGGATTACTGTACTCCAGTAAAGTACAGATACATAAAAAAGCTTCTTGTGTACAGTAACAAATTCCATTTACTTTGTTATGGACCACCACTGCATATCTCTGTCTATGTAAAATGAAAGGTAAAATGTTAGCAAAGAGAAACATTCTGGCGCTAAAGCACAAAGCAGCATAGCTAGCTAACATAGCTAAAAGAAAACCCTCAATTCAGTTTAAGTATATTTTCCACCTGCAGCAGATACGGCTTAAAAATAGTATTTTAATACATAATTAAAGAAAACAAGAGCAATTTATTAACGAAACTATCATTAGCTAGCTAGTCTGCTAAAATTAAAATGAAAACTATCTAGGCTATTTGATTTTAAGGCTCCGCCATATAAATGGGCGGAAGTAAATCAAGGAGAAAAGGCAGTTGCACCAACCCCATAAGTTGCTCATGAGCAAGAAACTAAATAATTCTCATTGCTAATAAAAAAAAAATTTCTATTTATCTCCAATACAGATTTTGCACATTTGACATTCTGTATTTCTATTAAAAAGAGATGTGCAGAAGTTTATGCAGGTATACTTCCTCTTTTCTTTCGCCTATATTCTTTTCTTCCATCCAGCCGCTGATACGTTATCTACTCCTCATACCTGCTCTTTTATTCCTTATTAGTCGGTGCACTGGGACATCTGGCTTGTGTAAATGGTTCTCAGTAGTCTCTAGTCATGTCAAGGTTTACTGCTTTTGTTTTCCCTCACTAATGCATTACAGAAATGATTATGGATTTTCCTGTGAAGATAATTACATCTGCATGTGATTTAGATCGTGATTCGTAGGTCCGCCTAAATAATAAGACACAATTATCTCCCGCTGTCTCCATGTTACAGAAACCAGACTATGATTAAGACAGTTTTGAAGCAAAAAAAAAGGAATCTGATTACTGTATTTCAGTCAAACTGGCATATAAAATAAAATCAATTGTGCTCTGTGTTTGTCCATCATCTATCCCTGCTACAGAGCAAACATTGAGCCTTTGTATCTGTTTGACTTGAGTGCTTTGTGTATGAGAGCCTTTGAATACAACAAAATTTGAAATGTGGTGAGTAACCATAGAAACAAAAGAGGGTAATTATTTGGTGAAGGGCAGAACAACAGAAACATTATTAGGAGACACATTTGGTTAGTTTCTTGTGTTCAAAATGTAATAAATGTTAACGCTATACTATACTATACTATACTATACTATACTATACTATACTATACTATACCATACCATATCATACCATACCATACCATACCATACCATAGCATACCATACCATACCATACCATACTATACTATACTATACTATACTATACTATACTATACTATACTATACTATACTATACTATACTATATAAAACAATACTATACCATACAATTCTATACTATATTATACTATACTATACTATACTATACTATACTATACTATACTATACTATACCATACCATACTATACTATACTATACCATACTATACTATACTATACTATACTATACTATACTATACTATACTGTACTATACCATACCATACCATAACTATACTATACGATATCATACTATACTATACTATACTATACTATACTATACTATACTATACTATACTATACCATACTATACTATACTTTACTATACTATACTATACTATACTATACTATACTATACTATACCATACTATACTATACCATACTATACTATACTTTACTATACTATACAATATCATACCATACTATACTATACTATACTATACCATACCATACCATACCATACCATACCATACCATACTATACTATACTATACTATACTATACTATACTATACTATACTATATAAAACAATACTATACCATACAATTCTATACTATACTATACTATACTATACTATACTATACTATACTATACCATACCATACAATACCATACCATACCATACTATACTATACTATACTATACTATACTATACTATACTATACCATACCATACCATACTACACTATACTATACTATACTGTACTATACTGTACTATACCATACCATACCATACCATAACTATACTATACGATATCATACTATACTATACTATACTATACTATACTGTACTGTACTGTACTATACTGTACTGTACTATACCATACCATACCATACTATACTATACTATACTATACTATACTATACTATACTATACTATATCTTACCATACTGTACTATACTATACTATACTATACTATACTATACTATACTATACAATACTATACTATACTATACTATACTATACTATACTATACCATACTATACTATACTATACTTTACTATACTATACTATACTATACCATACTATACTATACCATACTATACTATACAATATCATACCATACTATACTATACTATACCATACCATACCATACCATACCATAGCATACCATACCATACCATACCATACCATACTATACCATGCCATACCATACCATACCATACCATACCATACCACACCATACTATACTATACTATACTATACTATACTATACTATACTATACTATACTATACTATACTATACTATACTGTACCGTACCATACTATACTATACTATACTATACTATACTATACTATACTATACTATATAAAACAATACTATACCATACAATTCTATACTATACTATACTATACTATACTATACTATAGTATACTATACTATACTATACTATACTATACTATACTATACTGTACTATACCATACCATACCATACCATAACTATACTATACTATACGATATCATACTATACTATACTATACTATACTATACCATACTATACTATACTATACTATACTGTACTGTACTGTACTATACTGTACTATACCATACCATACCATACCATACTATACGATATCATACTATACTATACTATACTATACTATACTATACTATACTATACTATACTATACTATACTGTACTATACTATACTATATCTTACCATACTGTACTATACTATACTATACAATATCATACCATACCATACTATACTATACTATACTATACTATACTATACTATACTATACTATACTATACTATACTTTACTATACTATACTATACCATACTATACTATACCATACTATACTATACTATACTTTACTATACTATACGATATCATACTATACTATACTATACTATACTATACGATATCATACTATACTATACTATACAATATCATACTATACTATACTATACTATACTATACAATACTATACTATACTATACAATACCATACTATACTATACTATACTATACTATACTATACTATACTATACTATACTATATCATACCATACTATACTATACTATACTATACTATACTATACTATACTATACTATACTATACAATATCATACTATACTATACTATACCGTACTATACCGTACTATACTATACTATACTTTACTATACTATACAATATCATACCATACTATACTATACTATACTATACTATACTATACTATACTATACTATACTATACTATACTATATGTATAGAATAGTTTTTCCCACAGGTCATCCACTACCCCATACACACACACACACACACACACACACACACACACACACACACACACACACACACACACACATATACAGTATCTTACATTTCAGCAAACTATTTATTATATTATCTCAATGGACAGTACTATAGAAAGGAAACTTGGATATATTTTAAAGTATTCAATGTGAAGCTTATATAGCAGCTTTGTGTGAGCACCATTGCTACCAGAGCTGCACAGATTGTTGCTGGGATCATCTTCCAGTCCTCCATAATGACATCACAAATCTCCTTACCAGGGTGTCACCACACATGCTGGACACCATCTGAGTAAAACAAGTTTAGCTTAGTCACATCAGACCACTGAACATGGTTCCAGTAATTCATGGTCTTGGATAAGGTCGTCTTTAGCAAACTGTTTGCAGGCTTTATTTGTGAGCTAGCTTCACAAGAGTCTTTCTTCCGCGATGTCGGCGATGCAGACCGACTTGTTGCAGTGTGGCGTACGGTCTGAGCATTGACAAGTGGACCTTTTGCTTCTGTAACCTCTAAAGCAATGCTGCAACCCTCATGCGTCTGTTTTTTGAAGCAGCCTCTGCACCTGACGCACAGCA
Organism: Silurus lanzhouensis; assembly: GCA_039877035.1. Classification (NCBI taxonomy): domain Eukaryota; kingdom Metazoa; phylum Chordata; class Actinopteri; order Siluriformes; family Siluridae; genus Silurus; species Silurus lanzhouensis. The sequence continues at coordinate 1,163,641 of JBCEWE010000326.1, read as the reverse complement.
CGAGGACTCAACTTTGATCGACCCTTGTGTATTCTGTTCTGAAGGAAACTCGTCTTAGAAAACCTCTGTATGACCCTGGCCACAGTACTCTAAATTAGGTTCAGGGTGTTTCTGAACTTTTTACAGCCTAGGCATCTTTGTGGAGAGCAACCATTCTCAAATCCTCTGAGAGTTTTTTGGCATGAGGTGCCATGTTAAACAGTGGTCAGTATGAGAGAATTGTACTCAAAGCAAAATATTATAACTATTCTAATACAAGATGCACAAATTTGTATGGTCCTGTCAAGCAGACAAAACATGAACATGATGAATAAAACATGTGGCTTGCATGGTTACATAAGTTATTATGTAAGTTATGTGAGTTATTTTTGGAGGAATATCGGAGTAAATCTGTACTGCTATACAAACTGCACACTGACTACACTGAAATATTTCCAAATTTCATTTCTATAGTATTGTACCTTGAGAAGATACTAAAATGTTTGCTAAAATGTGAGCAGTGTATTTACTTTTGTAAGATACTGTATACATATACAAATACACACAAATACAAGCAAATAATATTATGGATTATTGAGGCTACCTCTGGATACACATGTACACCCATTAACAATGTAAATAACAACATGCAAACAACAACCAAATCTAAGACTTTGCACATGTATGACTTACATCTTTACATCACACGCTGAACACTTTATATCCAACCCCAATTCCAAAAACGTTGTGTTAAATGTATATAAAAACAGAATGCAAAGAATTGCAATCTCATAAATCCATATTTTAATGACAATAAAACAGAAAAAATATCAAATGTTTAAACTGAGGAAAAGTACCACTTGAAGGTAATTTGAAATTGATGGCTGCAACAGGGCTGGGATCAGGTTCATCACAGTGTAGCATCCCCTCTTTATATAATAATAACAGTCTTTATGCTTCTGGAAACTGAGGAAACCATTTACTGTAAATTTGTGAGAGGAATGTTGTCCCATTTATTTCTTAAGCAGAATTCAAGCTGCTCAACAGTCCAGGGTCTTCTTTGTTCTATTTTTCAATTGTGTATGTTTGTTACTTATGCCTTTTTATGTCTTTTCCCCCCAGACCAAGATGTGTTTCCTGCACATATGATAATAAACACTTGAGTCTTGAATAAAAACATTTATTAATGTATTTTTTTTTTTATATGTAAAAAAATGTAAACGAAATTAGTGATATTTATCCCCACTCATAGAAAAAAAAGGAATAAAAAACAATCCAAAATGGTAAAATATAAAGCATCAAATAGTATTAACCACAAATCACTGGTTATAATATTAATTTGAGTTACAAAAAAACATTTATGAGAATCTCCTGTTCCAATATTTATTAATTTATTTTTGCTGCAATGCTTGATGGGAAAGCTAGAAACAGGGAAATTTGCTTCTCACTTAGCTGGCTTTGTGCACAGGGCCATTGTCATGCTGAAACTGGTTTTGGTTTCTTAGTTGTGAAGTGAAGGGATCTAATCCAGCGGCCTCCTATGCAATTGTGTGCCTCCAACGTTGTGGTTTGGGGAAGAACCTCACATTGCTGGAGTGAAGTGAATTGTTTTAATACTTTTGTTCATATAGTATGTAGTTGTACACCACTAGAATAAGCACATATTTGAAATTACTTTAACAATACAAAGTTTTGGTTTCAATTTAGCTCTTTTATAGCATAAAGCAAAGTTTTTTTGATGAATAATTAAAAAGCAATTCCTCTGTAAGTTATTCTGGATAACTAAAGCTGTTTGATGCTGTTAATGTTAAAAGTGGATCCATGTGTTTGCTTTGAAAGTTTGTCCTCTGCCTCTACATGCTCTGCTTTCATATAACTTCTGAAGTTCATTTTATCATCCATTTTATGTGTGTACGATGCTTTGTGATCCATGGTTACGCCCAAATATTTCCCTAGTTCCAAACAAAGACCAGTTGTTTTATTTTTGAAATTGAATATACTGCTTATACTGTGGAAAAATAATATAAACAATTTGGCAGACTCAGTTATTCCAGAAGCTCTTGGGAAATCACTCCAGTCCAGTCATGCAAAAATAAATACAGGAAAATGACAAACAAGCAGATAAACAGACACTCGGGAGGTAAAAAAAAAAGCCTTTCTGGTGGAAAGCTTTATAACTCTTGCTCTCTCTTTCCCTCTCACACACACACACACACACACACACACACAACAGCAGATAGAGGAAACATTGTCTAATGTAATATAAAACCGATAATAGGACATTAGGAATGCTTATTACGAGTGAATCTCATGACCACAGCACAGCTGACAAGAGCTCTACAAACAAACCAACTCAAACACTCAGCCTCATATACACAGCTCTCGGTTCCCATGGCTTCTAACATGGAAACCAACATGTCTGCGTCTTGAAGGGAAAATACGTTATATGGACAAAATGTACACTTGTACAAAATGTGACACCTGTCCATAAGACTAGTAACTGCTTTTTTGAACATCCCATCTACTGAACATCTCCCTGTTATAATAACCTCCACTCTCCTGAGAAGATGTTGTACTAGATTCTGTAGTGGAGATTTGTGAAAATCCATTCAGCCACAAGTTAATAATGTTGTCAGCTATCGGTGTGGCGGCCATCTTGCTGAAGTATAAATGTACGCCAGCTCTTTTAGTCCCTTGCCAGATGGTCTCTTCGGCTCTACAATTGTTAGAGACCTTTCAGGCCTTTTTCCCCTCAGGAATTCTTTACTTTCATTTTTGGATTCTTAGTTTTTTTCAGACTTTTGCTTTTCCTGGACTCATAAAACATAAGAACCCGAAAGGCTGCCCTTTGGGATTACTTCCTTCCTCTGCCGGATGTACCGGCAATCTTACCATGGTGGACCGTTTGTCTAAAATTGTCCACTTTGTTCCACTGGCCAAACTGCCGTCATTTTCCGCCTGCTATCCGCTCATGATCCTGCTGTGTGTGCTGACAGAGCTAAGATTGTATTCCCTTTAGTAGTCCCTATTTGCAAATGGGCGGAAATTAGTCTGTAGCTTCCACATGGACAAATAATTAAATAAGATAGTAAGAAATGACAGGGACAAAGGCAACAGCAATCAGTAGCTGTATAAATGTTTATCTTGTACTGTATACTTCAGGAGACAGCTGTTGAACTCTGTTTTAATGCACACTCTGTATTAATATTTTTGGTTTAACCTCGGTTAGAATTTTAAGAAACTGGTTCAGAAGACTTAAGTATCTAAAACTGGAACTGGGAAATATTTGTGTCCTTACTTCATTGGGGAGAAAAGATCACAACAATGTTTAGAAAACCTTTTCAGGGCCCAATGTATTTGAGGTTAAGCGCAGAATTTTCACTTCTCACTTGTAAAATAATAGTTCAATGGTTTTTTAGTTAAACTTACACAAAGGCAAATATAATACAGAATTATATATATGTGTGTTTCATATTTGTCATTACAGATAATTGCTCCCTATGTGCTTCCTTTTTTTCTTCTTCTCCTCATTCAGTACCTTGTCTGGCCTCACCCTGTACCAGGCTTCATCAGGTGACACAAACACTGCTGAATAGGCGGCATTGTGCTGAAACACTACACCTGCACCCAGCAACAGCTCTGTAGGGACATCAGCACGGTAAATACTTAAAGCTAATGAGAGAACCTTCCAGTATAACACACCCTTTTTACTCTTGACCTTATTTTAGTTCATGTTTTCCAAACTGGGGTCTCCTTACCGTATATAACACTATATTTAGATCAGATATATAGTAAAATACTTTTAGCTTCAAATTCACGCTGGCTTCATTTCTGACCTACAAATTAATAAGTAAGCATTTGTTCATATTTAGTGTTTGTTACTCAAATGAACTCATTAAGGAACTAATAAAAAAAAATTTTCACTTTCTACCAAACTTGTGACACTTAAATGTCACTTTTTCTGACTGATTATGGAATCATGAACATGTGTCTGGGAGAAGTGCTGATATATACATCCCTTAACTCCAGTGCAATTACAGACATTACAAAGATTTCAGAGCAGAACAAATACAGATCGTATTAGATTTTTATTTCTTATCTTAAATAGGCTGTCTGCGCTTTGAAATCTGAGAACAATTGTTAAAAAAACAGAGAAAAAGAAAAAAACACGGTATCATAAGTACAATCGCGTGTTAAACACATATGGGGCAGTGTAAAATAAATACAACACAGTGTAAATAAATATGGGGCAGTGTAAATAAATACAACACGGTGTAAATAAATATGGGGCAGTGTAAAATAAATACAACACGGTGTAAATAAATATGGGGCAGTGTAAAATAAATACAACACGGTGTAAATAAATATGGGGCAGTGTAAAATAAATACAACATGGTGTAAATAAATATGGGGCAGTGTAAATAAATATGGGGCAGTGTAAAATAAATACAACACGGTGTAAATAAGTATGTGGGGCAGTGTAAATAAATACAACATGGTGTAAATAAATATGGGGCAGTGTAAAATAAATACAACACAGTGTAAATAAATATGGGGCAGTGTAAAATAAATACAACACGGTGTAAATAAATATGGGGCAGTGTAAAATAAATACAACATGGTGTAAATAAATATGGGGCAATGTAAAATAAATACAACACGGTGTAAATAAATATGGGGCAGTGTAAAATAAATACAACACGGTGTAAATAAATATGGGGCAGTGTAAAATAAATACAACATGGTGTAAATAAATATAGGGAAGTGTAAAATAAATACAACAAGGTGTAAATAAATATGGGGCAGTGTAAAATAAATACAACACGGTGTAAATAAATATGGGGCAGTGTAAAATAAATACAACATGGTGTAAATAAATATGGGGCAATGTAAAATAAATACAACACGGTGTAAATAAATATGGGGCAGTGTAAAATAAATACAACATGGTGTAAATAAATATGGGGCAATGTAAAATAAATACAACACGGTGTAAATAAATATGGGGCAGTGTAAAATAAATACAACATGGTGTAAATAAATATGGGGCAGTGTAAAATAAATACAACACGGTGTAAATAAATATGGGGCAATGTAAAATAAATACAACACGGTGTAAATAAATATGGGGCAGTGTAAAATAAATACAACACGGTGTAAATAAATATGGGGCAGTGTAAAATAAATACAACACGGTGTAAATAAATATGGGGCAGTGTAAAATAAATACAACAAGGTGTAAATAAATATGGGGCAGTGTAAAATAAATACAACCATTTAAATGAATATGTAGCAGTGTAAAATAAATACATTTTTGGTTTCTATTCTGACCGAGTATATTACAGGCCATGAGTAAGCACTGCTGTAAAATAATAGCATGATGAATGGTAGTTTCGATACAAATTATACTGTTGATACATCATTGTGAGCATCTCTCAGTGTGAATTAATTTGGCCTCATTCTTTTAAACCTGAGATGTTCTCTCTTTACTTCCATTCACCTTCTCTGATTTGATACACTTCCTGATTCCTGAGGTGCAGAAACGTTTCATTATGATGATAGGGACATTTTCTGCAATGGTCTGAAACAGATGCTGTAATTCCCTACAAATGCATCACATCCGCCTTCTTTCACCACATCCTGTGATTGCTTCTGCTATTTGCATGTTACAGGAAGTTCCCCTGCTTCTTATTTGTACTCACCCAATCCACCAGTCACGAGGTGGTGGTTCAATTTGCGAATCTGTTTGTTTAGATGGTGTCCATTATTGAGGATGAACACCATGGATACCAGATCCAGCTGTAACATGAAGGACATGTTTGCTGTAGTGCGCTTTTGTTTCTAATAGTACCAGCTGTTGTGTGTTAACAATATATATGATCTAAGTCTTTTATTCAGAAGTCGGTTTCACAATTCTGACTGACTGTAGAAAGAACATTATTCATTATCACACACTTTGGTGCTCATGATATTTCTCACTGGTTTTTGTAATGGTTAATGACTTAGAATCACACTCTTGGTGTCACCCAGATAAGGATAGGTTAACCTTTTGAGTCTGGTTCTTCTCAAGGTTTGTTCCTCATACTATCTAAGGGAGTTTGCAACAGTGACCCCAGGCTATTGTATTGTGAATGCACCTGTTCTGTGTAATGTAATGAAAATTGTACTTGTTATTGCCACGTTGTTTGTATATGGCTAATTGCTTAATAAAAAAAAAATAAAAACATAAAAAAACTGTTGTACTTCCTGTATATCTTGAATGACAGGAGTCTTGTCCAATGATCGGTAAGTGTTCCATTAACAAACTATACCTACCTGTCTGAATTGTCGTTGTGTTATTTTGCTTTCAGATTTGTTATTTTGTTTCCGGATTTGTTCGTGATTTCTAATTTGTTCATTTGTTTTCTGATTTGTTAATGTGTTTTGCACTTCTCGGCCACCGTAACTGCATGACTGGTGAAATGAAATCTTTGCATCTTTTCTCAAGACAGAATCAAACAGATTTTATGAAAGAAAAAGACAAATAAATCATATGAGTCCACTTAATGCACATGACTCTCTGTAGACTTTTTGAGAAAAAATTATACAGCAAGTCTACTAGTTTCAAGTAAACAATCAATAAAAGTAAAAATCAATAAATTTAACTGGGACAGTTGTTACAAACTTATCAATTTATAGACTGTGTACTATGGTGGTCTGTTCATTGTTACAAAAGACAAGAAGCTATGGGAAAACATTTCACAGCAGTACATCTGCATGTTCAATATATGAAGAAGAAAAATAAATAAATAAATAAATAAATAAATAAAATGTATATATATATATATAGATTTGTATGTACTTTTTGAATATCCCATTTCACATTAAGTCCCCATTTGCTGTTGCTGTTATAATAACCTCCACTCTGGAGATTTTTGTGATTTTTGTGTATTATATATATATATATATATATATATATATATATATATATATATAATATATATATATATATATATATATATATTCAGGTTTAATGGTGAAAGCACAAAACCATGTGTATTTTCTATATATTATATAGGATGGACAGGATTATAAATGAGTTTATTAGAGGGACGGCACATGTAGGAAGTTTTGGGAACAAAGTGAGAGAGGTGCAATTGAGATGGTTTGGACATGTTCAGAGGAGGGACATGGGGTAAATCAGTAGGAGAATGCTGAGGATGGAGGCACCAGGAAGGAGGAAAAGCAGATGGCCAAGAAGGAGGTTTATGGATGTGGTGAGGAAAGACATGCAGGAAGTTGGTTTGAAAGAGGCAGATGTAGAGGACAGGGGGGTATGGAGACGGATGATCCGCTGTGGCGACCCCTAATGGGAGCAGCCGAAAGAAGAAGAAAAAGCATATATATTAAAATGCTGTGTGAATATCCAAGCTTCCAATCATTTTGCAAATTACAAACAATGTTAATTGCATGTATACTAAAGAATGTGCTAAATGTAACTCTTGTGTTAGGTAAGCGTAGCAGCGGTTAGTGTTTCAACATGATCACTATTAGGTTGCTATATAGAAACCTAAAACAGTGATGAAAGCCTGCACATTAGAAGGGTCCAATCAGCCTGGGCTGTACAAACTAAACAAAAAGAATTTTCTTGAAACCAGAAAAGCCTTATAGACATACACAGACCCTGATGGCAAGAAAGTAAGAGCTGACCTTTCCTAGAAATGTAAACACTGAGAAGATGCTCAAGGGAACAAGAGAGGGATAAACTCACTGCTTAATTTAAACACACTGTGTTTTAACCATAAAAGGCCAAAGTCTTGCTTTCAGACTTTGCCTGCTTTATTTTAATGTTGTTTGATTCTACTTAGCATCAGCCCTCTAACGCCTTGTAGCAGGTACAACACACAAATGTTTCACAGACACGTTCATCCTTAATGAATGGTCTGAAATAAACTGCGTAGGTGAGGGTTATAGGCATTGTTCAAAAGCCCAACGGTGACAGGCTGGTGGGCCTGAGATATGAACTCATAAACTTCTCATCAGAAGTCCACCATTTTAACCACTAAGCTACCCCTTCCCATATAGTACAAACATTTATGGCTGCAACTAACGATTATTTCGATAATCGATTAATCTTACGATAATTTTTCTCTCTCGATTAACCAGATATAAAATAAAAAGTTTGCTAATTATAACTATATAAAACTCCAATTCAGTCTGCTTGTTGAGGAGTACATGGGAGATTTCTTCTTGAACAAATTCACTCATGCTGGATTGTTTCTTTCTATGTATAAAAAAGAAAGAAAAAAAAACATTTGTGTATGCAAGGTGTAAATTGTGTAAATCAACATTTGTATTGTTTATATTAATAATTGCAGATGGCAAGTTGACAACGATGCTTAAAAAAAATACACAGGCATTTTGTTCAGTTGTGAAGAATTATTGGTGTACAAATGCATAAGCATTAGCTTGAATTAACTGTAATTGAGCAACCTATCTAATCTAATTGTTGACAACGAATTTCATTATCAATTATTATTACATTTATTTATTAGTTGTTTAAGCCCTACAAACATATTAGGATCAGTTTGGCACTTGATAAAACAATGTACAGGTAGCCCCCTAGTTCAGCATATGATTTATTGATCTTACGATGACTATAGCTATACGGAAAATGTGAACATTTTTTGTAATTTTCACACGTTATTTAAATTTCCGTACGGTACGCTGCCTGTATTTGGTGTTTCAAAGTCCGATTCTAGCTCTTGTCTTGTCACAGAAACAGAGCGCATCCGGCTTCACTCTCGACTCGCGAACTGGAGCTTGTCCACGCGCCCACTGCCACATACACATATACTGTAAAGTTTATACATTATGATACTGTAAATTGCCCAGTTTTTATTAATTATGTACTGTATTTTGTTAAATCATTAACCCCATACTGATCACCATTCTTTAAGACCCCTAGGTAGGCTGGGCCATGTTAGGACTTGTGATATTTTTAAGTTATGATAGGCTCATTGTAACACATCTCCATCGTAAGTCAGGAACTACCTGTGTTTATTGCACCTAATTACAAATGACCTCTATGCAAGAGTGTGGGGAAATGTCAGAGATTCCGTTAAGCACAGCTTCCCTTAAAATGTTACTGCAATCAAATACTTTCCACTGTTTTTACCGTGCCTAGTGAAAGCAGTCGCTCCTCTTGGGGTTTTTCTTGTTTTTTTCTTCATCATAACATCTAAGGGAGTTTTTCTTTGCCATCAGGGATAAATGCACACCATTCACCTAAATCTAAAAAAAAGCAACTCTCAAAAAATGCTTTGAGACAATGTCTGTTGTGAAAAGTGCTATAGAAATAAACTTGACTTGACTTGACAAACTTGAAGGTCATGAGTTCAAATCCCACCACCACTAAGCTTTCTCTGCACAAGGCCCTTATCCCACAACTGTTCAGATATCTGAATGAGATAAATGTAAGTTGCTCTGAATAAGGGCATCTGCCAAATGCCAGTAATGTAAATGTAAATGGTAAATCTCTCAAAGGGGCAGAACCTTGTAACCAGCAGCATGACTGGCATGTCAAACTTCATTGGTTTTGGGGCAAAATTGCCAACACTTTTTGATTCAGAAAAAAAACTGAAAACTGGAAAAAACACAAACAAAGAGACATAACCCGGATCAAAGACCAGTAGTCAGTCATTCACAATCCCAATTCCAAAAATGTTGGGTGCCTGTGAAATGTGGTTTGCACATTTGGAAAGGTTCCATAAATGCTGACTGGCATTTATGGGGAGGTGGTAACTCAGTGGTTAAGGCATTGGGCTTTGGATCTGAAGATCACAGGTTCAAATCCCACCACCACCAAGCTGCCACTGCTGGGCCCTTGAGCAAAGCCCTAAAACCCTCCCCTGCTCAGTTGTAAGTTGCTCTAGAGAAGGGTGTCTGCCAAATGCCGCAAATGTAAATGGTATAACAAATGTTTACATCCAGAAAACCTCTTTTTTTTAATCAGGTAAGCATATTTGAGCAAGACAATGCTATCTAGATATTGCATCTATTACAACAGCATGACTTCGTAGTAGAAGAGTCCAGGTGCTGAACTGACCTGCCTGCAGTCTAGACCTTCCACCATTTGAAAACATTTGGCACATCATGAAATGAAAAACACAATAAAGGACACCCAGAACTGTTTAGCAGATAGAATCCTGTATCAGACACATATGGGACAACATTCCTCCCTCAAAACTTTAGCAACTGCTCTCTTTAGTTCCCAGATGTATAGACAGAAGATGTGATGCTACACACTGACACACTGGCAAGACCTGTTGCAGACATCAAATTTAAAATGACCCTACTTTTTCCTTTAAATGGTACATATTCTCAGATTAAACATTTGATATTTTTTATATATTCTATTGTGAATAGAATATGGATTAGGATATTTGCAAATCATTGCATTCTGTTTCTATTTACATTTGACACAGTGCCCCAGTTTTTTGGAATTGGGCTTGTACTACTTCAACTTGAGGTTTAGATCCTAATTAAAAAAAAATGAAAGAGGGTATTTGTTTTGTAGACAAAAATCAGCTTAGATTATGAGCTTCAAGGACTTTCTAGGACTATGATGCTCATAATGAACATTCTTTCAGCACATTTTACACGATAGTGCATTAAAGAGAGAGCTAAAGAGAGAGAGAGAGAGAGAGAGAGAGAGAGAGAGAGAGAGAGAGAGAGAGAGAGAGAGAGAGAGAGCGAGAGCGAGAGCAAGAGAGATATGGACAATTACAGTGGCTTCCTATTGCATTGTTTATCAGAATGGGTTTGTCCTGTAGTGAACCTGGGCCATCAAAGATACACAGGGTATTCAAACCAGCATTCACTGCTTTGTTTGCCACTGCTTTCAGATAAGAAAGGTCGACAGTCTAGAAGCCTTTACCAGGGAAGCTTTCTTGCAATAAATCGAAAACAAGTTATGGTTTGGAGATTAGTGGGCATGTCTCTCAGTGCGTAAACCCCAGAGGGAAAGTGCTGTGTGTCTATTTCTTGTAAACTGAAACACAATTAAGTGGATTTAATGCCATTTGAGAGACATGGGGTTCAGCAACTGACATCTGCACAACAGAAAACCCTCATGCATGCAAGAGAGAGAAATAGTGCATTAATGTAATAATAGAGGTAGGATGTTGCTTATACTCCACATTGTCCTTAATGCACTTAATTTGACTCTTCAGCTCATCATTAAGGCCTCAGTGCACTGGCTTTTGAGCAGTGACATTTGAGACCAGCTCAACTAGGCCAGGAAATCACTGATGTATGAATGCTTTGTCCCCGCTTCCTGTCAATCTTCCTGATCACCTGCTCAGACTCAGTTCCTTCCACTGGCATTGCATTCATTGTGCATTCAATTTTACTTCAAACTCAAGCGCTTAAAAACAGTTTAATGTCTTCTGTTATACGACCACTAAATAATCAGGGATTCTCAAAACTCTCAGAGAAATTGGTGACGAGAAATGGCTGGGCTTATTCTGGAGCAAGATCAAGATTGTAATATATGAACTGTAAATGTGATATATCATTTTACAGAGGTTCATACATGCATTAAAATATAACTGTATACATTAGGTGTTAAGGGTCTACAAAGTGTTACTCTTTATTAACTGGTTCGTCTGCACTTAATTAAATGTATACCAGTCAGAAAATGTATTTAAAAACAGATTATAAAAAAAGCAGTAACATCAAATGATTTTGCATATCAGTAAATAGTACAAACCTAAATTATGCTCACGGTTTCGCTACAACACTGTGGGGTTTTTCTTTTTTGGGGTCTACACTCTCACCACCTCTCTTCCAAGAAGCCCTTTATGTACAACAGGAAGAGAAAGATGTTGGCATGCACGCTTGAGCAAACTGCATTTAACCACAGTGGGCTTTCTGTAAGCAATATGTAAAGTCTGGGCACTTTCATACACACAGACACACACACACACACACTTATACAGGCTGTACAGCTAATAGAGCAAGGCCTGTTTACTCAGAGTGACCTCCCACAAAACACAGACCCCATTCAAGCCTGGATTTGAACAAGAAACTCTCAGTCCAGGCTTTTGAGTGTTACAGACAAACACAGTCACACATACACTTACTCCCTGTTGTCCTTCAGTGGCACAGTATTAACTATTTTGTAAAGAATAAAAACCACCGAGGTCATGCTGCAACAAAAAAAGATTAACAAAGGAGTTGTGTAATGCAGCGATGCTAAAAAGGCGTTACTGTTACATCCTCTAACGTTCATTATTTTCAGTAACAGAATATCACATCCCTCTTATATGACTTTTTTGTCCGTTTGTATTGTGAAACTTTTGCAAAATAAGTCACTTCCTGTTAAGATTACACTATATGGACAAAAGCATTGGGACACTGACTGTTCCAGCTGTATGTGGTTCTTCTCCAAACTGTTACCACAAATTACACACAATTGAATAGGATGCCTTCAAATGTGGTAGCATGTAATGTTCTCTTAACTTGAATTAGGAGACCAAAACCACACCCCAGGCCTTCTCACCTCACCTACACCAGTACCTGACTTTACTAACACCCTTGTGGCTGATGAACTTATATCTTCACAAGTATACTCCAAAATCTAGTGGAACATCGTCCCAGAAGAGTGGAGGTGGGGTGAAGACCAACCTCTTCTAGTAACACTTACAATAGCACTTTTTTCCCTATTTGTTTGATGTCTTAAAAAACCTAGTGAACCAATGTTGATTTATTCATTGATAGAGACTCAAAGCAGTTTTTGTATGTCGCTTTGGATGAGGGCGTCTGCTAAATGCCGTGAACGTCAATGGTTTAATCAGCTATTAAAGGCAGGCATTTGTATGTTGTTGTTTCATAACCACTTTCATAAACAGGCATTACTTACTTAATATTCAAAATTAAGTTCTACGCTAATCTGGCACCGGCATCTCAACAATGTTAATCCTATTTAATAGTGCATAAATTCCCCAGGGCTTTTCAACACCTCCACTTCACCCTGTGCTTCATGGGTACATGGATCACTGAACTAGCATGACTACCATCCACTCCTTAGCTTTATGGCAGAAATTCGTTCTGTTTTAGGTTTTAAATCTAACTACAAAACCATTACTCACACCCACTGATACATTCTCTGCATTATTACTAAATATTACTACTAAATATTATTGAGCTTTTTTCATATTAATAGAAACACTTTGTAGCTTTGTATTGACTTTTGGCTGCTGAAAAATTAAAATGTCCTTGTTATCACTAGTGGTGAGGGTCAGTGGTGGACTGAAAGGAAGTATTTTTATGTTAAACATTTTTCAAGCATCTGTACTTTATCAGAGTATTTTTTTTTCCAAGTAAAGAAGCTATGTAGAGAGCACAAGTTTCTGGTAAGAGTATGTGTGAAGTAATCGTTCTCTCACAATGTCTGTGTAACTATAAAATTGTTATAAAGTTTCGATTTGTAGGATAATGGAACACACACTGAACTACATCCATTATTCACATAGAGTTCTCCTGACCCACTATTACATTTAAGTCCATTTAAAAGCGAGTGCTTGTAAAGCAGGAATGTAAAAGGTGTACTTTTACTGAGGTAATATTTAAGCACAGACATTAGGTGAACCTCGTAAATCTCTAATTATACAAGTCATACGTGTTATACTAATTATATACTTCGTCAGTCTCAGCAGTTTGTCTTGCTTCACAAATCCTGCTCTTCTGAAGACGTTGCCTGTGTTGCCAGAAATCTTGCAGCTTTACCTCTGACTTTTACAAAGACTCCTTAAATAAAACTTATAATAATACACATTACCTTTACAAAAAAAAACTTTTTACCATTTCTATATATTTACTATGTAAGTTATGAATGAGCTGTTACTATAGAAACAGTAAGTGTACTGTATTAGATGAATTGCATTAATATCAGCCTGTGAATGAATGGACATTCAATGCCTCCCAGATAAGGATGGGCTCCCTTTTGATTCTGGTTCCTCTCAGGATTTCTTTCTCATCCCATCTCAGGGAGTTTTTTTCATCACCACAGACGCTACACGGTCAATCATTAGCGGTAGACTTACAATTATACGAAACAAACTTAGACATTCTTTTGTAACCGCTTTATGTCTGTAAAGCTACTTTGAGATAACGTTCATTGATAAAAGCGCTATACAATAAAAATGTATTAAATTACATTGATTTGCAGTTGCGCTACTGGCAGAGCTGTTGTTATAGAAAATGGCCAAAAATCCGAAAGAAAATAACGCCTTCTGTCTAAACCATCAAAAATTCAACAGAATTCCAGTTATTACCCGAGAGTTTTCAACCCTGCCTGAAACAGAACTTTCAACATACAATAAAATAATTGTGTTTTAAAATTAAAACAGATTGTCAGTCATAATTTAGTGGTGTGTAATAATACCACAACGGCTGGTTCTGCACCGGAAACCAACATTAAAATTATAGTGAAAAGTCTACACAGCGTTAATCTCGCTAAACTTATTGTAGAATAATTTTTTTTACATATGTAAACCTTTCAGGTTATTCCATATAAATGATTTTCAGTTCAGTTCATCTTAATTTATTTCCTGAAGGCAATTTGGTTGCAGCATACAAGCATAAGACATGACAACTCAAACGCACTGTTTTGTGTCTAACACCCAATTTCTGTACGGGATGCCGAACTCACAAACATCCCGTACCATCTAGAGACGTACCAGTGCCAATTGGATCCCACTACATGTGTGGAGTTTTGACATTGGACCTCCTGGAGTGTTTAAAGGCTCTGGCATGGAGAAGCTGATGCTGGATCTGTGATGATCACATATGTTGAGTGGGCTCAGTAGCTCCTAGTTTTATAACCATAAAGACTGTAGAAAGAACATTACTTATAATCTTATACTCCAGTGCTCATGTTAGTTCTCACTCTCCAGTGTTCTGTATTGTTGAAAGATTTATGATCAAACTCTTGATGTCACCCAAATGAGGATGGGTTCCCCTTTTGAGTCTGGTTCCTCTCAAGGTTTCTTCTTAATAACATCTAAAGGGAGTTTTTCCTTGCAACAGTCGCCACGGCTGCTCATCAGGGATAAATGCACACCATTCACATTGACTGTTGATTTCTGTAAAGCTGCTTTGAGACAATGTCTGTTGTGAAAAGCGCCATAGAAATAAACTTGACTTGACTTGACTTCCTAAGAGGTATTTAGCTCAAATGTAAAATCTTTACAGTTGAGGGAACAAATGAATGTCTAAAGCGAATTGTGTTACTTTTAGGAGTTCTGTACTGAATGCCAAAAGGGAGGAGGTGAAACTTATAATACATAAATTGGGAATCATCAACAAAATGCTCTGGGCTTTACCCAAAACCTGTCTATGAAATAACTGGGCCATAATTATTTGCTTCCTCCAAATCATTTACCTTTCCTGGTTAGCAATCCTCTCAAAACCAGTTCTGTTTTTCATACTTAAAGAATTAAACCAGCACAGCAATGACAGCAACAGCGACTCAATGTAGGATTTTTATTCACATTAAATTACCTTAGTTTCCGCAAACACTACAATCTTTTCTGCCCCTTGTTACGCAAAGCATCAGTATTTGGAGTAAAAGACAATTTATTATCCAGGACAGTACCCAAATACATGTACTGTTCAACATGTTTGATTTTCACATTTATTTCTTAAAGAACCTACTTTTCTGAGACTTAAAGGAAAATGCTCCCAGAAAACTGATGCCTACAGGAAATCCATCTTAATCCTAGTCATGAAATACTAAAACATATTGCTCTTAATTGTCCATTTTTTTAGGGATTAAACCAAAAGTCAAAAGCTTAAGTACTTTTGAAAAGGGCTTTGCTTTTTTTTTTTATAACATTTAATGCCACTTCAAACAGTTGCCGACCTTAAAAACAAGCCTGTCCCCCCCAGCCGTTCCATTTCTTTAGTGGTCCAATCTTTCTAGCTAGAATGTCTGATTCTGACCAAGAAGTGAAATCTGATACTGCCACCACCGCTTGTGTGTTTTAAACTGCGTCACCACCAAATTCAATTCTAGTTAATTGGATTTCTCCACTCAATGCTTAATGGAATTGTGAGAACGAGATGTTCAGACAGGGGTGCACCAGGTGTCATACATTATACATTTGTGTTTAGGATAAATGTCCCTAGATGTTGAGGTCTGTCTGTGGAAATATTTGATTATTTAAATAAACATGTCCTTGTCATTTTGTCACACACACACACACACACACACACACACACACACACACACACACACACACACACACACACACACACACATACAGGTGCACACATTTATGGTACATTAATATAGCCATTCCACATAGTGCCATGTTTTTGAAAGGTGAGAGGAAACTCAGAACTTTTGAGGAAACCCAGATGGACATGGATGTGTACTGAATTTTGATAACATTTGTACTGTTTGAGGACCAACACTACCAGAAGTGACCGTAAAGGCATTATTTTTTCCTAACAATTAAAATTTGTTGAAATCTGGCAGTGGCGGCTCAACAATTTTAATGTTTTAATCCTTCCAATATTTTCAGCCCCATGGGTTCCTTATCTTCACTGCCCTGGTAATTATTCAGTCCTTACACCTCAATGCTGGGACGGATTCTGTCTGAAATGAAGTAAAATAACATTTTTGTTATTTGTGAACTTGTGTTAGACTGAGCTGAAGTTTTGGGTCCTGATGAAGGGGTTTTTCTCTAAATGATGCTCTAAGATAACATTACTGTTAAATCGGAAGAGCATGTGGAATTAAGAAAATTGTGAACTGAAAACCATTTAAATGTTTTTTACAAAAATCAGGTTTCATATGTGTGTCATAGTGATTACAAAGGTCTACACCTGCATACTGGATCCAGAATTCTCAAAAAACTGTGACTATTACCAAAAGGGGGTTCCCTACTATAAAAATAATTGAAATGAAACTTCCACAGTATTCGTACGTGTGACGTGAACCTTCCGGCATTAACAGGCCGTAGAGGCATGTCGGTGTAAACAGATCTCCGAACTCCATCTCCGTTTACAGATAATTGTGCCTTCTTTGTCTCTTCAGTACAATATAGGTCTTGTTTTGACCTTTGGTATTTGGTCTTCTCGTTGGTGCATGTGTACAGGTATAGATTTTGGCGAAAAGTCCCAAAAAAACCATGGATCAGTAGAAAGTTTAAATGAAATAAAAATCACTTTGAGGTAAATGTTTTCCTGTAGTTCTCTATTTTGGTGGACAAACATGATTCAGTTCAGTGAGAAACAGCACTCGCTTATGGGAATGATGTAATATTTTTCTAATCTGTGGGAATTATGTACAGTCTCTGGAGTAAAGAAGTCTGATTTTGTTTCTTTCTTGTTTTCTCACAATTCTGACGAAAACCAGTTATTTTGTCGTTATCGCAACTGAATTTTTTCATGATATCGTTATAACATGACCAGCACTTAATTTTTCAGTGTATTCGGCATAAGAGCATGTTCTAGAGGCAGCATCATCGCAGCATCATGCATTTTTCTGTATGTGAGACAACCAGGATGGATGGATGGATGGATGGATGGATGGATGGATGGATGGATGGATGGATGGATAGATAGATAGATAGATAGATAGATAGATAGATAGATAGATAGATAGATAGATAGATAGATAGATAGATAGATGGATGGATGGATGGATGGATGGATGGATGGATGGATGGAAGGATAGATAGATAGATAGATAGATAGATAGATAGATAGATAGATAGATAGATAGATAGATAGATAGATAGATAGATAGATAGATAGATAGATAGATAGAATATTACAGTGAATACTGCATTTGCACTACAATCTACAGACCAAACATCTACCCTAAACATCTCAGTCGCATTGATCTGCTGTTTCTTTGAGATCTGAGATGAACTAAAATAAGGCTTTTTAACCAAAAGATGAAATTTTGGACATGTATACTATGTCTTACAGTTTAAATATCTCAAAATGTCTCTTGGTGTCATTTCACTCATATGAACCCTGAAGCTGGAGGCCAGTTAACTCAGATCTTCTCTATGAAGATTACATGTTCAGCCTAGCTGACTTAGGGCATCATATGAATCAGCTTTAGCTAAGGCTTCTCTTTATTTCTCAAAATTGCATATGAGACATATGAGCAGACAGATTCCCAAGAGACCTACATGCATGGATCTTTTGATAATTTTCTGCCTGTTGGTAATATGATCAAAAATAAACATCAAAATCAAATAATAATAATATAAAAATTAAAGGCCTGAAATAGAGGAGCACTGAAATTTAACGAACTGTATCTCTATTGTTAACCTGTTAATATACAGTGCCTTGCAAAAGTATTCAGACCCCTGACCCCTTTAGCTGATATTATTGAATTGCAATTAGTGCATATAAATTTTATTATAGATAAAATACTATATATTGGAACACTGGAACATCATTTTTAGGTGACTGTTTTCCTTCACATTTAAAACACTCTCCTTTGTGACTCCTACCGAGGTGAAATACATTTTGCTACATGAACCTGACGCCCCCTTGTGGTCACTACAGATAATTATATATTAAGCCAAAAAAGAATTGAACGAAAAATCACACATACACAAATTATTTGTCTCAAATGCGGTATGATTTGTGTATAAATTTCGCTTCTGTTGTTGTTCTAAGATTGTTCAAAACGCATCTTTAAATCATAACAAACTTGATTACACTTTAAGCTAAATCTGATAATGTATTATGAATAATATATTGATGATGTAATTATGCTTAAATTGTTGTTAATAGCAATTGTGTATAACGATATAAAGCATAAATGTCTCTTAAAAAAAAAAAAAGCAGACTGATATATACTGGTAATATAAATAATTAACATTTAATAATACAAATGCATATTTAATTAAACAAAAGAACTAAGAGCAGTTGTTCCAACACATTTCTGTCAAAAGTTTGGAAACACCTCATCTTTTATTGTTTCTGAGACACATGCATTTAATTTTTTTTTGGTTAGATAAAAAGGAAAAACACAAAGGAATTGGACAGTGAATAAGTGGAAGAAAGCTCTGATTGACATTGACATTTTTGGCTCTAAAAGAAGAACTTATGTAAGACGGAGAACAGGAGAGATGATGTCACAAAACTGCCTCACATCCACAGTCAATCATGGAGGAAGTCAGGTAAAGTTGGAGCCTTGTTCCAGGTGGACCTCCATCATAGAATGGGCTTCCCAGTCACTGCATCTAAATCCTACTGAACTGCTCTGGAATCAACTGGATCACAAGTTCAGAATGAAATCAACAAGCGAAGAACAACTTTGAGAAGTTTTACAAGAGGCATGGAAAAGTATTTCAGCTGAACGTTTGGAGAAACGAACTGTCCGGATGCAGAGAGCGTGTAAATATGTTCTCCATGCTAAGGGAGGATTTTTTTAATGAGAATAAAGTTTAAGATCTGTACATTTCTATATTTGTTTGGTCAAAGTGAATCTTCATACTGTTAAATGCTCTAGTTTGAACATGCATGTGTGTCTCTAATACAATAACATTCTAGATGTTTCCAAACATTCTTTTACAGATTTACAAGCTGCCTGGCAGAAGAACCAAAAACATCTGGAAATGAGCTAAATCAAATGAATAGAACATTTTAGTTTTGTAACTAAAACACTAAATTGCATGTGCATCATGGTGAATCAAATTAAATTCAGTCATCTTGGAGCTTAATTTGATTCACACCACTGAATAATACCAAAGTGGTAGTAAACAATGTCTACAGTATAACTTTCTTTTGGCTTCTCCCATTAGGGGTCGCCACAGCGGATCATCCGTATTCATGATCCGCATGTTCGATTTGGCACATGTTTTTATGCTGGATGCCCTTCCTAGCACAACCCTCCCTATTTATCCGGGCTTGGGACCGGCACTAAGAGTGCACTGGCTTGTGCAACCCTAATGGCTGGGGTTGGTTCCCTGACCGGGAATCGAAAACGGGCCGCAGCGGTGAGAGCACCGCATCCTAAACACTAGAACAATGTCTACAGTCAAAGTGTTAATATAAAGAATTACTGTATACATAAAATACAGGTTGATCCCGCGTTCCGATGGAAAGGCGTTCCGTCTTCCCTCACCACATCCATAAACCTCCTCCTTGGTCTTCCTCTTTTTCTCCTTCCTGGTGGCTCCATCTTCAGCACTCTCCTACTGATATACTCCATGTCCCTCCTCTGCACATGTCCAAACCATCTCACCTCCCTCACCTTGTCTCCAAAACGTCCCTCTGATGTCCCTCTAATAAACTCATTTCTAATCCTGTCCATCGTCGTCACTCCCAACGAAAACCTCAACATCTTCAGCTCTGCTACCTCCAGCTCCACCTCCTGTCTTTTACTCAATGCCACTGTCTCTAATCCATACAACATCTCAGGTCTCACCACAGTCCTATAAACTTTCCCTTTCACTCTCACAGATACTCTTCTATCACAAATCACTCCTGCTATCACTCTTCTCCACCCACTCCACCCTGCCTGCACTCTTTTCTTCACTTCTCTAACACACTCTCCATTACTTTGCACTGTTGACCCCAGGTACCTGAACTCCTCCACCTTCTCCACCTCTTTTCCCTGCAACTGCATCACTCCACTGCCCTCCCTCTCATTCACACACATGTACTCTGTCTTACTCCTACTGACTTTCATTCCCCTTCTCTCCAGCGCATACCTCCACCTCTCCAGGCTCTTCTCAACCTGCTCCCTACTCTCACCACAAATCACAATATCTCATACAAAATAAAAAATTAAAAAAAAATTTAATAATTAGGTGTAAATCACATGTGGCATTTTTCCCAAAAGTATACAGACCCCAGACCAATCATATTCAATGCTTGTTGAGCATCCCATTCCTGATTTAGTCCTTCTTCCCTTCTACCCTCCACTCTTCTGGGAAAACTTTTCACCTGATTTAGCAGTGTGACTGTAAGGACTTGTGTTCCTTTAGCCACATTCTGAGGGAGCACCCAGCATTCCGGTTCATCCCAAAAGTGTATTCTCAGTGTGGCTGAGAATAATTGTTGGGTAAAGGTTTTTTTTGTTCCTCTGCATGCTGGAAGAAGGAAAAAAAAAAAACACAGCCACATAATCTGCTTGTCCTGGATGCCTGGGCTTGTGATGTGTGTAACCCTGTAAGTATATGTAGTCAAAAAAGAACTCCAAATAGGCAGTGTTGTAACCAAGACCAGGAGACTTGGAAATCTTTCAGCAGTAGTCTTTATTGCAGACGAGAGCGTACAGCTTTGGCTCAAACCTCCATCCAGCACTTTGTTTTTACATCATCATATAATTTATGCTGTTGTTAGAGAAGTGAAGAAAAGAGTGCAGGCAGGGTGGAGTGGGTGGAGAAGAGTGATAGCAGGAGTGATTTGTGATAGAAGAGTATCTGTGAGAGTGAAAGGGAAAAGTTTATAGGACTGTGGTGAGACCTGAGATGTTGTATGGATTAGAAGACAGGAGGTGGAGCTGGAGGTAGCAGAGCTGAAGATGTTGAGGTTTTCGTTGGGAGTGACGACGATGGACAGGATTAGAAACGAGTTTATTAGAGGGACAGCGTATGTAGGACGTTTTGGAGACAAGGTGAGGGAGGCGAGATTGAGATGGTTTGGGCATGTGCAGAGGAGGGACATGTGGTATATCAGTAGGAGAATGCTGATGATAGAGGGAAGGAGGGAAAGAGGAAGGCCAAGGGGGAGGTTTATGAATGTAGTGAAGGAAGACATGCATGTAGATGGTTCGAAAGAGGCAGATGTAGAGGACAGGGGGGGTATGGAGACGGATGATCCGCTGTGGCGACCCCTAATGGGAGCAGCCGAAAGAAGATGTAATTTATGCTGTTACTTCATTTGTCTCCTAAACGTGTATATATGTACGTGTATATATGTATGTATAGTTCACAATACAGACCAAAAAATAATAATTCTTTTCTACAGTATAAAGGAGAAACACTGTGTGAGGCTTTTTGCTGGAATTTCAATAAAAAAGGGATTATGGTAATCAAGACAAACAGTTAGAAACACATGGGAAAGTCTCTGTAGCTTTTTATTTGGAGCAGAAAAAGGACGATATATGACCCAAACATAGCATTTAATTAATAGAGGATAGAGCCAAAAGCAATCCCAAAGGAACACCCGGTGTCACAGTTTCACAGCTGTGTGTTTGCCACCAATATCTTATATATAAAAAAAGTGTTAATCATTAAGCATTAATTTTCCTAATCAGTTATAGTATCATAAGCAGCACTGAAAAAAAATGTTTTATGACACACATTTTACCGCGTTCCCCCACCATCACAGAAAACACCCTTTAGTCCGAGTCATCCAGAGTGAGGCCACATTTTTTGAGCGTACGTCTGACATAAGGCATGGCATCCTGCAGGAACCATGCTCTTTTGTACAGCACCAGCATCACGTCCAGCAACAGGCTGTGCTCCCTCCGTCTACACACACACACACACACAACAAAAAACGCTCACTAAAACAAAACTCTTGCAAAAAAAGTAAGCTAATTTCAACCAAAATGCCCTTTAAATTGTCAGTCTGGAGTCCTACAACAGAGGTCACCAACCACTGGGCTGTGGACCATCAGTTACCAGATCACACAGAAATAATAAAAATAGTTCAATATTTATTTGATTTCCATTTGATTGACTTTCACAGTCTGTCGGGTGATTGTTGTTTTTTTGTTGTTGTTTTTTTTAAATGAACTTTTTGTAAATTTAAGTGATATATGTGATATAGTGATATATGACACATATTCATTATATGTGTAATAACAAAATCCATAAATAAATCATATAATGTGTATAATAGTACAGAAATAATAAGAGGCTATGCATTATCATATGTTTTCTTTCTTGTTTTCTCGTGATGTATTTTTCCTATGATCTTGACATAACGAGTTGTTTTCCCGTGATCATGTATGATCATGTGAATTAATTTAAAAAGAAAATTCAGTTTGAGTTTTTTTAGTTTGGAGTCAAATAATGCTTTTCTCTCGAACATGCTCTTATTCCAAATACACAGAAAAATTAAGAACTGATCATTAGGAAACAATGTTCATTTTGTGAAGATCAAGAAAAAATGAAGTTATGATATTATAAACAGTATAAGGTATTAGGATGTCCTTATAATAGTAATTTAATATGCACATTATTGTGCCCCCCAGGGTCCATGGACAAAGAGTCTTGCGTGAAACTGGCGCAAAAAAAGGTTGGGTACAATGCTCTACAAGGGACGGCTATAAGCCCGTTTGACTTTAAGGAGCATTTAGACAAAATTTCACGTATATGTGGCATCTACATGGCCAAGACTTGTAGTTTGTAATGTCATCAAAATAAAGTAATAATAAAAATCTACCGTTTAAACATATTAATAATTTATTAAGATTTAAGTAGGGCTGTCAGTCAATTAAAATATTTAATAATAATCAATTACATGATCGTCATGAGTTAAAATGAATTAATAGTAAATTAATAGTTTTTTTTATATTGTAATTAACATGACCATGTACAAATACGGATGCTTTAAGCTAACGTATGTTTATTGTTTATTATTAGTGAAACCAAACTCAACATAAAACATGAAGATTAAATATCTTTTTAAATGTTTTAAAGTAATTATCAAGTTTTAAATTACGTAAATCATCAGGGCACCAAACTGAACTTTTGCCATGTTTCCACACGGACGGTTTTAATTGCCGGATGTGTGCATCATGGCAGTTTTTGGTACTTGATTTGCAGAGATGTACTTAAATAAAAGGTTGGATTTTTCTCTTTTTTTGCATTTGGGTTCTATGTTGTTTAAAAAAAAAAGGAGAATTTTTTGAAGTCCACGACCACATCTTAAACAGGGGTGCCAATAATTGTGGAGGGCACTGTATATATATATATATATATGAATTTTGCAGATATAATGTGTTGTTTAGTGAAATTTTACTGTATTACTGTAGTTAATTTATACAGTATCTGTCCTGTAGAGTAAAATAACCTCAAAACATGCACCATCAACAGCTTCTGGTAACGAAACTAAGTGGCAGAAGAGGAAGATAACGACTCTTCAAGAATAGATTGAAGTTCTGGACATGCTTCACAGTGGCAAGAGTTTTGCTGCTGTTGGCCGCCACTGAGGGCTGAATGAAAGCACAGTACAATATTATTAAGAAATAAGCATGAAATTAGGAGTACCGTGTCTGGCAGCTTCAAGCTGAGTGGAAATTTTTTTTCCAAATTCCATATTTTATATAGTTGTTTTGTAGGTATATAAAGTGAAGTATAGGTATACAGAATATTATATGGGCCCGTTAAGTTATCGTGTTTTTCAGATATACAGATATCTGAAGGAATACTCTCTCTCTCTCTCTCTCTCTATATATATATATATATATATATATATATAGTACAATAATTTTGACAAACCTACATAACATAAAACCGTTGCAAGATAAGAATTTATAAATTAACAGCATTTAAATTTTAATATTTTTATGAGTTATGCATCACTTAATTATATAAAGGCCATTCAAAAAAAGGTTTGATTTTACCTGGGTGTGCAGTATGGTCTATTCCTTATTCAATTACTTTGAACTGCTGGTTTATGGTTTTGTGTGTTTGTGTGTGTGTGTGTGTGTGTGTGTGTGTGTGTGTGTGTGTGTGTGTGTGTGTGTGTGTGTGTGTGTTATACCTACAGCTGTTTGTAGAGGTTGGGTTTGTGTATTGTTGGTTCACAGCGGCAGGTGTGTAAATTCGGCTCAGGTGTTTCAGATGTCTCTTGGAAGCCAGAACAAGGGCTAAAGCAACACTTATTCCCTTTATCTTCAAAGGAAAAAAAAACAAAAACAAAAAAAAATTTAATCAATCAAGTTCTGTCTTAAAATGTACCCCTAGTTGAGATCAGGTATGAATCCAAATGATCATTTCATTTGTAAAACATGGGTTATAACTCACATGGGTTATAATTCTTGTTTGAAAGATAAATAGCAGTTTAAACAGGAACCACTCTCTGTTTGAATTCATAGTTCAGGCTAAGACTGGTGTGTGTGTGTGTGTGTGTGTGTGTGTGTGTGTGTGTGTGTATGCTTGCAAACTGTTGTGTGTTACTAGAATTGCCTGGAAGTCTTCCCATGCTCCACACCTGACATCAATTGTTTTCTTCATCATCGTCATCATCGCCTTCACCAACACCACCATCATCTTTATAATCATATCCTTCACCAGCATCTACATCGTCTAAATAAACGTAATTATTATCTTCATCTCAACCTTTACCAACTTCATCATCACCAACTTCATCATCACCAAATTAACTATCATCATCAACTTGATCAAAATAAACTTTACCATCACAATAGCCTTCACCACCATCATCTAGATATTCTTTATCATCATCATCATCATCAAAATAGCCTTCACCACTATCATCTAGATATCCTTTATCATCATCATCATCAAAATAGCCTTCACCACCATCATCATCATCAAAATAGCCTTCACCACCATCATCTAGATATTCTTTATCATCATCATCATCATCATCATCATCATCAAAATAGCCTTCACCACTATCATCTAGATATCCTTTATCATCATCATCATCATCATCATCATCATAATAGCCTTCACCACCATCATCATCATCAAAATAGCCTTCACCACTATCATCTAGATATCCTTTGTCATCATCATCATCATCATCAAAATAGCCTTCACCACCATCATCATCATCATCAAAATAGCCTTCACCACCATCATCTAAATATCCTTTATCATCATCATCATCATCATCATCATCATCAAAATAGCCTTCACCACTATCATCATCAAAATAGCCTTCACCACTATCATCTAGATATCCTTTATCATCATCATCATCATCAAAATAGCCTTCACCACCATCATCTAAATATCCTTTATCATCATCATCATCATCAAAATAGCCTTCACCACCATCATCTAAATATCCTTTATCATCATCATCATCATCAAAATAGCCTTCACCACCATCATCTAGATATCCTTTATCATCATCACCATCATCATCATATTTACCTTTATCAACATCATCTTTCCCATCATCTAAATAAACGTAATCATCATCTTCATCATTATCATTATCCTCCTCCTCCTCATCATCATCATCAGAAAAAACCCTCATCATCAACATCTAACCATTATAATCATCACAATAGCCGTCACCACCACCACTCTCATAATAAACTTCATCATCTTGTTAACTGTTATCATCATCATCATCATCATCACAATAGCCTTCACCACCACCATTATCATCAGAAGCTTTATCATCTTTATCATTACATTTATCAGATCAATGTGTATGTGTGTGTATGTGTGTGTGTGTGTGTGTGTGTGTGTGTGTGTGTGTGTCTTACCTTGGTGAGGGTCTCTGGTACACCGTTGACAAACACTGTGTGACACAACAAGCATTTCCGTGTTAGTGGTGACCGTGTGTGTGTGTGAGTCCATGTTTAAGTCGTGTGCATTGGTGTGTGTGTGTGAGTCATGTGTCTCCGTGTTGCCGTTGCATCCAGAGCATGGTCTGGAGTTTACTTCTCTCAAGAGGACCTCAAGTCTTGCTTTTAGTTCTGCATTTTCTAAACAAACCTGCAGGAGGCAGCACATGCATACAAAACCACAACACAGTTATGTAACTTCAGACACTTAAAAAAAACTAAAACAAAACTGCATACAAGGCAAAATTTTACATGTGGATTAATGCACATACTTTTTCGTAGCAGTTCTTGGTGTCCTCTATGTGAGAGAGAAGCTCAGCCTGTAACACAGGACAACAATAAGGGCTTCCATCTCAGTGCAACACTCTCATAGTCCTGCTGGAAATGAATCAGTAGAGGGTTAAAACCTTCTCTTTGTGCAGCTGTGTGATGGACAGATCCACACTCTTCCTCGATCCTTCATTCTCCTTTCTGAGGCTGTGCAGGTCAGACCCAAGGCTCTCCTAAAAAACACCCTAAGATTTTACAAAGCAATCCTAATATTACTGCACTAAACTCAGTTATTAAACCAATCTGTAATTATTTCTTATAAATCTCAGTTATTGGTTGTGTTGCTTAAATCAATGCATTCTGGGTAAATATCTCTTACCTTAAAGTTTGTGGGAAAATGTTTTTTTTTTTCTTACTGATCAACACATGAGAATGGATTTGGACTTTGATTAATATCAACAATCTGCTACAATTGCTAATGACCACAAGTTGCATAAACAGCTCTGTACTCAAGCACCTATCACTGATCAGTACACCTCAACTGTGATGGAACTGTGATGGAACTGTGATGAATGGACATTTGGTGCCACTTTAGAGGCTGGTTCCTCAGGTTTCTCAGGAGTTTTTCCTTGTCACAGTCACCACTGGATCAATCATTAGGGACCAACTTATGAGAAACAAACTAATAGATATGTGAGAAGTGAGAAGGTGGGGGAGTAGTGAGTGTATATATATATATATACTCCCTCCTGTCTACATGCTAATGACTCAACTATGAATACATCCCTGTTTGAAAAGCAAGATCAAGTGTTATAATACACATTACGGAGAGATGTAATACATGTGACTAAACAGATAAAGTGCTGACCCCAATGGGGAATAAATAGGTTTTGTTGAAAATAGTGTATTACACAAGTTGCTTTATCTGGATGATGATCTGGCCGTTTACCTCAGTGTTTTTTGGCACTTCCGTTGCTCCATGTGTGGGATAGATAGATTCCTTTCCAGCTGAGTCATTCTCTTTTTCTCCCTCACTTTTCTCTCTCCTCTCGCTCTCTTCCTCTCGTTTGGTCCCTCTGTAGTGTCTTCTGATATCGTTCTCCTCTTTTTCACTTTTGTCGTTGCCTATTTCTCCTTCACCGCCCTCTCTGGTGATCTTTCTCACTTTGCCGTCAGTCTTCCCTTCATTCTCTGTTTCGTTACTTCCAGTTGGTGTCTCCTGTCTTCCAACGTCTGGCTCTTCTCCTCGCTTGTCTTTTTCCACCTTTCTGTTCTCGATCTGCTCTCCTCCTCTGTTCTTCAGCTCTTTCTCTAGCTCCGTCACTCTCTGGCTCAGGCTGTCTCGATCTCTTTTCACCTGAATGATAAATTTGTCGTACTCCTCCCTGATCTTTCGTTCCTGTTTGCAGTTGGAGCACTCAGGGAGAAGTGGAGGGATAGACGAGGAGCCATGTGAGGATGAAGGTTTCTCAGCAGAGTGACGATTTAGAGGTTCCACAAAAACGGACCCACATCGGGAGAGTGGGATGGCACTTTTCATGACACGAACTGCAAGAGACAAAGAACTCGTAAGAGAGTTTAAAACATCTTATGTCAGAATTAAATGTCAGCAGGAAGCAAACATAATAACAGAAGGTTCTCTATTCTCAATGTTTTAACTGAATAATAATTGCTAATGCCAAATACTGTAGATAAATACTTTTGCCTCAATAAATCCAAAATTTTCATCAGTGCCGTTTTTTAGATGTCCTTGTCCACTTCAAACAACTGAGCAGTTATGTGGTTTAGAGCCTTGCTCAGGGGCCCAGAAGTGGCAGCTTGGTGTGGTTGAGATTTTGAACTCATGACCTCTGGAGCCAAACACAATGCCATAACCACTAACCTCCTATTTTAATCCACATGCATGTACCTGTTAGGTTACACAAATTACACAAAATTAATCTCAAAACTTTGCAATATGATTGGAGATAAGCTCTTCAGTCAAAAAATTTGTGTTGATGTTAATGTTTAATTGTTAGGGTCTTCCAGGCACTGAGTTCTGGTTTTGCTTCTGGATCGTCGGTCATCTTGCCGTTTTTCCAAAGACATTTACTCGTGGGCCAGATTAGCTCACCCGCTCTTCATCCCCCTAGATTATTCTTGCCACCCTCCTTGTCCCCTGTTCCAGACTTTTTTATCGGTTTGTGCTGCTGCTCTGCCCTTTATTGTTCTGTTTGCCAGTATTTGAATTTCGGACTGTTTTTGGCTTCTGAATGTACCTTTTCTGCATTGGTCTTAGGGATGGGTGGATCGATCATTTTTTTTTTAAACAAGTGATTTCAGAATATTTTAATATTAATACGCCATACAGTATATAAATAATTATAATACTTAAATAGGAATGTCAATTGGAACTATATCTTCTTCCGCTGTGCCACCACTTATCATGACAGAGTTCCCTCACTCAGTCAAAGCACATTCAGCATAGGTTTAAAAGGGGATTCAAGTGTGTGGCTGAGATCATGACTGAAAGAAAAAGAAGCATGTCAGGATCTTCAGGGGCACACAGCAAGCACTCCTTTTTTCGCGGCACGCACTTCCAGGTCGGCAGCCATCTTGTCGTTTTGCCCGCACCTTCCTGTATTTAAGAACAACCAAAGACTTTAGCTCGGGGCCAGATTGTCTTACCAACTCCCTAGCCCCCGAGAATATTCTTCCACCCTTCCGGCTCCTGTTCCTGGTTCTTTGCTTTCAGGGGCGAAGCTTACCAATATCGGGTCCTCCCGTTCGGCCTGGTGCTCTCACCCCGCTGATATTATATTATATTATATTATATTATATTATATTATATTATATTATATTATATTATATTATATTATATATTGGTTGATATTAGCTCGATCAGAGCTTCTGACATTGAGATGTCGTTGTCGCCTGTATGAAGGAGCTGAGGTTAAGACCAAACACCACCAAGAGTGTACTTTCTCCAGTACGGAGAACCACCTTCTTAGGTGTGGTTTGAAACTCGACCGTTATGCAGCTGTCTCCCCCCCAGATCGAAGCTATCCTCACGACAGTCAGGAGAGTAAGAGAAGGTCAGTTACTCACTGTGAAGCAGTTCCAGGAGCTGGCTCAGAGACAGAGGGTTCTCCCGAAATGGCAATCCACTCCGCACTATCAAGGTCTCGTGGCAAGCCCTTCGAGCCTTAGATATGTGGAAAGAACCTGTGTTCCTGTCTCAAGGCCCTGTCCTGGGAGCTCCTTGTCGTCGCGTAATGCTAACGACGGATGCATCCCTCTTAGGGTGGGGCGCAGTCATAAGTGGCCGCTCCGCCCAAGGTCAGTATACCTGAAAGATCGCCATGTGCTGGTTCATACAGACAACAAATTGGTAGTCTCTTACATCAAGCACCCGGAGGCTGAGGCCTGGGAAGCGACCCAGAGTGCCTGTGTGAGACTTGGCTGTTGTGCTGGCGGCTCTGTCTGAGCCCCCCTTTGAGCCATTGGCTGAGGTGGCCCTTAGGTATCTGTCAATCAAAACTGATTTCCTTCTGGCTATATCATCTCTGAATAGGCCCGGGGAACCTACAGGCTCTTTCCGTGGCCCCGTCTCTCCTAGAGTTTACCCCTGGCATGGCCAGTGCCTTCCTTTACCCCAAACCAGGGTATGTACCTAAGGTGCCTAAGGTGCCCGCTGCTCTGCCATGACCTGTAGTGCTGCAGGCATTCTATCCTCCTCCTTTTCAAGCCCCTGACCAGGAGAAACAAAACCGACTGTGTCTAGTTCGATCAAAGTCTAATTCGATCTAATTGCTCTGACTGTTTTTTTGCTGTTTTTGAGCTTTATCTTCTGTGGGTTTTTCCCTGCCTGTTACACTTATTAAAAAATATTTTCACCATACACTTGTTGTGTACTGCATTTTGGTTCTTCTCCCAGTCTCACTTTCTGACATAAGTTTATGTAATTAGACAATAATGTGGCAATGCAAAAAAATCATGCAGATAAACGTCGAGTTTCAGTTTCAATCAATATTCACAAAAAACATCTCCTGTATACTCTTTTATCAACAAGGTGTTTCAGCCTGCAGACCTTTTCTCACAGGATGTTTTCTGTTTTTCACATCACCCTTTCTTATAGACTGCTATCTGTGAAAATCCCAATGGGCTCTAAAATGCTCCATTAACTCCATGATAGAAAATCCATGAACAACCATGGTTAAAGCCACAGAGATCCCCACTCCCCCCCTCCGATCTTTTATATATGATGGGAAAATTGCCTGAAGCTCTTGACCTGTAAACGCATGGGTTTTATTCGTTGCTGCTGCTACATGATTGACTGTACAGCTTTTCCTATTAATGTAGATGATAAAGTCTATACTTTATGCTTGTTTACCATCGACTGCACCACTCTTTTCGTCTGTAATCCGAGAGCCACAGCTGTGATATCCACTTGATTCTGGTGGTCTGGATTTCTCTAGGTGAGGCAAAAAGGAGCAGCTTTCAGAAACCTCCAGGCTGCGTTTGGGTTTGAGTTGAGATAGAGGTCCTGGACTGCTCACAATGGATGGCAAAGAGGCCTGAGACTGGAAAAGAAAGACAAAGACAAAAAATAGACTAAATTGCTGAATTTCTGGCTTCCAGGTGCACAACAACCAGACTTTCTATTGGGCAGAACAGACACTGAAGAATGATGGGTGCATTTTCCAAATCCCATGTTATGCAGATATACAAATAATGCCAATATACAGCACTGAAAAAAGGTTTTGGGCATCAGGGAGGCGTCTGATTTGACCCAAATGTTTTCTACAGCAGGACAAGAATGACATTAATAACTATCTTAAGCATAGAGAAGAACAAGGAGTCCTGAAAGTAAGGTTTGGCCCCCACAGAGCCCTGGTCTTAACACTATCAAGTCTGAATTTACATGAATAGACAATGATCTAAGGCAGCCTACACCCACAGAAGATCTGCGGTTAGTTCTCCAAGATGTTTGGAACAACCTACCTGCCGAGTTCCTTCACAAACAGTATGCAAGTGTTCCTGGAAGAATTGGTGGTATTTTGTGGGTAAAGGGTGGTCACACCAAATATTGATTATTTTGTTAATTTCTAAAAATAAATTATTAACAAGCAAATTTTTTAAAGCAATTTAACTTTAAAGCATATTTTTTAACCTGTTTGTAGTAATCTCTGGGTAATGGGTTGTTGCTGGATATATATATATATATATATAAAATGTGTATATGTGTATTGCAGTATATGTAAAATTGTATAAATATTTCAGAATATATTAAATTTATTACACTAAACATTTTTATATGAATACAAAGAAATTCTGCAACAACCCATTTCCCAAAAATTACTACATACAGGTTAAAAAATATGCTGTAAAGTTAAATTGCTTTAAAAATATATATTTTTTTTTTCTTTTTTGGTGTATGTTTTTGTTCTTAATCTGACTTTATTAGTGGGAAAAACATGCTCCTGGCCACAATTTAATATCCAGCTTATGAAATGTTTTTTTTTTTACATCCTGGTGAATCATCCTGGTGATGTTTTTTCGATTTTGAACGAGACGAATTGAAAGTGTTATTTTGGGATCTGCCCACATGAGAGAAAACAATTCAAATGGCATTGACAGCTGCATTAAAAATAACCCTCATACACATCCTGTGTTTTTATTGAAGCCAGCATTAGGGCGGTTGTTTGGAATTAAGTTCTTCTACAACGAGTCACTGTAAAGAGCATGTTCAGATCTAAAACTGAGAAGTCTGTCATTGCTGTACTTAGACAGTCAAGTTATTCAGGTCCAATTGTGGTCTGCATTTCTCAAATTCAAATTCTGGCTAAAATTATACCCTCAGCTGCTTTAACACTTCTTTTCAACATGCAATTTTATGCAAAAATTTTATTCAAATTTGATTAAATTCTAAATTAATCAAGAAGGGATTGACTGTGAATGGCAGTCACATTCTGGGAAAACATCCTTGAAACACTGACACCATGTTGGAGACACTTTTCAGAAACAGCCTCTGCTTTACATTCCCCTGTTTACTAATCACACACACCTGTATGCTATCACTCCATTTGCATGGCGTTTGGCAGACACCTTTATCCAGAGCAACATACAACTGAGCAGATGAGGGTTAAGGGCCTTGCTCAAGGGCCCAGCAGCAGAGGTGGGAAGTAATTAAGTACAAATACTCATTTCCTGTCTCTCACACACCAGTGCAGAAGACAACAAGAAGTCTGGAGTTAGCGTTGATGAGACAGAGGGAGTCAGTGATGTAAACTTTTATGACACAAATGCAAATTTATTTAAATAATTTATGACACTGTGAGAAATAGTAATAGGCAGTGCTGTTGTGTAATAGGATTGTCATTCTAAATGTAAATGCCTGCAACCTGTTAAAATAACATTAAGTCCTGCATGTGAAAAAGGATTGGTGCTAAGAATGAACCAACTCTCCAAATTGTTCGATGTGTACTAAAGCCCATCATGAAACAATCAAAATTAAAAACCAAATGAAACATAAATCGAGGAATACACGCCGCTGCTTTGGAGATACTTTAAAGAAAAAGTTCTGGCTCAGACTCTACTGCAATTTTCACTCGAACAGTTTAATGAGCACGAGCCAATGTGAAAAACTGGATAAAAATTAAATACTTACTCTTCGATCAGCACTGACCGGTGGAAGGATTTGTGTTCTAGGTAGAAGGAGGCTGTTCTTGTCTGCTGTCCATATACTTTGCATCTAAATGGATACATACAACTTTTTAGCCATGTATAATCAAAATACAAGTTGTAGCCTGCTTAACAATGCATTTTTTGCTCATAACCATAAAGACATTTGTATGTGCTGACTATTGAGACAGTGTTTGTCTGGTACCTGAGAAGGCGAGTAGCGTATCTGTGAGGTATGTATGGTCCGTGATGGTATATTCAAAGCCTGTGCAGCAAACTGCAGGCAGCTCATAGTCTCTGTGATGGAGGACGACCGGGATGGCATGGTGACCACAAGACACGTCCGACAGTTTCCTCCAAGACTGTACCAAACGTGAAGATGGACAAACTGAAATACAGCTTCATTCAGCACAAACAATTCATTCCAAAAAGCCGATCACGAAAAAAAGAAACACTTAAATATACACTACAACCATGAAGCAGGAAATAACGTCATCAGGGTGAAGGTGTACAGTGAAAAGAACGAGTGGTAGCTCATTGGGTATACCATTTCACCAAGCTTCCATTATTGGTCCATTGAAAAAGGCTCCTAAATCTCAAGTGTTAATTTCCCTAATTTATCAGCATTGTCAGGATTATGGCCCTGGATTATGTCCCAACATTTTTTATTTACATTTACAGCATTTTGACAGATGCTCTTATCCAAAATGTGCACTCCATTATTCATTCATACAATCGAGCATTTGAGGGTTAAGGGGCCTTGCTCAAGGGCCCAGCCGTGGCAGATTAGTGGTGCTGGGATTCAAATTCACAACTTTCTGATCAGAAGTCCAACATTTGATATCAAGGGTACATTTGCCAATAGACTATTTCCCATACTACATCGTGACAAAATGCAAAAGAAAATCTCCTCTCATGTCTGATCATATACTTGTTTAATCTTGAACTTTATTTTAGGTTTTAAATCAATGAAATGAAATGTAAAAATGGCAGTCTCGCCAATTATGTCGTAGCAAGAGTTGCCACAACAGTAGCTGGGTCCTCTTGTGCTGAATTCTGTGTCAGTGTTGGCTAAACATTTATTTCTTAAGGATTAAGACTTCAATAAACGTTGATGAGAAAAAGCAAAAGTTTATTGAGGTATAAACACTATCAACCCCAGAGCAGACTCATGACATGTCTGAGATGTATTCAAATACAGTGGGACTTCACTGGGCTTTACCAGGTTACTATTAGCTTTGGAAATTTCCTAAACCTTTGGACTTCCTAGTTACCATTTTCTTGGGATATTCCCCTTCTGTGGTGCCTTCTAACAGTAAGTTTGAATCATTAGAATTTTTTTATTATTTTCTATATTTATACCAGGTAGGAGTAAAATTCATGATGACCTTTTCCTGCTCTTTGATGCCAGATATTTACATAAGCATTCAAATTTTTATTTCCTTCTTCCCATATAGTAAACTCAGACACCATGCACTATATAGGGATTAATGAATGAGTGAGTGAATTTCATACATTTATGGCATTTGGCAGACGTGCTTATCCAGAGCGACATCTCATTCATACAACTGAGCAGCTATGGGGTTGAGGGCCTTGCTCAGAGGCCCAGGAGAGGCTGCTTGGTGTCGCTCATGACCTATAATTCCAAAATCCATTGCCTTAACCACTGAGCTACCACCTCCCCTTTGCGTTTGGTTTTCATTGCGATTCTTTTGTACTTTGCACTTTATTAAACTTGCATCCACATCCTGCTTCTTCAGCGACTCTATACCTACTTCATCAGCTAGGGCAACTGTGGCAACAAATAATAGTTGCCTGTTAAACAGTGTTAAAATAAGCAGTGGCCCCCAAAAAAAAGAAAAATGCGAGCGCAGGAAATGATAAAATCACAGGAAGGTTGCTTGAGGCTCGGGTACGACTTACACCAATGTGGTGTTGGTGGTATTGACGTAAGCACCAGCTGCCATCTCTGTTATTAATTTAGCACATTCAAAATTATTTGCTGGATTGAAAATTGCAACTTAAAGACGCACACAAAAACAGCCCCACACAAATCTTTTCAATCATATTTCCTCTTGGTTGTGTTTTTATTGAGGATAATTTAGCACATAAACCGCAGAGACGAGGCGATGATGTCTTATGGACAATGGAAGCAAAATTTAAATCCAGTGGTGGATGAAGGAAACAGTTAAAGTAGAGATACAATCAGTAAGATATGACTCCATTAAGTGAACTTTCGCTACAGTTAAAGTATAAAAGTCTTCTTCTTCTTCTTCTTTCGGCTGCTCCCATTAGGGGTCGCCACAGCGGATCATCCGAGTTAAAGTATAAAAGTATTTGCCTTAAAATGTACTTAAGCATCCAAAGTATTATGATTTATTATGGCTATAATGTTCTTATTATAATTTTTGTCATAAGACCTTTTGCTTAATCAACTCGGTTTATGTAAAAAGAGTCAAACAGTGTTTATGAGTCAAACACTGATTGATATCTAATTAAATTATCATGAGCCCAAAACCTTCTGTTCAACTACTTAAAAAAAAAAAAAACGCAAATCAGGTCACGTGTGTCGTGGTGAGTTCGAGTCTGGAGTTTCTTCATCATTTATTCCTCTCTAAATGTTCTGAACTGACGCTGAACTGTACATTGGTGATAAGTAGATACACCAAGCGGCAATCAAAACAAGCTCAAAACAGAGCTTGTGTTCTACAATGATTGGTGACTTGCTGCGTGTTTGAGCAGTTTTTATCCACTTAAAGTTATAAATAACTTTGAAATGTTGTGAAGTTAAAGTTAAAGTCTCCCTAAATGGAAATGCTTCAGCAAAGTACAGATACGTGAAAAAAAAAGATACTTGAGTACATTAAAGCATTATATTTACTTCATTACTGTCCACCATTGGACACATGGTGAAAATGCTAAAATCAAATGACTCTCACCAGTCTCTCAGAACCCGAGTGAGTTTGGACTCTCTGTATGGAATGTGCTGAGTGCCTGGGTTGCTCAGAGAAAATATCACCTGCAATATGAGAAAATTTTACACATTACTTTTAAAATTAATAAAACTCTATTGACCTGTATATTTATAGTAAAAGAGCAAAGGACCAGATCCATGTTTTGGTATAGCAAAGTCAAATAAAAGTAAAGAACTCCATCTAAAACATATAACATTTTCCCCCCAATTGCACAGCATACAATTTGTACCAGGACACATTCAAATTTTACAATACTTTACAATACAGTCTTCCTCATTCAAAGTATTTCCTCCTTGTTGGACAAAGAGGACAATGTGTGCAATGATGAGCAAGCTACTTGTACTGTCTCTCATACTTTCACATGAACGACCTCTTCAGAAAGTACAAGATGAAGAAACACCGATTACAGCAGTAGCCCAGTGTCATGTTTTATCCAACACAGCCTAAAATATTATAAAATCAACAGTTCACAAAAGCCTGCGGGTTTGCAGTGTCGGTGCGTACATAAACAGATTGTACAATTGAACATTTTCACGTCTGCTTGCTGCCCAATTTTTACCTGCTGAAATGGCTTCACCCACAAAAACTGCACTGTAAGCATATTATGTTGGGGGATGAGATCAATATGCAGCCAGGTTATTGTAAAGATTTTTCTTTTTCCGCTAATACGATTCATTATTCATTATTTCTATTACAAATAATAGAATCTTGATCACTGATATTATTAATTATAATTTACTTGAAGGTTCTTTGTTGCTATATCACATAAACATGATTTCTTTTTTGTATATCCACTCGTTCTAGGACATTCCGTAAAAAAAAACAAAGAAAAGGTTTTATCCTCATGTGAAACGAGTCTCTCAAACTAATATCCTACATACTTGTGGGTTGTTGTTTTTTTTTGCTGTAAATGAACTGGTTCATTAATTTACTGTAGGGGAGTTAAATCAGGTCTTTTGGCTCCTTTAAAGCATTGCACGAAACGTCGATTATGACCTCGTCCTCCCTCCATCTCGTTATCGCAGACTCTTTGTTTTTTAGAAAACCATCCAAACTATTGAGGGAAAGGGGCCTCTGCTTTATCTCTAGTAACCACAGCAACAGGGTTCATTACTAATATCCTCCTGTATTTCTGCTCGTCCGGCATGACCCTCACTGTGGCCTACCCCCACTCAACTTCTCCACCATAACAGAAACACATTTAACTCTTCGTTCATCATCATGCGTATAAGAAAGGAATTTAGCGATGGTAAATCATCGTAATGAGGTTAGAACTTATAATGTGTACAAGAATGTAAAGTAATAAAAGAAGGGAGATCATTAGCCAGAAACATACAAAGAAAGCCATATGTTGTCTTTCATACAGTATATAGTTCATAGTGCTGGAATCAACACAAAGATCTTGCTGTAGTGAAAAACATACTCACATTCCGAAATATTGTAAGGGATCGTTTGATTGTTTTGGCCTCCTGAAGGTTTTCTTGGGCAACATGGAAACTTCTTCTTATATCCAGAGCTGCAGAAGTGTTACATGCAGGCTTATGCACAGTGGTGGAAAGAGAGACGGGGGAAGAAAAGGAGAAAATAAAAGGAAACAAATAAACAAGAATGGACTAAATATAAAGAATAGAAGAATAGAAGATGTACTTTAAAATTAAAGACTTAAAATATTAATTATAAACATTTTTTTATCAAAATCGAACAATAAAATAGGTTTTAGATACCCAGGTACCGACAATGTTCCCAAAGTTTTTTATTCTCTTTAATTTGCTTTTGGTTAATTCCCACCTGCCAGCCGTTTTATCATTGTCCTGTCACACAGCTGCTACAAACTGGGAAGACTGAAGTCTGACACATGCTTCCTTTGAGACACAAGTTAACCAGCTGCATCTTTTCAAACTGCTGTTCATGCTGTGTCACATTGCAGCGTAACACACACAGACTGTAACTGTCCAAAATGTAAAACTATACCATCCTTCCCAGCCAGAGAACCAATATTGCCCTCTTGGTTTCAATCCATAGATGAAATGAAAATAAAACCTGCAATCTCCAAACAACATGGTTAAACACTTTTTCTGTTGGAGTCTACATGAGACTTCTTCTTCTTTCGGCTGCTCTCATTAGGGGGCGCCACAGCAGATCATCCGTCTCCATACCACCCTGTCCTCTACATCTGCCTCTTTCAACCCAACTACCTGTATGTCTTCCCTCACCACATCCATAAACCTCCTTCTTGGTCTTCCTCTTTCCTCCTTTCTGGTGGCTCCATCCTCAGCATTCTCCTACTGATATACCCCATGTCCCTCCTCTGCACATGTCCTAACAATCTCAATCTCGCCTCCCTCACCTTGTCCCCAAAACGTCCAACATGCGCTGTCCCTCTAATAAACTCATTTCTAAAATCTACATGAGACTATATGGACTATATAGTCAACATGAACTATATGGTAGAAAAACACACACACTGGTGATTACAGGTCTACACTGGGAACATACTTGTCAGGATTATGCCACTGGCCTACGTTTCCTATCAGTAGAGGTGTGAAATATTGACAAAAAAAAAATCGATATTTTACTTATCGATAATGATGATTAGATGATATTTTGCTGAGTGTGTTATTGTGCTGATACCTTAAGGACAGCTGACTCCTAACGTTTTTGATATTCTTCATATTCTCTGTGTTGGTCAGTTCACAGCAGTGACAGATGAATCTTTTCCAATAAGTTTCCATTTAGTTTTAAAAGTGTGCATCATCATTTGAGTCAAATTCTTACATTTGATTAGTCAATTAGAATAATATGACATTTTGGCTGTTACAAAGCAAATACAATCAGTATTTTATAATGTCAAATACAGGGTTATTCAAAAAGAATGAACTAATTTCATTACTCATTATTTTATCAAGGAAAAGTCATACAAAACTCCAGCCATAATACTCACTATCAACATAGATAACTCCTCTTTCAAATGGTCACTGACTCATTCCTTGACGATGCTTGAGAACTGAAGCAATGCGCCATGATAGCGGTTCATTCTTTATGAATAACCCTGTAAATTATAATTATATAATATGATAACATTATACAAATAAAAATGAATTGAATTGAACTGAGTTGGTTTGGTTTGAATCTTATTTTTTATTCCTGATTTCCTCAAATGTGTGTGTATGTGTGTGTGTGTGTGTGTGTGTGTGTGTGTGTGTGTGTGTGTGTGTGTGTGTGTGTATAAAAAATATATATATATATATATATATATATATATATATATATATATATATATACACAGTATGTGTGAGGAAAAAAGCAGAAGAATTTTTTTGCTCCTACTTTGCCTGAACTTGCGAGATCCACCTAGAAAGTCAGAGAAGATCACAATGACCTCTGGAAATGGATAGTTAACACACACAAAAACACACACAGACACAAACACTTTTAACGCACCGATCTATTAATAGAATGATATAATGACTCAAACACTTATCGATTTTTATTACAATGATCATGAGCCCAAAACTTTCTTTTCAACTACTTAAAAAAAACCAGACAAATCAGGTCACGTGTGTTATGGCGAGTTCGAGTCTGGAGTTTCTTCATCATTTATTCCTCTCTAAATGTTCTGCTTGCTGTTGAACTGATGCTGAACTTTATGTTGGTGATCAGTAGATACACTAAGCGTCAATCAAAAAACGAGTTAAAAACGGAGCTAACGCTCGAACCTGATTGGTGGATTGCTACGTGTTTGACCAGTTATATTTTTATGCTCATAAATATAAAGGTACGACTAATTTCACAAAATATAGTTGAGTAAACAAATAAATATTTGACTTTGAATTGTAGTGAAAAAACATACTTAAGTACAGTAACGATTTACATTTACTTTGTTACTGTCCACCGCTGAGGTCAAGATATTATTCTGTTTTAATATGATATGATGTTAACATCTTACCAGAGTTAGTTTGCTGGCCGTCAGAACTCCTTCTGTAAATGTCAAACACACACACACACACACACACACCACACACACACACACACACACACACACACACACACACACACACACATTTTAGGTAAATAATATCAAACTATATAACATAACTTTCTAAAGCTTATAATACAATATATCCAGCCAGTTTGTGTTACAGAAAGAACAGCGCAAAGAACAGTGTAGTGAAATCATAAACCACAGGAGGTTGAGATTACAGGTTTGCTCATATCTCCCTACAATAACACACACACACACACATACACACAAACATAAACACACACACACACACACTCACACACACATGTCTGCACTCCAATGTGTTTGCTGATGTTCCTAGGGGAGGCTTGGGTTGTGTAATTGCTTGATGGATGTGATGAGGTTGTTTTTGTGAAAGTAAAGAATGAATAGTATTCTTGACTAAAGTCTATCTAAGGACGGATCACTGGATTAGAGTTAAAAACAAAACCTTTATATGGTTATATACTAAGGTTATATTCACCAGTTCAGTCTAGAAATGGTGCAGAATTTTAGGCCTACCATTAAAATAGCTTAACAATTCGTATTTTTTTCTCTTTCACTTTCTCTCTCTGTCGAGGTACCAGTAACCAGTGCTCCTTTCCCAATCTTCTCTGCAGATCTGCCAATTCATCCTGATTCATCCTACCTCTGGACGGAGTTTTCCTTAATTTGAGACCACTCTATAAGGCTCAGGACGGTTCCAAATCAATAGCCTAAAGATCCATGAAGTTACTGAGCAACTTATGTACTTTGAGAACGGATTTGGACTATAGTGGCTCAGAACTAATGGTTGCTCTGCATTTAAGCACCAATCACTGGAGTGTACACTACATGATGACAACAATGATGAAACGACAATCGAAGTCACCCAGATGAGTGGTTATATTCCTTACATTGGAAGGAGAATTCTTATAAGAAGAAATTGTACAAGGCACTTGAAAATTAAGGACTCATTCTTCTTTTTAACTACTTCAAAAACAAATAAGGCCACGGGTTTCGTGGCAAGTTAGAGTCAGAAGTTTCTTCCATCATTTCTTAATATATATATATATATATATATATATATATATATATATATATTATATATATATATATATATATATATATATATATATATATATTGAAATATTATTGCTCGCAAAATGTTCTGCTTGCTGTTAAACTCACTGAACTGTATGTACCACCAAGTAGATACCACCAAGCGGCAATCAAAACAAGTTTAACAGAGCGTGCCCTCTATCCTGATTGGTGGCTTGTTGCGTGTTTGTCAGTCAAATTCTATCCACACATGAATAATAAGGAACGACTGATTTTACAAAAATATTTGACTTCAAAATGTAATGAAGGTAAAGTCTCCCCAAATAGAAATACTTCAGTGAAGTACAGATACAAGAAAAAGCTACTTAAGTACAAAAACAAACTACATTTACCTCTTTACTGTTATCTTTACCTATTATTCTCCAGATCCTCAATATAATTTATAGATGTTGAATCTGCAATGGAATTTTCAGACCTAATCACAAGGTAATGACTTGATCAAATCTTTATGAACTCCAAATTTACATTTATGGCATTTGGCAGACGCACTTGTCCAGAGCGACTTACATTTTCTAATGTATACAACTGAGTAGCTATGGGGTTAAGGGTCTTGCTCAGGGGCCCAGGAGTGGCAGCTTGGTGTGGCTTGGATTTAAACTCATGATCTTTGGATGCCTTTACCACTAAGCCACTAAATAATTGTCTACGTAACCAGTTTGTTTCCTTTACCTTTATCCAACTTGCCTCTCATGTTTATGACCATAATGTTCAACACCATGTGAGACTTGCTGGCAAAATCTCCCCTGGAGACACCTGCACAAAAAAAAAACATGAACTGTGTCGTTCAAGTCAAATTGATTACATTTGTACATTGAACTCTTCTTCTTCACACCTGTAGTGAACAGCCTCCTCTCACCTGCATTCCTGTGGGCGATCCCACTGTTGTACACATCCAACAATTCCTGAGCAGAGCCGACCTCCAGCTCTCTCAGCCCCTCCAGAAGCACTGCTTCTTCAGTGTCATGGAAACGGCATACCTCACTTACCTGAGGCTCCTAGAAGTGAGGATCTACAATTAGGGTCAGTGTTTGTTCTGTATACTTTTTGATGTTAGAGAATTATCTGGTGCTTTCCAGTCAGAATTTACACAAAAGAAATGCTAATCTGATGCTAACAATAAGACCCTAGATGTTTGTTTTAATCGTTCTATAAAACAGGGTTCTCAGATTATTTGGCAACCAGTGATCCCTTTTTGTGATCCATCTATTCAAATATTAGGGACACTATTGTGTACTATATGTGTACAATAGTATTAGTCAATGCTTTATGGACAAAGGTTTGTGGACACCTGAGCATAAGTCCCCATTTGCTGTTATAATAACCTTCACTCTTCTGGGAAGATCTTCCTCATTTGTGGAGATTTAGTCATTTTTCAAGGGTTTTAGTAAAG
Organism: Silurus lanzhouensis; assembly: GCA_039877035.1. Lineage (NCBI taxonomy): Eukaryota > Metazoa > Chordata > Actinopteri > Siluriformes > Siluridae > Silurus > Silurus lanzhouensis. The sequence continues at coordinate 1,120,736 of JBCEWE010000326.1, read as the reverse complement.
TCAGGTACTGATGTAAGTGAGGTGAGGAGGCCTGGGGTGCAGTCAGTGTTCCAATTCATCCCAAAGGTGTTCAATAGGGTTGAGGTCAGAGCTCTATAGCAGGAGATCTGTCACTCCAACCCATGTATCTTCAAGGAGCTGGCTTTGTGCAGAGGAGCATTGTCATGTTGGAACAGGTTTGAGTCTCCTAGTTCAAATGAAGGGAAAACTTTCATGCTGCCACATCCAAATACAACCTATTCTATTCTCTCTAATAGTGTCTAAATTTGTGGCAACAGTTTGGGAAATTTCCCAATGCTTTTGTCTATACAGTGTATTTACCGAAGATTTTGATAGAATGTTGATGATAGTCAGCTACGATTTTCATCCCTATAGCAAAAACAGGTTAATAAGTAACACTCGCAATTAGTATTTTAGATTTATCTACAAGTTACAAGATACAAGTGACATTTCTATATTATGGTTGTTTTCATACTCACCAACAAGTCATAAATCTTTTCATTGGAGATGTGATAAGAGGACACTCTGATTCTGCAGTGAGAAGCTTCAGGAGCTGATAGAGTCACGTTAAGGATTGCTTCCTCAATTCGAAATGTGGAGATGTATGTAGAGGTGAAGCAAATGACTAAAATACGTTAAAGGAGCAGTCTGTAGTTTTAGTGCCTTTTGCAGCCTGCAAGCAAACTGCAGAGAAAACATTGAAAATCGAACCAAAATTGACCTCATGTCAACAGTTAAAAGTGTTATGAGTTGGATTTTTTGAAGCTTTGCAGAGCAGCTGAGCAAGTCCCGGTTTTCAGGAGCAGAAAAACAGTAGCCTGAAATTATCATATTAATTATATGGCCATAAAAATGCAAATCATTAGTCCACATTCATCTTAGAACTTCCGAAGGATTTTTGCAGATCTATAATAAGACACTACAAACTGCTGCTTTCCTTTCCACAGATGCAGATGTTCAGGCAATACCGCTGTCAAATCATTTACATTCACGCCATTTTGCAGGAGCCCTCATCGAGAGAAACTTACGTTTATTTCATTCATACAAATGCGCAGCTATGGGGTTAAGGGCCTTGCTCAGGGGCCCAGAAGTGGCATCTTGGTGTGACTAGGATTCAAACTCACGGCCTTCGTGTTTCCAAAGTCTGGGTCCCAACGTTTGGGAAGCTAATCATGTTTTACATCTTCATGCCTGTACCATTTATTATACAATCCATTGTATGGATTCTACATTGAAGAGTGGAAATTATTACTGTTTGGATGCAAATTCAGATGGATACAATTGAAGATGTCCTCAGCAGCACGGCTGATTATGCCCCTCTGTCTGGCAGTGCAGACTTGAATTGGGTGTGTCTCTCCGCTGGTGAATTGCCCGTATAATATGACGCATCCATTATATCCCTTCATCACATACTCCACCAATGACTGGAGTGAATACAGATAAAGTGAGAAAGTCCGGAAGTAGCAGAATGAGTAGTGGAAAAGCATAGAGTGAAAATAGGAATAAAAGAGCAGCAGGATGACAGAAGGAGAGAATGACTAAAACCCTAGAAAGAGTATTCATTATTCTTAATGTTTTATCTCCTGGTTGCACAACCAAAAGGGTGTAATATGAGACAGCGAGAAGATCAGATGCAGAAAATGATATGTAAATAAATTTCATAGATTTAGTGAATGCTGGCAGTGCTAAGTAGTAGATCTTGTGCAACGTGGGACTCAGCGGTAGGATAAATGCCTTTGTCGTTGACTCATAGATATCTTGGGGCGAAGTCCCTTCATTCCAAACAGCGTCAAAATCCAGGACGTGCGCCCGATGACCCTGCAAAGGGCAAAAACGCACGCATTAGCAAAAAAGAAACTTAGTTCCCTCCTATAAGAAGCAACACAACATACTTTCTACTTCTGCATTCTCTTTTTCCACTTTAACTTTGTTTGTATAAGACTGTAAAAGAGAAAGAAAGAAGACTGCAATCGAATTGAAATAGCTGATTTCATTGGCCTGGGAAACACTCACCCTGCCAGTGTCAACAGTCACTCTGTTCGTCCCGATAACTCGGATGGAGGCTCTCGGCTCTGTTACGGGAATCAAACACAACAACGGATCCAATATCACAGCAGGCTGGAGGTTTTAAATGTTACACAGACCTTGTTTTGAAGGCCAGATTTTGTCTATATAAAATAATAATGTAGTTTTTATTGTTTTTAGATGAATATGACAATGCCCTTGAACTTATACATGGTCTGCTCTTATACCACTCATGATCTGATTTCACATACAGGAACATAGGGTTTATTTTCTAAAAATTTTAATATTAATGAGCGCATTTTAATTGAATCTGTGATGAACAGAAAAATTATTAAATAAATGAATGACCGGAAGAAAGGAATCCTCTGCATTAAACAAGGGTTTGGCAAAACAAACTATTTAACAACCTGCTCGCTTTTCAGTGCGTTCTGGGGGACAGAGGCAGAGAACAACCCTAAAGCTCTTGGCGTCTCGTGCTCGCTGCATTGCACCGATGTCTTCCAGTCCTGTGTACTGATAGAAAATTCATAGAAAATGCACAAGCTTTGATTAATCCAATGACAATGAACAATTGATACTAGTAATTAAAGAACAAGCAATCCAGAGACTTCAATAATCCTCATTATATTTAAAATTCAAGGATGTAAAGAAGCTTTGATGAAATCCTAGAACTTTTATGAAAATTCTAAAACACAATAAACATATAGTACAAGTAACAATCAAGACAACACACACACAGTATATATATATATATATATATTATATATACCACTTCACTGACTGGTTAAGGTGCAGTGTGGTACCTGCATGTCCGATTGTATTGTTGCTTCTATACAAGTGTGAGTTTGTAATGTAGGCATCGTATACACAAGAGGTTCATTACAAAAAATTGTGTAGTAAGGTAAAAAAAAAAATGGAGGAAATATTAAGTGTCTTTGTTTGCGACACTCCTAGGAATAAAGTGAGAGAATCTACAATTTTTTTCCATTGCACTTCTCCAGGTGTGGGATCAACAAGTGTACATTTCTTTTCACTATGCTCCTTTCAAAGCCCCTTCAGATGAACACTTAAAGCATGTTGGACAACTGATGTGCTAAGTGAAGGTACAACTTAAAAAACCAATGATCATGGTAGAAAAGGTGTCCTCTTGATGCATGGTACCGGTTTAGTAGTTTAGCAGTTCTGAGAGTGTATTTAGAGTTTATGAAAACTCATCACAAGACTTCGGGAATTTCCGTTGAAATGACGGGAAAAGCCGAACTAGTATTCGGCTCTCATGCGTTCTTCTAATTACCTAATAAACATCCTATATTTAGCTTATATAGAGAAATTAAATACATTTTGTGTTAAAATACAAGTAAATATAAACACGATGTTAATGTATTCAGCTAGTTTTATGTACCTTGGACTGACGACAACTTCAGATTCATCCAAGTTTATCCAGATGTTTATTTCTCTCCACCTATGAAACAATCCCGCACCGCACCAAAACGCACCGCAGTTTTATCCGTATTCTTACTCGTATTGAAGAGACGAGAAGAAAGATAAGAAGAAATAGAAATGAAGTGGAGAAGTTTTCTTCGTCTCCACCTGACACCGAGCGAATGGACGCCAGCACCGACGGCAGATCCCCAGGGGCGCAAGCGCGCACACATTGGCTCTCCAAAAGTGCATGCTCAACCACGTGGAAAAACATACTAATGAGAGGGAGAGAAATATTTTTGGTTCAGACTTCACCTTGTTCAAATACCTTATATACTAATAAGAACAGTGTGGAACCACAAGTGTCTAAAGTTCCCATTCTCCAGGACGCAAATGGTACATCAGGTGCACCTAATCAAAAGTGTAAATGAAAAACCAGAACATTTTAGGAAGGTCAAGGCCAAGGGTTACTAATCAGAAGGTCCCAGTTCAGCCCCACAACCACCAAGCTGTCAACGTTGGGCCCGTCAGCAAGACCCTTATCCTTATCCGATCCAAAAAAAAAGCAAGAATATGCAAAAAGAATTCTACAAAATAATGGCTCTCTACTATATGACCCTCACACCAACATGTGGTTCTTCCCCAAAATGTTGTCACAAACTCACAAACAATTGTACAGGATCTCTTAAACTTCCCTTCACTAGAACTAAAAGACCCAAAGGTGTTCCATGAACCTGACCTCGTTTTTGAATCATGTGTACCACCAAATACACTAGAGAACTCCCCGTCTGACATCAGCGTCTGATCTCTAATTACTGAATGAGCACAAATCTTGTCATCCGCACTCAAAAACCTACTGCAAATCCTTTCCTCAAAAGTGGTGGTTACTATAAATGCATAGTGGGGGCCGACTCTGTCTGTGTTAATGTCAATATGGGTGTGATGGTCAGGTGTGATGGTTGGCTACCTTTGGCCATGTAGTATACATTTGACCCAGATCGGATCATCCCTGCTGAAAGACCCAGCTACAAGCTATCAAACCACTGCCAAGCTGGTAAAACTGGCAACCCATCTTCTCCAGCAATTTCAGACTTATTTATTATTTGATAATGTTATTGATTATTTGAGATGTTCTAACTACCTTACGGTTCCATTATACTCTTAAATATTTAGTTTGCCTATCATAAAGCATTGTTCTGGATTGCTATATCTACATTTAGCAGACGCCCTTATCCAGAGCACATAATTATCCAATTCATACAACTGAGAAATTGACAATTAAGGGACTTGCTCAAGGGCCCAGCAGGAGCTAGGATTTGAACTTATTAATTTCAGATCAGAAGAATCTTATAGACTGAGCTGCCATTTTACATAATGGCTCCTATTTTCAATAAATCTTTAATTTTGTGTAGTTTAAAACAATTTATTGTACATAAATTGGCTATTTGAAGTTTATATTAAGAAGTTCACTTTTATTATAAAAAAAAAAAAAAAGATTGTACACCTTCAGTGATAAAGAATGATACAGTTAAGGCCCCTTTTTCCCCCCAGGAGTACAAGCTGTACAATATGTTTTTATGTTATTGCATTTGGATAGCGTAATAATGCGTATAAAACCTGCCGAAGAAATGAGCTTTGTCTAGAAACAGTAAATACCAATTGAAATCCTATTAGTAATTCATACATTCATTTTCATTCAATAAAAGCATGTTTTTCATGTCCAGAGTACTAGTATAACAACTAGTATAGCAAGATGTGATTTTAATTAAGAATCTATTAACTTCATAAGTTACCTGTAGTACATTTTATACCCTGTATATTGGTATATTGTATGTTTGTATTATTCCTACATGAACTCTGAGATTTGGCCACATTTTGTTTCATGTATCTATTTACTGATTCTAAACTCTGTGCTGAAGGTCTTCTATATATGCTGGGTGGGACTGTAAGTTGCCTAAGTGTACGCCTAAGGAATCCCCCCTTAAGGAGACTTAATGGTTTCTCCTCGTTTATTGTCTTTTTTACAACGTGCTCAGGAGAAGAATGTGCATCATCAGACAGGGACATTTCAGCCTCCGGACCCCCTTATGGAGCAGAAGATGAATCAAACATTACGAGGCAGCAAGGAGAAAGTGCTTACAGGTGAAACCAGAAACTGTGAGTGAACCTACGTGAATGGAGATGAAGATGATTCTTGGCTGCATGAATTTGTTGGAACGATGGAGACTCGTTTAGCAGTCCCAGGTAGTGAGTGTGGGTTACAGGGAAGTTTGAGTTATAGAGAAAAATAAAATGAAAAGCTGTAAAGCGAGAGAAGGAAGTGAAGGGGAAGGTGAGTGAGAGATAGAAAGCAGTTAGAGGTATATTGAGAGATGAGAGTAAGCAAATGGGGAAGAGGAAAGGCAAGGCAGAGTGCAGTTTAATGAGTGTAAGAGTTATAGAGGGTGGGAAAGAAAGAACGAGAGGGAACTGAAGAAACAGAGAGAGAGAGAGAGAGAGAGAGAGAGAGAGAGAGAGAGAGGTGAGGCTGCTGTCATCTCCAGCTGTCTCTGGGTAAATGGTGCACATTCCTCACCTAGATGTGTATCTATGCATTTCACAATGAGGTTAACACAAATCCTGAACTCTGTGCAAGGTGTTTAAACAGTCGTCTGGGCACACGTAAGTTCTTTATTAAATGCTTTCAAAGTAAGATTTTGCCACTCTGTTATTTAATGTTATATTTAATTATTTATCTGTGTTGGTTTCCAGCAAACATTATAGGCTTTTTAATGTGTCTAAATACAGAATCTCTTGTGCTTAACACTTCGCTATTTATATTTAAATATCAACAGCTGAAATGCATTTCAGTGACACAGCAACATTTGCCTCCTCCAGCAGATGGTGATATGAACATATTTCCACAGCAGCAACTAGTCGAATGTAAGCAGCAGGTTGTAAATTAAATATTGTTGTAATTATTGTTGCCAAAATGTTTCATTTCTAATAACGTAAATCTGTTGGGACAATTATCCGGCATGCCTTTCCGCATTCTGAGCATACCAGAGCCACTATGACCTTCTCCTGGATAAAGAGCTTACTGAAGATAATGAAATGAATAAACAATAGCATAATGACTGTAACTGTGTTATTAAAATATTAAAGAACAAAGACAAGGGCACATTGGAAATATAGATATATAATAGATATTATATAGTAGACTGAAATCCCAAGGATCCAATTCTTCTTCTTCTTTCAGCTTCTCCCATTAGGGGGCGCTACAGCAGATCATCCGTCTCCATACCCCCCTGTACTCCTCATCTGCCTCTTTCAAACACACTACCTGCATGTCTTCCCTCACCACATCCATAAACCTCCCCCTTGGCTTTCCTCTTTTCCTCCTTCCTGGCGGCTCCATCCTCTCCATGTCTTCATGTCCCTCCTCTGCACAAGTCCAAACCATCTCAATCTCACCTCTCTCACTTTGTCCCTAAAACGTCCTACATGCGCCGTCTCTCTAATAAACTCATTTCTAATCCTGTCCATCGTCCTCACTCCCAACGAAAACCTCAACATCTTCAGCTCTGCTACCTTCAGCTCCACCTCCTGTCTTTTACTCAGTGCCACTGTCTCTAATCCATACAACATCTCAGGTCTCACCACAGTCCTATAAACTTTCCCTTTCACTCTCACAGATACTCTTTTATCACAAATCACTCCTGCTATCACTCTTCTCCACCCACTCCACCCTGCCTGCACTCTTTTCTTCACTTCTCTAACACACTCTCCATTACTTTGCACTTATTTAATGTAAATATGCTCGTGCAAAATATAGTTTACTCAGACTTCTTGTGTCAATACCATGTAAATACTTTCTAGCTTCATATAAACAAAAATCATAAATAAATAATCACCACTTAAGCTTGTTGCTATATCATCATCCTAATCTGTATATTTTCTATATTATGTTGTATAGGCTTGTACGGGGCAGTAGGGGCAGCTTGGTGGTGCTGAGATTTAAACTTGTGACCTTCTGATTCAGAGTCCACTGAGCTATCACCTGAAGCCACTGCTTAGGGAGTCCTGTTGCATGAAGGGGTGTAACTTGCTCTGAATCAATGTTTAGGCAGGTGGTATATGCCAAATTGCAATTAGAATCTGCCCCATGTCAAAGCTGTCATTTGGTTGCATTTTATTTTCTGTATCTAAAACACAAAGATCGGGAAGTAACTTCATCTACTGCCCAGTATAGCCAACTTCACACTGACAGGTGCCAAATAATCAATGTTACATTTACAGCATTTGGCAGACACCCTCATCCAGAGTGACTTCCAGAGGCACATGAGCGGATGGGATATGAACTCACTACCTTTTAAATCCAATGTCCAAGGCCTTAAGCACTAAGGTGGTGTTCTTCTTTTGGCTGCTACCGTTAGTGGTCGTAAATAATCCATATTTATATCACGCTGTCCTCTACATCTGCCTCTTTTAAACTAACCGTGTGCATGTCTTCACCTCAGCACATTTATATACTCACTTGAAAGAACATCCTACAACAGCACTGTTGAATCCTCCAATAATAATTTCCTAATCTTGGTATAATTTTTTTATAACAGCACTTTTAAAAGTACATCTGGCTGCAGGATAAATCACAGATTTTAAATGAATGCACTTATTCTAATACATTATTGTTTCTATAGTAACAGTTCATTGATATTAGCGGTGGGCAGTAATGAAGTAAATGTAATTAAGTAGCTTTTTCAAATATATGTACTTTTATTGATGTATTTCTATTTGGGAGGACTTTTACTTCATGACAATTGAAAGTCAAATATTGTACTTTTTATTCAACTACATTTTGCGAAATCAGTTGTTTCTGTTTAATTTATGAGTGGATTAAAACTGGTCAAGTATGCAGCAAGCCACCAATCAGGGTCGAGCATGCTCTCTGTTTTGAACTTACCGTCTGGCGGTATTTAGCGCCAACATACAGTTCAGCATCAGCAAGAAGAGCATTTTAAGAGGAATAAATGATAGAAGAAACTCCTGTCTTGAACTCGCCCCCAACACCTGTGGCCTTATTTGTGTGTGTTTTTTAAGCAGTTGAGAAGAAAGTTTTTGGGCTCATGATCATTTAAATAGACATCAATCAGTGTTTGACTTAATATCATTCTATAAGATTGGTGTGATAAGAGCAATTTTTATTATTATTATATTTTATTCATTTCTCGCTGAAACAAAACAACAACAGAGCCGATCAGTCAACACACACAGCATACACCCAATCATATTAATAACAATATACATTTACATTTGCGGCATTTAGCAGACGCCCTTATCCAGATCGACGTACAAAAGTGCTTTGAATCTCTAGTAATAAATAAATCTACACTGGTACACCAGATTACAAAATTTAAATATAACTCTTGAAAATATTGCTAATATGAGAAAGTGACTATTGAAAGGCAAAGGGCAAATCAAAACAATAGGGAAACAATTACAAATGAATAAACAAAACACACAAAAAAAACCCCCCCATAAATCAGGGCTAGGGTCTTGCCTGTAGAGTAGGTAAATCCCACAAAGGGGCCAGAATACATCGGATTTATTCTGCAAGTCATATGTACGTTTTTCCAAAGGGAGAAGATTAGCCATTTGTGCTAAACACATCTTTAAAGTTGGTACCTGTGGTGATGACCAGAGAATAAGTATGCATTTCTTTGCCAAATAAGTAATGATATTTAATAAACACTGTGAGTCAGTAGAGAAATCCAATGGCGTTTTGCAGTTTAGTAAATAAATAGTTGGAGACAAAGTACATTTTCTAGCCAGCGTTTTATGAACCATATCATGTACCTCATGCCAAAAAGGTTTAATGTTCCTACAGTCCCAAAATAAATGCATTGAAGTTCGTATTTCAGATTTACATTTAAAACACATCTGAGATACATTTGGGTACGTTTTGTGGAGGCGTACTGGGGTCAAATATATCCTGTATATAAATTTGAAGTTTTGCTCATGCACAGAGCTTGAGATTGATATATGAAAAATCTCCTCATGTATAGAGAGCCATTCTTCATCAGTAAATGACTGGCCCATATCCCCTTCCCAAAACTTGTGAGAGAAATTCTAATAGGAACATAGAGATAATAACTCAGAGTACTTTGGATGCTTAAGTACACTGGAAAATAAATACTTTTATACTTTTTTTTTTTTTTAAATACTTTAGTACACGGTTTGTGTACTTTGTCCACCACTGAGTAATATGGAGTTTTACATGTATGGTATTTTTCAGACAACCCTATCTCCGGGTAAATTAAAAATTTAATTTTTTATACAGCTGAGCAGTAGTAGATACTTACTACATAATTTAGCATACATTTATTAAACAAAGAATAAACAAAATCTGATCTGTAGTCTAGTTAAATTCTCCAGAGGCAGCACTTTGTAGCAGTTCCTAATTTTATTAGGTAGGAAAGAGGACTTGGTGTTCTCTGGTTTCTCAACAACATCATGGAAGCCAATGAACTGATTTTAAAATCAGAGTAATATGGTATTCTAATTGCCGCATTCTGTACCATTTGGAGTGGTGAAAGAAATCGATGGTTGTGATACCTACATAGAGGGGAATTAAGTCGAGTAGAAAAAAAGACATGAGAGCTCTTTGAAGGAGAGCCAGGGTTTAACCTTTGCCAGGAGCCTTAGATGGTAAAAACTAGTCACAAGTCACCAGTGTTACATGCTTAGATTGACATGGTATATATTTCCAGGGCTCATCACTCGGTACATAGTGGAAATATAAAAACTAACCTGGTATCTAAGTGAAAGTGGTTCAAGAGAAACACAGGGTTCCACAGCTGTAGGGTCGGTTTGTCACACATTTGAACACGAGCTTGATGGAGATGAGTTATGATCAAAAGTAGTACAGGCTAGAACTTCTATAGATCCAGGGTGAAGAGAACAAGCCATCGCTCACTTGAACACTGAGAAACTGAAATGCACCCAAGAAACTCGAAACATCTCAGACTCTCGGTTTTATCTGCGGTTTTCTGGCACAAACAATCTTCTAAAGTTAAAAATAAAAGCAAAGAAGGTAATGAGTGCCTCATGTTTCTGCATTATATTGATTTACTGTAACCTATAGCCACTTCATTGCACCAACATAAACCCCTAAACTTCTGATTAGTAACCCAGCGCTTTAACCACTGAGCTCTCACTTTCCTGAAAGTTCATACATATGTGTAGTGTTGAGGACACAACCAACACCGAATCAAGAAATAATTTATGTTCCAAAAAAATCTATGTGGAAATTTTTTTCACAAACTCTTCAGGGTGATTTATAATTCAAGAAAGGTTTGAGTTGTTTATGGTGAACTTCCTGAAACAGAGACACCTGTGCACTCACGTCCAGCCTGTTTTTATTTATACTGTGGATAATCCAGCAGCACGATGTTATCAGCGTTCAGGTTACCTCAATGGAAATGGATACTCAGAAAAGCAGTGACGAGTGTCAGCAGGTGGGTAGCTTCTCAGATGCACCTGCGAGCCCATAAAACACTGAAGTTTGTAAATCAGCAGCACCGCGTGCAGTAGGAAATATTTACAAACCCAACATAAGGAATACACACTTTGTATGGAATGACGTTCCTAAATAATGTTTTTGCTCAATGCCTTCAATACCAGGTCATTAAATAATACTGGAGATGCAGGATTTTAAAATCTTCTGTATTATTTTTATTACACTGTATGTCTAATAGGGGGGGTACATGGTGGTGGTGCCTCACATGCAGTCACTGGTTTGATCCTGAGCTCTGGTTACCATGTGGTGTGGAGTTGCTGTGCAGGTTCTCTCAATGTCCATATAATTCTTCTTTGGGATCTCGGTTTTCCTCTCACTATCTATAAATACACACAAGTAAAGCATAATTATTTCCAAGTATGAATGCGTATCTGTTTGCCAAGTATGATGCATATCGGTTACATGATATCTGTGAGGTGGTATGAAAAAGTTTAGAGACTAACGGTGCTAACTGGTGCTATTCTGACCACGTGCGTTAACACGTCTACGATTTCATCACGGACTTCAAGACGTTTAACATGACACACGTTTGACATACGGCGATGCTGCAACGAGTCGTTCGAGCATCACTGAAAGACGACGAGAGATCAGAAATACTTTTAACAAGCGCAACCCCCTTCAAATTGACGAAACCATTCGGCAACTCGCGCATGATGATCGTCGGAGAACAATCCGCATGATCTTACTTCACAGATTTGGCTCCTGCGGGCTTCACCCTCTTCTCAAAGATGAAGATCCAGCTCAAAGGTCACGGTTTCGACACCATTGCAGAGATCCAGCAGGAATCGCAGAAGGTGTTTGACACGCATAAAAAAAAAAAAAGACTTCTAGGACACATTCCAGAAATGACAGGAACTCTGGGAGCCACCTCGTATAAAACATTTACTCTTGATTCATTTTTAAAAGTGCATCCACTGACTCCGAAGCATCTTTTAGATACACTGGCCATGGAACATAGTTTAGAATAGAATAGCCTTTATTTGTCACATATACATTACAGCACAGTGAAATTATTTTTTTTCACATATCCCGGCTTGTTCAGAAGCTGGGGTCAGAGCGCAGGGTCGGCCATGAAACAGCGCCCCTGGAGCAGAGAGGGTTAAGGGCCTTGCTTAAGGGCCCAAGAGTGGCAGCTTGGGCACTTGAACTTGGGCCCTTGGGCTTGAACCCCCCCTCCACCTTCTGAGCAGTATTCCAGCGCTTTAACCACTGTGCTACCACTTTAGACTACAAACCACAGTAGACATCAAGTAACTACCTATTACCATGATATTAGCACACCTTAAAAATATTTTTTGGCCTGTACTTCCTATTTGCACATTTTTATATTAGGTCTGGGAACTTCATGACATGTCAATTGTGTGTAAATCTTTCTTTTTTTTGTATATACAGTGCCTGTAGAAAGTCTTCATTCCCTGTAAAATCTATACCTTTGTCACATCGAACGTTTTTGAGCTATAGGTACACGTTATAAGCCTCATCATCAAAGTAAACATATTTTAAAACCTTCAATTAAAAATGAATTAGTGAAATACCTGGTTTGGTGAAGTGATCAGTAGAGTATACCATTATAAACTTGCTCAGGTGCAACCAATCAACTTGCAGATCAAACACCAGGCACTTGACATCCATTCCAGTGGTTTGGAATACTTTCAGAATAAAATGAACCTTTTCTTGAAAATTCCACTCATGGTAGTGCACAGAATTCACCATGGCTGGGAAAGTGCTTTTATAAGGCCTTGTAGAAAGGCACAAGTCTACAGGCTACAAAATAATTTCGAAGGCTTTAGTTATCCCTCTTGAGTTCAGAGCATCATTAGGAAGTGGAAATCGCACGTTGCCACCAACAGATTGCTTAGATCAGGCCATCTGTCCAAAATGAACGACCAATATCAGAAAGACTGTTTAGAGGAGCGACCATGATGCCAAAGGCAAGTTTGAAAGACTGGAATAATTCACTCGACTATCAACACCTCCAGCAGCCCCCCTCCTGTACTTCAGATCACTGAAGATGATGTGCTACAGGTCTTCAGGAATCAAAAAAAGAAGTTAATCACCAGGACCAGACGGAGTTTCACCAGCCTGTCTAAGAACCTGTGCAGACTAGCTGCCATCCATCTTTTTAAAGATCACTGGATCTTTGTGACGTTCCATCATCCTCCCCATTCTAAAGAAACCTAACATCACTGGACTTAAGGACTAAAGACCTATTGCCCTAACATCTGTGGTCATAAAGTCATTTGAGAGACTGGTGTTGACTTATTTGAAGGACATTACTGGACCCTTGCTGGACCCCCTGCAGTTTGCTTACTGAGCAAACCAATCTGTGGATGATTCAGTGAACATGGGACTGCACTTCATCCTGCAACATCTGGACAAACCAGGGACTTATGTGAGGATCCTGTTCAAGGACTTCAGTTCAGCCTTAAACACAATCACTTCTTCAGACCAAACTAACCAGTTCTCTGTTCTGAGCACCACGTTAGTGGATCACCCGCTTTCCAACAGATGGGCAACAGCTACTGAGACTGGGGAAATTAATGTCAAACAGCCATACTATCAGCACTGGTGTCCCCCAGGGATCAGTTCTCTCCCCACTGCTCTTCTCCCCTGTACACCAACGACTGCACCTCTACAGACCCCTCTATCAAGCTCCTGAAGTTTGTAGACGACACTATAGTCATCGGCCTCAATACCGACAGTGATGAATCTGCATTCAGAAGCGAGGTCCAGCAGCTGGCTGTCTGGTGCAATCATAACAACCTGGATCTCAACACACAAAATAGTGATGATCGTGGATTTTTAGGAGAAACCCCCTGCACTCCCCCGACTTACAATCATGAACAACACTGTCATTCAGGTTCCTGGGAACCACCATCTCTCAGAGCCTGAAGTGGGACAATCACAAAGGCCCAACAGAGGCTGTACTTTATTCCTCAGCTGAGGAAGTTCAACCTGCATCAGGAGCTGCTCAAACAGTTCCACTCAGCTATCATGGAGTCTGTCCTGTGCACTTCAATAACTGTCTGGTTTAGCTCAGCTACACAAGCAGACATTAGAAGACTACAGAAGGCGGTTCTAAAGGCTGAAAGGATTATTGGTGCTCCCCTGCCCACAGTACAGGAACTGTACACATCCAGAGTGAGAAAAAGGGCCCAGAAAATCACCCTGGATCCCTCACATCCAAGCCTTTATACTTTTTGAACATTTGCTGGCTGAAGCTACAGAGCACCAAGACAGCCAGGAACAGGAAAAGTTTCTTCCCTCAGACAATCTACCTCATGAACACTTAAACGCTCTCTTAATTTTGCAATTAAATAAAACACATGCAATATTATGTTTACTAATCAAAATCTGTACTTTTATGTGCAATAATACTCTCTTTATAAAGATGTGCAATAACTTTTATACTTCTATTCTTAATTTATTTGCTTTTTTATTTATTTTTTCTTAATTTCTGTTTTACTTAAAAAATGTGCTACTGGAATCTTCTAGCACCAAAACAAATTCCTTGTAAGTGCAAACATACTTGGCAACAAAGCTCATTCTGATACTCTGATGCTACAGTTAGTGTAGGAGTGACATTTTAGGATTTCAAAATATACACATATATACACACATATATACACACACACATATACAGATACAGACTTGCAAAATAGCAGGGTGTTCAAATACTTATTTTCCTCACTGTATATACAGTGCCCTCCACAATTATTGGCACCCCTGTTTAAGATGTGGTCGTGGACTTCAAAAAATGCTCCTTTTTTTAAAAACAACATAGAACCCAAATGCAAAAAAAGAGAAAAATCCAACCTTTTATTTAAGTACATTACTTTGGTGGTAAAAAAATCACACATTTAGGGAAAAAAAAAAAAAAATTGAAATCATGTGTGCCACAATTATTGGCACCCCTGATGTTAATACTTTGTACAACCTCCTTTTGCCAACAAGACAGCACTTAATCTCCACCTATAACATTTCACAAGATTGGAGAACACAGAGAGAGGGATTTTTGACCATTCTTCTTTGCACAATCTTTCTAGATCATCCAGTGTCCTGGGTCCTCTCTTATGCACTCTTCTCTTTAGCTCGCCCCACAGGTTTTCGATTGGGTTGAGGTCTGGGGACTGAGATGGCCATGGGAGGACCTTGAGTTTGTGACTGCTGAACCACTTTTGTGTAGATTTTGCCACATGTTTTGGATCATTATCCTGCTGAAAGACCCAATGACGACCCATCTTCAGCTTTCTGGCAGAGGCCATCAGGTTTTTATTTAAAATATCCTGGTACTTCAAAGCGTTCATAATGCCATGCACCCTAACAAGGTTCCCAGGGCCTTTGGAAGAGAAACAGGCCCACAGCATCACAGAACCTCCACCATACTTCACGGTGGGCATGAGGTGCTTTTCGGCATACTCATCTTTTGTTTTACGCCAGACCCACTTAGAGTGTTGGTTGCCAAAAAGCTCAATCTTAGTCTCATCTGACCAAAGCACACGATCCCAGTTGAAGTCCCAGTACCGCTTAGCAAACTCCAGACGTTTACGTTTGTGAGTGATAGTGAGAAAAGGCTTTTTCCTTGCATGCCTCCCAAACAGCTTGTTGGCATGTAGAGAGCGTCTGATGGTGGTTTTGGAGACTCTGTGACCCCAAGATGCCACTCTTTGATGCAATTCTGTGACGGTGAGCTTGGGAAATTTTTTTACTTCTCTTACCATCCTTCTCACTGTGTGTTGTGGCAAGATAAACTTGGGACCTCTTCCAGCCTTGTTTGTCACTGTTCCAGTTGTTTTAAACTTCTTAATGATTCCTCTGACTGTAGATACCGGCAAGTTAAGGCGAGTGGCTATTTTCTTGTAGCCATTGCCTGACTTATGAAGGTCAACACACATCTGCCTTACTTGAGTGGTGTGTTCTCTTGTCTTTGCCATGTTGACAAATGGGTAAGAGAATTAGGCCTCTGTGTCACGTCATATTTATACCCCAGGGAAACAGGAAATCATGAATTACTAATTAAAAGTCCCTAGATACCCTGACCAACCTTAGCAACTACAGAAAAATATATAAAAAAAAAAAAACAATTAAATTTTTCAGAGGAATTGTTAGGGGTGCCAATAATTGTGGCACACATGATTTCAAGTTTTTTTTTTTTTCTAAATGTATGATTTTTTTTTACCACCAAAGTTATGTACTTACATGAAAGGTTGGATTTTTCTCTTTTTTGCATTTGGGTTCTATGTTGTTTTAAAAAAAAAGGAGAATTTTTAGAAGTCCACGACCACATCTTAAACAGGGGTGCCAATAATTGTGGAGGGCACTGTATATATATAATATATATATATATATATATATATATATATATATATTATAAAAAAAAAAAAAAAAATATATATATATATATATATATATATATATATATACATACAGTGAGGTATTTAAAAAATAAGTATTTGAACACGCTGCTATTTTGCAAGTTCTCCCACTTAGAAATCATGAGGGGTCTGAAATTGTCATCGTAGGTGCATGTCCACTGTGAGGGACATAATCTAAAAAATAAATAAATCCAGAAATCACATATATGATTTTTAAACTATTTATTTGTATGATACAGCTGCAAATAAGTATTTGAACACCTGTCCATCAGCTAGAATTCTGACCCTCAAAGACCTGTTAGTCTGCCTTTAAAATGTCCACCTTCACTACATTTATTATCCTAAATTAGATGCACCTGTTTGAGGTCGTTAGCTGCATAAAGACACCTGTCCACCCCATACAATCAGTAAGAATCCAACTACTAACATGGCCAAGACCAAAGAGCTGTCCAAAGACACTAGAGACAAAATTGTACACCTCCACAAGGCTGGAAAGGGCTACGGGGAAATTGCCAAGCAGCTTGGTGAAAAAAGGTCCACTGTTGGAGCAATCATTAGAAAATGGAAGAAGCTAAACATGACTGTCAATCTCCCTCGGACTGGGGCTCCATGCAAGATCTCACCTCGTGGGATCTCAATGATCCTAAGGAAGGTGAGAAATCAGCCCAGAACTACACGGGAGAAGCTGTTTAATGACCTGAAAAGAGCTGGGACCACCGTTTCCAAGGTTACTGTTGGTAATACACTAAGACGTCATGGTTTGAAATCATGCATGGCACGGAAGGTTCCCCTGCTTAAACCAGCACATGTCCAGGCACGTCATGAGTTTGCCAATGACCATTTGGATGATCCAGAGGAGTCATGGGAGAAAGTCATGTGGTCAGATGAGACCAAAATATAACTTTTGGGTCATAATTCCACTAAACGTGTTTGGAGGAAGAAGAATGATGAGTATCATCCCAAGAACACCATCCCTACTGTGAAGCATGGGGGTGGTAGCATCATGCTTTGGGGGTGTTTTTCTGCGCATGGGACAGGGCGACTGCACTGTATTAAGGAGAGGATGACCGGGGCCATTTTATGGAACAACCTCCTTCCCTCAGTTAGAGCATTGAAGATGGGTCGAGGCTGGGTCTTCCAACATGACAATGACCCGAAGCACACAGCCAGGATAACCAAGGAGTGGCTCTGTAAGAAGCATATCAAGGTTCTGGCGTGGCCTAGCCAGTCTCCAGACCTAAACCCAATAGAGAATCTTTGGAGGGAGCTCAAACTCTGTGTTTCTCAGCGACACGCCAGAAAACTGACTGATCCAGAGAAGATCTGTGTGGAGGAGTGGGCCAAAATCCCTCCTGCAGTGTGTGCAAACCTGGTGAAAAACTACAGGAAACGTTTGACCTCTGTAAATGCAAACAAAGGCTACTGTACCAAATATTAACATTGACTTTCTCAGGTGTTCAAATACTTATTTGCAGCTGTATCATACAAATAAATAGTTTAAAAATCATACATTGCGATTTCTGGATTTCTTTTTTTAGATTATGTCTCTCACAGTGGACATGCACCTACGATGACAGACCCCTCCATGATTTCTAAGTGGGAGAACTTGCAAAATAGCAGGGTGTTCAAATACCTATTTTCCTCAATATATATATATATATATACACACACACACACACAAACACTCACCAGCCATTTTATTAGGTACTCCTGTCCAACTGCTCGTTAACGCAAATTTCTAATCAGCCAATCACATGGCAGCAACTCAGTGCATTTAGGCATGGTCAAGACGATCTGCTGCAGTTCAAACCGAGCGTCAGAATGGGGAAGAAAGGTGATTTAAGTGACTTTGAACATGGCATGGTTGTTGGTGCCAGACGGGCTGGTCTGAGTATTTTAGAAACTGTTGATCTACTGGGATTTTAACGCACAACCATCTCTAGGGTTTACAGAGAATGGTCCGAAAAAGGCGCAAATGCCTTGTTGATGCCAGAGGTCAGAGGAGAATGGCCAGACTGGTTCGAGCTGATATAAAGGCAACAGTAACTCAAATAACCACTCGTTACACCCTTGGTATGCAGAAGAGAATCTCTGAACACAACACATCGAACCTTAAGGCGGATGGGCTACAGCAGCAGAAGACCACACCGTCTGATGATGGTCTGATTAGTCTCGATTTCTGCTGAGACATTCAGATGGTAGGATCAGAATTTGGCGTCAACAACATGAAAACATGGACACATCCTGCCTTGTATCAACGGTTCAGGCTGGTGGTGGTGGTGTAATTGTGTGGGGGATATTTTCTTGGCACACTTTGGGCCCATTAGTACCCATTGAGCATTGTGTCAATGCCACAGCCTACCTGAGTATTGTTGGTGACCATGTCCATCCCTTTATGACCACAGTGTACCCATCTTCTAATGGCTACTTCCAGCAGGATAACGCGCCATGTCATAAAGCGCGAATCATCTCAGACTGGTTTCTTGAACATGACAATGAGTTCACTGCACTCAAATGGCCTCCACAGTCACCAGATCTCAATCCAATAGAGCACCTTTGGGATGTGGTGGAACGGGAGATTCACATCATGGATGTGCAGCCGACAAATCTGCAGCAAGTGCGTGATGCTATCATGTCAATATGGACCAAAATCTCTGAGGAATGTTTGCAGTAGCTTGTTGAATCTATGCCACGAAGGATTAAGGCAGTTCTAAAGGCAAAAGTGGGTCCAACCCGGTACTAGTAAGGTGTACCTAAAAAAGTGGCCGGTGAGTGAGTAAGTGAGTGTGTAATTATATATATATATATATATACATACACACACACACACACACACACACACACGTATATATATATATATACACATACATACATACACAGATATTTATATATATACACACACACACACACACATATATATATGTGCGTGTGTGTGTAATATACATATATATATAATATATATATATATATATAATATAAATATCTATCTCGTATATATAAATATATATCTTAGATAAACAAAACAATGTATGCAGCATGTTTAAATGAAGTTTAATAGTTTCTTTACAGGACAGCTTTTTCTTTTGGTATGGCACCAGTAGGTGTGGCTGAATGGCAGGTTAGTCAGTCAGTCTCTTAAAAAGACAAGATGACCATTAAAAAAAATGAATCAATTGTCAGAACCAAATGGTAATTCAATTAAAGGGAATGTGCAGGAGCAGGCAGTGAACCTATGAAGATCTTTTTGCAATCTTAATTGATTTTCTCTCTCTCTCATTGTGCACACAAGTCGTCACGGTCGTGAACAAAAGAAAGCAGAGAGAACATGGTTATAAAATTCTTTTGCCTTTAATCAACTCAAAAAACAAACAAAAAAAAGTTTCACATCAAAAACGTAACACTTTAGAGGAGGGGATGACGTCACTACTGACTGAATCAGGAACATTCTTTTCCTACTTAGAATGTCGGCAATTTAGTTTATACTGTAGATTCAAAATAGCGATGAAATAAAAAAATGTAAACTGTGTATTTTTTAATTTCTTTATTTGCTCTACGTAGTGACTTAAAGCACTACAGCATGGTAAACAAAGTAAATTAGTACAAAAAAACAAAAACACAAAGCTCCATAACTGTCTCTGAATGAGTTAACATTAGAGCAGGTACAAAGACGCAGCCTACAATAAACCCATAAATATTTCAACCACTTTCGATTTTGTTTTTCTTTAAACTTCGATTTAATGAAAGCTCGCAAAAGGAGCCACCGTCCTCATTGAGGAAAAAAAAAACCCTGATGTCGGCTAAGCGACAGCACACCCGCACACAACTGCACGCTCGCTCGCTCACACACACACACGCACACACACAAACAAAAAAAACACTAACAGGAAGAAACATCTAAGTGTTCCCATGGTAATAAAGCTGCTATTCGATAGTGATAATGCGTCCATTCCGATATGAAGCCAGTGAACACCGAGAAAGCTAACCAGGTCTATCCAGGAAGCTAGAGCTGCTGAGATCGAGCAGCGTCCAGTAGATCTTCATCACTTCGTTTTCATTCATAAAATTCGACATTCTTTCTGCAGGCTGTGAGCAGCGCAGAACCTCACAGCTTGTTCCTTTTTTATTTCTTCATCAAAACACATTCACTGAGTGATAAGGAATCTTAGGGATTAGGTCTAGACTGGGGAGTCGATCCAATTTCAGACTAACTGTTCATGGTCTGAACATCTGATCTGGACAGCACATTTACTTTACGGGAAGTGATCACTCACTCATCAATAAACATGAATACGAACAATTTTAATCTCACTGTCCAATCAACAAACAATCGGTTTGAGTTTCAATTTGAAGATTTAATTTTTGTTCGTTTAAAAGACACCCCCCCCCGCCTACTTAACCACTACACTAAGTTCCACGTGTATTTGTTTCACGTGAGATTTGTCTTTAGCTCTAGAAAAGACCTGCTGCGTGAAGCAAAGAATTTACCTCGCAAGAGCCCGAAATCTGAGATTCCTCATCACCCTGTTAGCATGTGGCTTACTGCAAGACAAAGAACGAGGAAAAAAAACAAAACAAAACAAAAAAAACAACCTTGCACTCCCAATTTTATATATAATATATAAACTAATACATGATGTGTAAGAAGAGGAGGCAGAGAGAGCGAGAAAGACGTTAAAAGGTGTCGGTTTGAGGGAAAAAAAACAAACTCCATGCAGCGTTGAGGTTAACTGACCAAACATAAACTCGAGTTAATTATGGAGAGGTACTATACAAAAAAACAAACAAACAAACAAAAATTATAATAATTATTTGTCCATATAAAATGCAGGTTATGTAAAAAGGGCCACTGGGTGACTGGATCATTATACAGATTGGCATTGATTTGGTCAAAAGACAGCCAAGTGCAGATTTTGCCTCCATAGTGGAGGAACACTCTCAGACACACTCAACCCTTACACACACACACACACACACACACACACACACACACACACACACACACACACACACACACACACACACACACACACACACACACACACACACACACACACACACACACACACACACACTGGCCTCAAAACAAGACAGCATTGACACTGCTGTCTTTAGCGATGTGGTTAAATGCGTTAAGGCGCCAGTAAGATGTGTACGTGTACACACACACACACACACACACACACACACACACACACACACACACACACACACAGTATATGTTCAGTCACACATCTCCTCAGGGATCTCGTGAGGGTTGAGGATTCCAGGGACAGACATCTGCAGCTTGTGCTTCTCCTCCTGGGCCTGGCGCAGAGATGCTTCACGCTCCTCGAGGAACAAATCTGTAGTGTCCTCACCTGCAAATTCCTGAAGGAGAGAAAAAGATGCGAGAGAGAGAGATTCAGTGCTGGCCAACATTGTACAAGCTCCAATTACTGCCAGAAGATCAGCCATCAAACTATAAAACACACAAACTCACTTGTTGCCAGCTAAATGACCCAACAAACAACACAAGCTACATTTACATTTACGCTGTGATCCAGAGCGACTTACATGCATCTCATTCATACAACTCAGTAGCCATGGGGGTTAAAGGGCCTTGCTCAGGGGCCCAGGAGTGGCCACTTTGGTGTGGCTGGGATTTGAACTCACGACAGATTGGAAAATATAGTTTGAACTGTTACCTGTGTAAATGGAACCTTTCTGACCTACTCTCAAGCTACAGCACCTACAGTGAATGTTTATTAAAAAACACACACCTGCTACATTTTGGGATGTTGAATAAACCGTTAGCTTATTCTATTAGTTTTATTCAAGCATGCAGTAAACATCTCTGCAATGTGCAACGCACAAAATAAACAGTAAATATAACGGTATCAATATACATTGTGTCGACCTTCTCACCTTGATCTGCACCAGGAAGTCTCTCAAGTGCTCTTTAAATGCAGGGATGTCCTGGTTCAGACTGAACAGCCCCGTCACAAACACCTTTACCTGTGCACTAAACACACACATGGAACGAGAGTCAGAACTCAGATTTGGACACAATTGAGCACATCATATCTATTCAATCAAAACGCAGAAGACCGTCAGCGTGAAGCACATTACTGTCTTTAGTTATGGGCATGACACCCCCCCGAGGTCTGCAAAAAGGTTTGGGAAGCACAGGGTTAAACCCGTGCCGGGACGCGCTCCGATAGCTACCACCTGTTCAGTTATGCTAGCATTCGCAATGCGATCGGAATTTCCACGCCACTGTATTGAAACATAAACTCACTCCTGAAGATGAGGGAAGGCCGTCTTGAGCAAGTTGGCCACGTACTCCTGGATGAAAGCCTGATTACTCATTGGGGTTGCGGGGTTCAGTGTCATACTGATCTTACCCTCCTCTACCAGATTGAACATGTAAGCCAGGATAGACGCGTGCATCGTCAGACCTGTAGAACAAACACACGGGAGTTATGCTGTGGTTTAAGCACCAAACACAACAATATAGATGACACCTTCAGCACTATAGAGCACAATATTTTAACTTGTTCCCTTTGTTTTATATGCAGCTGTTATGTTTGCTGCTCTGAAAAATAGAACACGACAAGTGTGTTAATAGTTAAGATTTAATGCTGTGGAATGTTCGAGACGAGTCCCGTTTTAACTACGTTACATCAAAGATAAATACTCATTCCCTCACTATTCTCTTTCTCTCTTCATCCTTCTCGTCCTAGCTCAATTAATTACACTAATCACTATTGCTCACTTCTTTGTTTTTGAGAGAGATAGATAGATATATATATTATATATATACATATACATATATATATATACAAACACACACACACACACACACACACACACACACACACACACACACACACACACACACACTCCATTCGACTTCCTGCCTACATGCGTGTACAAAAAACATCCATTGAACAACATGTTCTTTCTGCCCGAGGGAAGAACTGTGGGTGGTGGAGGGGAGAATTATTTGTGCCCTGCATGTTTATCAGTTTCTCTGTGGTGCGTTATTCTTATTTATTCTCCAAACTCCAGAATCGGTAGCAGTGACTCATAGGGTGTGTTCATAACGCATCATTAACTTCAGTGCTGGATGACTCACCAGCCGTGTGCGACGTGTCTGTAACTACGGAGAAGATGTGCTGCAATACATCACAAAAGTATGTCTGGTAGAAGCTTTGAGCCGCTGCCTCCTCCTGGGCCACGTTCTGCAGCAACGTGTAGAGAATCTGCAGACCTGCACACATACACACACACACGGCAAAGGTGACAAACTAAATACTGAATATAATCGAATAAACCTCATCAACAACATGATGCTGTTTCTACACAAAGAATAAACAAAATACGACATTTTGCCTTCACGTGTGTAGATTCTCACCGGTGTCAGCCACGTTTCTCATCGTGTGTTTAAAGGCCCAGATGATGGAGTCCAGCACCAGTTTGAACTGTGCTGGGGGAATGGCGAGGAACGCCGGGAAGCAGTGGGAATTCACCGCCTGCAGCAGGTAAAAGAAGTGTGTGCGGTGCTCTGGATACTCCTCAAAATCCTGAAGCAAAAAAAAGAAAGTAAGAAAGAAAGAAAAGACTTTATACCAATTTCCTCTTTTAACTTGTACACCTGATATTCACATGAAAATATACTTCAGTTGGACACGAACAAAACTACTGGGGGTTGAGGAGAAGCCATAGAAATCCAACAGTCAACCATTCTTTCTTGAAATTCCTTAAAATTATACAAGAATGGAGACAAAAGGACAGAAAGACACAGAGTGCTGTTCATTGACTTTAGTTCAGCATTTAATACAGTCCTCCCCACTGTACTGATCACTAAGCTCAGTGACCTGGGTATCTGCACCTCCACTTGCAGATGGATTCTGGACTTTCTTACCAACCTGTCTGTACTCAACCCTCATTCTGAACACCGGCATCCCACAGGGCTGTGTTCTGAGCCCACTACTCTACTCCCCGTTTACCCACGACTCCAAGATCTTTATCAAGTATGCAGATGACACCACTGTGGTCGGCAACAATGACGATGAATCTGCCTAAAGGGAAGAGATCTGAAGGTGTGCCACCAACAACCTGACCCTCAACGCCATGAAGACTAAAGAGCTCATTGTGGACTTTAAGAAATCTAACAGCAGGTGACACTTGCCAGTCTACATCAATGGAACTGAGGTAGAGAGGGTCTCCAGGTTTAAGTTCTTGGGAGTTTACATCTCCGAGTATCTGTCCTGGCACCAGAACACTTCAGCTCTGTTAAGAAGGCACAACAACACCTGTTTAACCTCCTTTCATTAAGAAGATGATACAGGAACATATACACCAGAACCAGCAGGTTCAGGGACAGCTTTTTTCCATCCACCATCACCCTACTAAACTCTACACTACACCATTAGACCACTGTATATAAAATCTGTACAATGTACATATTTTTTTATACCCCTCATACACATGCTGTACATATACTTACATATTTCTGTTCACTTGTCAATTTTTTTTTTATTTGCACTTTTGGATGCTAAACTGCATTTTGTTGCTGTGCACCTGTACTATGAAATTACAATGTTCTATCCATCCATCTACCTATCCACCCATCCATGAACCAAATAGGAATTTTGCTTGATCTTACAGCTTTATAGTCACTAACAAATTTTGTCTCTTTTACCATAATGCAACAAAACATGTTTAACACAACTCTTTTTCATCTGGTCATAAATACAGAATACACAATTTGTTATTGTCTGAGTTGCACTTGACAATTTCAAACATGCTTGGTGTCCATAAGTTTTGAGCTAATGTAGCTGAGAAGTATTATAGAGTCTATAGAGGGTTTGCATTATGTAAAATACATGCCTAAAAAAAAAACAAACAAAAGAAAAAAAGCATATCTGTAAGGTTTATGTTATAGGTTTTGTCATTCTGGCTTTAAGATGTCTGTATTGGAGAACACAGCAATTTCAGCTCTACACGGTCCTTTGGTCTATTTCTAACATAACCAGGAAACCATATAAACTTTAAGACTTATGATCATCTCAAAAAGGTTTGAGGCATTGTATAAAGATTTTGCCATCAATCTCAGCTACATCAATAGAAGCAAAGATGTCTTGGCTGATGATCTTATTGCTGCATATTGAAAACAGTGTGTTTGCCCTGTGACAAAATATTGCTTCATGTTGTGTAAACTCTTGCAAGTGTTTTGATGATAATTCAACCGTTTATAACTTTTTCACACTTCTGTGCACCGTCTGCTTTAAAAAAAAAAAATGAATAGAATCCAGGATTAGAAAAAAATCCAATGTAGAACGGTGTGTGAACCGAACCAGGCTCTTACTTTGTTAATCATGTTCAGCGTGCATTCAAACACAGCGTCGAAGATCTGTGGAATCTCAGTGGTGATGTGACCGCCCAGTTTGTTGACGATGGTTGCCATCGTGCTGAGCACTTCCGGCTCTCTGGCTGCCGGAACGTTGCGCTGGTAATCTATCAGGACGGCGTCCAGCAAAGGTGGAACGAAGTTCTCCCCGACCTGAGAGCACATAAGCACAAAGTCTTAAAGGATGAGCAAAAGAATGGGGGGAGAGACTGTGTGTTGTGTGTGTGTGTGTGTGTGTGGTGCGGTGCAGCAGATTATCTTAACAGGTTCAGACTGACTTACACCTGAATTAGGTACAGCTTTAGAAGAACACACTTGTGGCACAGATATTAAGCTTTATTGATCAGGAGTGTGCTTGTAGACAAGCTATGTTTTTGTGTGTGTGTCTTACCATCTGTGGATCGTTGGAACGGCTGACCCAGCCTGAGATGAGTTTGAGTGTTTCTCTCTTGACCGTGCGCATGCTTCTGATTAGAGGCTGTTTAGTCACCATCTCACCTGCATGTGCACACACAAAAATACATCACATACAAGTACAGTCAAACATTATCAGGGCTACAACAACTAAACGATAATGAAATCCGTTATGCGGTTATCGAACAGTTGGGCTGATCAAGTTACGGGTTAGCATGACGGCACGATAACACAGCCGCTTGCAAAACGAGTACAAATCAACCAGCAGCGGAAAAAAGTGTGCGTCCCAAGTCATACAAGGCATGTGAGCATATATTAAATGCTTGTGTGGTATGGAATTTACACAGTGATGCACCGTAAGCAAACGGCTGTTTTTGAAGTGCTAATGTGCTATCCAGTACTGGCGTGACTCTCGAGCATCAGTTTGCACAAGCCTGTTAGCTCTCTGCGTTTCTCTTTTTATAGCGTTTGTCTTCTACAACAGTAACTTATCCGTTTTTGAACGTGAATTACTACATCCAAATGCTTGTTTTCAATGTTTATATATTTAATTTATGTATAAATCATTAAATTATTATACAAAACTCAATTCATTATATTCTAGATGCTTATATCTTAAAAACTGAAGAAAAGGTCTAGTGTTTTTTTTATATATTGTCAAAACAATATATTTTACATTGATTATTTAAAGCATGGATGTCAACATGCCATCTGCAACCATCATTAAAAACAATACCAATATTGATTTACACAAATTTTCACCTTTAATACTCAAATGTATGTTTCATTTATAAGAGCAAAATATATGTAAAAAAAATGCTGGATATGAATATGAAAAATATGAAACTCGCTGCAATTTATGGCACATTTTCAATAAAATCGTTTCAGCTCTGGAAGAGAAGTAGTCCGATTCAGCATACACATATAAAAACACGTACCGTTGGTCTGGATAGCTGCAGAGATGTTCTCACTGAGGCACTTGTAGACGTTGAGCATATCCAAGTAGATGCGGCCGAGCTGAATGACAAACGGGTGTCCCACAGCCTTACAGGCCCTCACGTTAGTCTTCAGGATGCTCCCTAGCTGTTTAACAGTCTCTGGGTCCTTCAGAATATCTACGTTCTGGGCAAAAGTTAGAGAACAGTATAACTCTGATGACTGATCGGATTAAATATTCGTCAAATTATCCATGATTTTCTTTGGACGTACATCTCAGTACGCCATCTTGAATATTTGCTGACGTGTGAGGACGCTAAAATGTCTTACCTTGGTGGCCTGTTGGATGATGCTGTCCCACACCTGGTTAGGTAGCAGCATATACTTCTCTATCAGATGCTCCTGTACAGCCTGGTCTGTCTGAGCACCGATCATATAACCTACTGCCTCATAGAATGTATGCACCTACAGGGGCAAGACGGGTGAGCGAACAAAAGACATCATTTCTTTAATCTGTCGTTCATATCCAAAAGCAGAACATAAACCATAGTGAGACTTTTGAGCTGAATCGCACCTGCTGTGGCTGCAAGTCACAGATGATGGTGTTGATATTGTTGAGGATCTCGTCAATGAAGGGCATGACCTCGCCGACCTGCACCTGCACGAAATGCCTCCTGCACTTTTGCGCAATTTTGATGAACGTGTCGCACGCCATGTCTTGCACTCCATCATGGGTCTCTTGAAATTGAGAATGGAGAAATGTTTAGCATTTTTCACTAGATCAGCAAGATCGGATTTTGGATTTGTAATTAGGAAGGAGGAGATTCAAGATGGTTTTTTTTAATTCGGCACAAACAGTTATATAGAATACAACTTGCAGTGAAATGTAAACAATCAAATTGATACCAACTGATTATATTACCAGCACTTGTGAGATCATGCACAATGCAATATGAATGTACTTTTACATTTTGGGAAGCGTTTTGTTAAATCTTTTGTAGTATGTGTCTTTTTACATATTTAATCACTTGAGTGTGTATTTGTATATGATGTGAACAAGACTTTTATGACATGCAAAAGCGGGCAAACATTCAAATCCGTGCCTCGTAAAAGCGCGTTATGCAATTTACCGTGCATGAACTCGAACAGTTTGTTGACTACAGTCTTGAGGAACTTCCAATGTGCGCGCAGGAATCGCGGGTACTGGCCGACGATGTACATGATGTTTGAGGCGATGATGGCCTTGTTATCTTTTCCTCGCTTCTGCTCACACAATCCCAGCAAGTCCTAATGCAAATACACACATTTTACTTTACAATTAAGCAGACAATTAACATGAGCACGAGAATAAACTTGCATTCTGGAGGTAAGATTTGTGTACACTGATCAGGCATGACATTATGACCACCTGCATAATATTTTGCTGCAAAAACAGTGACCCATCGAGTATCAACAGCATGACCTTCTTCAGCAGTTTGAGCTACAGGAGCTCAACTGATGAATCAGACCACACGGACCAGCCTTCCCTCCCCACGTGCATCAAATTTGCCTTGTTGCCTGTTCCTTCCTTGAACCACATTTGATAGATACTGACTAGTGCAGTCTGGGAACATCCCACAAGAGCTCTGAACCAGTCGTCTGGACATCACAACTTGTCAAACTCGCTTAGATCCTTACGCTCGCCCATTTTTTCTGCTTCGACAACGTCAACTTTGAGGACAAAATGTTCACTTGCTGCCTAATAAATCCCACCCACTTAAATGTGCCACGATGAAGAGATAATCAGTGTTATTCACTTGGTCATAATGTTACAATGTTCTGCCTGATCAGTGTAAAAAGAGAATATCTGTTGAAAGTAAACACCTTGATGACAGTGACAAGAAATCGCTTCTCATCCTCCTCGTGCATGGCTCCGCTGATTGAGCCGATGGCCCAGCACAGTGTGTTCAGGTTTTTCCAGGACCACTCCGTCCCATTCACCTGGTTATGGAGTTTTTCGGTCATGATACGCTCGGTGTCGGCATAATCCAGATGGGTCAGATACACTACATGGGGCAAAAGAGGAAGATAAAAGAAAAGAAACAAACGAAAGAACAAATAAAGATAAAATTAGTATTAAATGAGCAAAAACAACAACAAAAAAAAAAAAAGAGTTCACTTCATGATTATCTGGATTAAATGTACAAAGCGTGTTTATACCAAGGGTCTCCCTCATGTTCTTGTACAGATTGATGGAGTCCGTGTCCTTCATAAACTCCCGCACCACCTCCCCCTGGTCATTTTCCACCACCAGCACCTCTTCCGGTTTTGCCATCCGGCTCACCATCAGCAGACGCACCTGCAACACACACACACACACACACACACACACACACAGACACACAGTAGAGCTTAATACTGTGTCTAAGAGAGTGAGTGAGTCAGCAGCAATTTCTCCATTTAAATGTGTGTGTGGGTGTGTGTGTGTGTTCATGGGTGCATGGTACTCAGTTGCTTTTGTGACAAACGTTTTGTTAGAAATCCCAAACTGGATTAGAGATCAGAAGCTTATGAGAATGACCCTTACCTTGGAAAGCACAGGTAGATAGAGCTGCCTACGTGGTGGAACATCAAAATGCTGGCTGCCAGAGAGCAGCGGGGAAGTGGAAGTGCTGAACGGACTCTCTCTGTACAACTCTGCGGCCAGGTGGTTCCAGTACTCCAGACAGATCTTAAAGATCTCGGTCTCCTCCACCTCAGACACCAGCAGCATGTAGTGCAGAGCCTGTGGATCACATGCAAAACTTTTATCCTTTTGCAGATTTTAAAGGAACTCCGATTCATTATGAGTTTTTGGCAACGTTCAGGTTGATCAGCTGAAGCAACGGATTATCACTTAATTGTAATTAATGGATTATTAATTGTATTTACTTTCTCTCTCAAGTGCATTTTTTGATTTACTGCACATTCAAGCAATGGCTTTTAAAGAATACTATTATTAAATAATAATTAAAGTAAACAATATAACGATCATTAATTAGACTCATTAGAGCACAGGACTTTGTGTGTGTACACGTGTGTGAGACGCTACGTACCTCCATAAGTGTCTCCCGCAGGTTGAGTCTTTTCTCTATGAGCTGGCCGTGCTCTTTCAGGAACGTGCAGAGGAACAGGCTCAGGTTCTGAATAAAGTTCTGCTCGTCGTCCTTCCCGTTGGCGTACGCAAGGCGAATGTTTGTGTTCAGAGGCAACATCTAGAAACCAAATGAGAACAAATAAACCTAAACATCACATTACATATTACAAAGTGCACATGATGCGCACGTGTGTACACCGATGCCTTGTATTTAGTTACCTGTTTGAGTTGCATCATGGTGAGAGTGAACAATGTGACAAACTGCTCCTCATACTGGCTCACACTCACACCTGCGATCTCAGTCAGACACTTTAGTGTCACGTTCCGAAACATTGGAACATTCAGAAACTTGAGAAAAAAATTGAGACACATTAGTTTGGTTAATTTGATCCGTTCTTGACCTTTAATACTCCTACAAATAGTCTAGATACGCTACAAATCTTCCAAACTAACGTTACATCCCAAAGTCAAGTGCTGCAGGAAACAGCGCTCCGACTATGAGAAGGGTGCAGGTCTCACCTTATACACTAGAGTGCTGATGAGTTTGGTCTCAAAGATGTAGCCAAGTGGAATCCAATTCAGAAACCGGAGCAGCGTTTCTAAGGTGGCATGTACCAAAGGAGCATTTTGGGAGTTTTCCTAAAAATATAAATATACACAAAAAAAATAAAAGTTAATTGATAACGTTCTTGTCTTAAAAACTTCACAGACGTTTACATGAAGAGTGCACAAGTTTGGTTATTAAAAGCTGTACTCACCATCACAAATTGGCAGAGCTGAAAGATCTGTGAGAACTCATTACACATACTGGAGGAAATAAAAGAAAACAACACCACCATTGTACTTTCAGTGATAATCCTGAAAAACCTATTCGCTGCATTTCACACACACACACACACACACACACACACACACACACACACACACACACACACACACACACACACACACACACACACACACACACACACACACACACACACACACACACACAAAATCTCAAACCTCACTTTATCAGCAAAAGCTGCACGCCAAATTAGGTCACTAATAAAAAATTTTAAAAAATCACTAAAATCATAAACAGTACAATTACACAATTGATTGGATCATTCCAATGAACTATTTGATCACTATTGCTAGAGTCTTACCTGTCCTTCAGATGTTTGGCTTTGACCTGTGTCATCTGTCCACTGGAGAAATCAAACACCTCCTCGCTGAGCAGCTTCAGGATGATCATGTTGTTCTGGCAGAGGCTCTCGCTCGTGCGGCTCGCCCCTACGATGTCACTGATAAACGTGGGCCAGTGCTTGGGCCACTCCTGCTTCAAAATCTATAAAAAGGCACATAAAGGAATATAAAAAGGTAAGAACTGGGAAAAGCAAATATAATTCACATCTCACATCAAATCATCTTAATTATAGTGCAATTGTTTGATCAATAATACAAGTCATGTAATTTAGTATTCTACAGATTTTAAACTAATAATAATAAAAAATGAATTAAATAAAAGTCTATACGATGTTAAAACCTATGCCTCTTAAACCAGGGGTTGGGGGGTGTTAATTATTGTTAAATCACAATTGTTTGCAAACAAAATTACAAAAAAATAAATATTGTTTAAAAAAATTAAATTAAATATTTAATAAAACTAAATTACATTAAAGTTCTATTCAAATAAAAATGTTAAATTCATCTAAGTCCACTTGATAGTAAAATGTGAACAATTTATTAAGTTGTGATTTTAATTGATAAATATAAATTTGCTATGATGCACAAATCTTTTTTGAAAGATTTAAAAAATACACAATGATTCATGTACAACAAAAACAACAACATCGTTCTGATTGTCTTAACAAAATATAACTAGAGTAATACAATTGGTTTCTATTAAGATTGACAAATTTTGTATCAGGGGGACCCTGCCCCATGTATCCATCTCCTTGACGTGAAAAACGTTGAGGACCCCTGATTTAACGGCTTTGCACCATTTATTTTAAATGAAGGCGTACAATACATTTTATACAAATTTAAATGAATAATGAAACATCAACAATTGACCTTACCTGAACTAAAATCATGTTAAGTTTTCCAATGTACACCTTCTCCTTCTGCAACGAAACACGAAACATTACATGGGCTTTAAACAACCATTAAACTTTGCTCCAAAGTAAATGTAGACACCACACATACCTCCACATTGGCTGCATCAGAAGATGTCTTGATAATGAGGCCGACAACATATTTTTTAATTCCTGCATACAAACAGAAATGAGAGTGTAAAAAGGTATCAAGAGAACAACATGTCATACACATAAAGCACAATAATGCATCCTTTATTTGCTTGAGTGTCTTCTCCAAAACCAGAACCACAATATAGAAGCCTGAGTAGAGCAAACTAGATAGCATCTGTGTACAAAATGTGTTAGAAAATGTCCCTGCAGTGCACAACAGAAAACCTGTTTATAAATATGACTTAATTGCATCCGTCTTGGTGCTCCTGCAGATGCCAACTGGGTTTTAGCGATTACCTCAAAAGAAACCGCATGTGCATTTCAATTTGCATTGCCCACCATGGCAAATTGCTTTGCATCGCATGTGTGCCATTTGCTTTGCATCGCACGGTTTCATTTCGCAGCACTCGGTTTTAATGCTTGAAGGCGTATATTAAAAACAAAGCTAATAAGCCAAGCTATAAAAGATCACTTACAAAGAAACAAGCTATACAGACTGTCTATACAGACTCCTTCTTAAAAAAAAAAAAAAAGAGGGGGGTGCAGTAAATATGTAAAACAGCAGGGGGAGACAAGAGAAATCCGTCACGGGTAAAGGGGGTTAAATTGTAATCTGAAGTTTTGTGCCAAAACCACACAAGATACAATAATTTAACAAGCACAAAAAGGTGCATGGACCATTTTAAGGAAATTTCTTTTTTTTTTTTACCCATTCACCCTCCTAACTCTACACTGGGTCCAGTATGATAACGTAGTCTACGCAACACATTAGAGATTCATGCTGTGCTACAAATGGAATTGCCAAAGCAATAATTCTGTGTTCAAAGGCAGGCAGGAGAAAAAAAAAAAAAAAAAAAAGGTTGGGATTTTCAATGCGAATGCAACTTGGAAAGCACACACGACTGCTGTAGCAAACAAATGGGGTTCTCACCAATTAAAGCAGCCTTCAAGCCAAATCCAGTGCTCAGAAACAAAACAAAAAAACATCCCTGTGTGATTTAGCCCCGATCACTGCATAACTTCAAATTTTCATGCTAAAAGTGTGTTCGGAGAACCAGTTTTGGAACTGCTGCACATCAGCATGGTTTAATGCTTACTCGAAGGGTGTGATAATGAGCTGCTGAACTCAATCAGGTGTATTGGAGACAGAATAGAGAACACCGGGGTGTGTACAGAGCAGTCACATGCTAAGCTTAGGATTAGTTAACAGTGATGCAGGTCCACTACGAGCAGATCCTAGAAGACATTAGGAAATATGCAAACTTGGACCCTGAGCCAAAGACCATACCATTTATAATGAAACAACAACAACAACAAAAAAAAGTGTGTTTTGTAGGTTTATTTTCGTATTCAGCAATGTAGATTTTAGAAATGAAAACTTACCTTCGCACTGGTTTCTGGGCAGAATCTTCCATCTTGTTTTAATAACTGTTTCCAGAATCTGCAGAGCATAGTACTGGAATGCCAAGGAAACAAAGCGAACATTAAGGACTTCACCTTTAACTAGACAATTCACCACATATGCTTTTTTTTTTTTTTTTTTTTTTTTTTTTAAGAAATATGACAAAACAGAGACAGAAATATCATCATTGCCTGAGTACACTTAAAAAGATTTATTTATTTATTTTAATAAAATCAGACTGAACATGGTCTTTCATGCAGGTTTCTTTTTACTGGGTTAATTCATAGTTTTGCTGTAAACATTCTAGAGAATCGATATTTTCTAGATTCTCAAAAAGCTTGTACACGTTTTGCTGTTTCTGCCAGTTTTACACCAGAAAGTGAAAAACAGGAAGGAAAATAAATCCATATTCACTAATCGCTGGCAGCGTCTACGTACGACCGAACAGAGAGCCACAGAAAGCTCTAAATATTATTTTTAAATCTATAAAACACTTCACGTCCTCAAAGTTAACCATTGAAACGAATACAAAAAAAATAAATAAGTGACTAAGAATTTGGCAAATGATCAATAAAATATTGGCACCTGTCTTTGGTTTTTTCACCTTTGGCTTAAGTGCACCTCTGGGAACAGCAAAACAAACTGCTTCGTTTACTTTTTTTTGTCCCTTTACATTAACCGAAAAAAAAAAAAAAAAAAAAAAAAAAAAAGTTTCATTTCAGAATTCATTAGTGGTCAGTTACTGGTATCTGTGTTGTTTGGGCTGATAGTATTTCAGCTGTAGGGATCGATAATTTTTAGAAAGGAGAAAAGGGGGAAAATGCAGTGGGTCAAACAGAGAAAGAAGCAATGAGTGGAGTTTAACATACAACAGAGGCTTGACAAAGTGAAGGAATGCGATTAAAGGTGAAATCTGTATATAGAAACCCTACAGGTTACCCACAAACCCCCTGTTCAGATGTCCACCTTTAATTAAAAATAAAAATAAATAAATAAATAAATCTCACTGTGCCATTTGTTTAATGTCGAAGCTGTGATTCGGCAATGACATTTAATTGCTGAAGAACAAACGAGAGAAAAAAGGTATACGAAGCGAGTGGGGGCGGGGAGGAAAGAGAGAGATCAAAACTAAAAAGAAAACACACTTAAAACAAATTGATCTCTACAGTTGAAACACCTAGTTGCCCTTCACCTATAACTAAATGCCTATACACAAAAGGTAACACCTGCCTAGAAAAGAGGAAGAGTGCTGACCTAAGATCAGTTTCTCTTAATGAACACGACCATACAAAAGAAAGAGGAGGAACTGCTCCTGGATCAGCATCTTACTCATCTTACACTTAGCTCTCCCTCCTTCGGACGAGAAGAAGCAAATGCAATGAAAACGGATGCAGAGCAGAATTAAGTATAAGGGAATGAAAAGGTAGACCTTGTGGAGGCCTGCCGCCCAAAGCCTAGCTGTGTCAAGGTGCACAGGAAGACACACCCCTTTTCTTCCTATTACAAGCAATCAACATAATGGAACATTGGCATTAATGATCAAATATGAACAAATTCAGTTAAGAAATTTTTCTTATGGTTTGGTGTTTGTTCATTCTTTGTTTAATAAGAAATAGAGAGAAGCCAAATTTAACACAAGTGACTGACGCACTTCAAGATTTTTACGTATGGGTTTTGAAAGTATGAGTTTTGTATGAGAAATGTTCTTTTCTTTATTTTTTTGGGGCAGCTTATTATAAATATTAATACATTCATTAATTCTGTTGTCAAATCCACTCCAAAACATTAGTAATAATGACCAAAGGATTAGAGCAACACCTACAGCAAGCTCAGAACAAAATGAATTAAATGCAAACTGTCGCCAATAGTTTAAGGAAGTCTGATGCACAATAGGGGAATATTCTCCATCCCAACAACTGCTGAGTAGAACAAAGCCCCAATTAGGATCGGCTAAACAGGAGGGACAGCCGAGTCGGGATTAGCTGAGTTTACAACCAGGTAAACATGCACATGCTGCCCTTAGATTACTAAACTGAGATTCCGAGGGTTATGACTAAACTTATTTTATATATTTTCCCATCAAATGGAAGTTACAGATACAAAAGTTTACAAAGGGAGAGATTTTTGAAGTCGAAAATCTAAAGCTAACCCAAAGAGTAAACAATTTCCTTCTAATTATAAAGTGTATTTGTTTAGGTGGGGCAGAAAGCAGTATCGAGGCTCACAGGTGTTGGGAGGAATCAAAGATTCTAGGTCATTATTCAATCTCAATAAAACACAATAAATAAGCACTTAAAAAAAGGGGGCTTCTAGGTTGTCTATAACACAAAGAAATTGCTGAGGGATCTACAAAATAGATTAAATTCGAGCTCCCCAAATGTGTGTATCAATTAGTGACATCATGTCAGAACTTCCTCAAAGCAGGGAAGTCAGGGCCTGTGCTCACAAAGCATCTCTGAGTAAGAGCGCTGATGTAGGACCTGCTGATCATGAAAAATCAGAAAAGGGAAAAGAAAAAAAAGGCCTGATCAGCGCTCCTCCACTAAGATGGTTCATGAGCATCAGCCCAGTTGACACAAGCAGGTTGGGTGAGAACGTAGGCTTACTTTGGTGTTCATGTTCTGGGAGAATTCCAAGATGGTGTCCACTCTGGTCCATGCATCCGGGTGCTCCTTTAAATGTGTGAGGACCTCCTGGGCCATTCTTTGCTGGAATACAGAGAAAAATAAGTATTGCATCACGACACGCTGTACTCCTCATGACCAGCTGGGTTCTTGTGGGTATATCAGCAGTGATGTTTTACATCCAGAATATGGTAACACACACTACATGGTCAGTCTGATTTGGACACGACCTTCACCCTTATATGCTCACATCATCATCATCATCTTGTTAAACATATCAGTCCTCGTTTCTGTTATAATAACCTCGAATCATCTGGAAGGGTTTTGCAATGGATTTAAAAAATGTGGGAATTTGTGATCATTCAGCTACAAAAGCATTAGTGAGGTCACCTGAGGAGCTATAGATGTTCCAGTGGGCTTGAGGTCTGGGTTCTGTAATTGACACTAGATTTCTACCAATCCAACCTTAACACATAATGTCTTCATGGAGCTCACTTTGTGCACAGGGTCATTGTCATATAGGTTTGAGTCTCTTAGTTCCAGTCAATGGAAATCTTAATGCTTGTTGTGTTTAGGTTTGGTAACAGGTACAAAAAAAAACCTGACACTTCAGACAGAAATACAAGTTTTACATTTATCAGAGATTTTCCCCCCATCAAAAAAAAAAAAAAAAAAAAAACCTGCTCAGAATTCAGTAAAATAAAAAAAACCCTTGGTGAAGCTACACCACAGCACGAGGTTTAAAAGCTTACCTGCGGTCCCACTCCATGGTACAAGCAGTTAACCACATTATCGAGGAGATTAATATCCAGTTTCTGGTTGAAGTCCAGCAGCTGTCTGGCTGCGTGGTCGGCCAACATTGTCATAACTGCTGGCATAGAGCTCTGTTGGGACAGGGGAGGGCTGGTGAGGCCTTTTTTGGGGGCAGTAAACATACAACAGGGCAAAGTCATGTGAAACGAGCGCAACAACTTCCTCACAATCGTAGATTGTAACGTTGATATATACATTGAGCTACACGTTTTAGAACACGGTATGATATCATGTAACAAAATATTGCAATGATTATATCGCCCAATCCCTACAGGAGGCTTACTCACATTTGTTTTTTTTTGATATTCAGTTTAATTTCATAATAAAAAACAACCTGCATGTCAGAATCTATTAAATGAAATTCCAGGAACAGCCCACTGATCTGGTCACTGGTTCCAGACATGTGGATATAAAAAGAAACTACGCTCTATCCTGGACATGTGATACTTATCGTCAATAATTTAAAACAAGTCTCGAAGCTCAATGAATGACGAAGGAGACGAAACAAAAACGACACTGCATGTTTTCGACGGGTTGCGTTCGACAGTGCCTGAAAGCACGTGAGGACGCCGTTCATTCATTTCACAATGAGAACACGCTCGAATCGTCCTTTTCAGTCGACGCATCACTGTTTACATCTGTCACGGATAGGCGTGGCCGTGCGACCGAATCTGAAACCTGTTCGCCACCGTGTCATCGAGCGAGGCATGACGCAAAGACACGTGCTTGCCAATCAGCTGTCGGAGCTTGAGGACTAATTCAACAAACCAGTTCAGTGTCCTAATCCTAAATCAGTTGTACAGGGTTTTGGCAGCAGAACGATCGCGAGGAATAAACTTTCTGCAATCAGCCTGTATTGGAAACATGACTGTAAGCAAGATCAGCTAGATGAGCTCTTCAGCATTGAACCTAAAAGATAACACAAACACACACACATATACATGTTCAACAATAAAACTAGCCCTTAATATAATTTTGAATTTTCTCTAAAAGCAACCATCTATAATAATAATAATAATAATAGGAATCAATATAATCACAACAATTGCATGGCAAAACAATGAAACCTACAGCATTGTTAGACAAAGTAGAGGTCTTGGAAATTTGGAAATGTATGCTCAATAGTTTTAAAAGTATATACATATCAATATTTTTTAACCACTGATGGCTTGAATAAGGAAGTGTGCAATGCTTCCAAGCTAAGTAGTACAGGATTGGTCAACCCCTCCCACCCAACATCATGCTCTTCACTCACACACACACACACACACACACACACACACTTACTCACATGGCATAAAATAAAAAAAATATACAGCACTCCACCCAGTTATAGTCATTCATCAACATTGTATACCAAATAAACTCAATCATGAACACACATGAGCTCTGTATACAACTATAATACATAAGTTAGGCAGTATGAATGACATGGCTAGCAAGCATGGAGGCAAGGTGACTAAACCTGCAAGGAGATTCATTATTAATATTATCTTGGATCATTCGTGATATAGGAGGACATGCAGAAGAGCAGCAACGCCTCATTCACTAAGCACAACATATATATATATATATACATATATACATACACACAAGTTAGTTCTCAGTTCATTCATTTTCTCAACCAACACTCAGGTCAGTTACCTACCGAAAGTCCAAGCCTTTGAGAGAAAGGTCTGCCAGAGTTGCTAAAAAAAATAATAATAAACAAAAAATATATCACCTCAACTATTTCCAGTACCTGTGTGAATGAAAACACTGATTAGCCTCACGGATACTATGCTAGGTTTTTTTTGGTTTTTTGTTTTTTTGACAAGGACCCCTGCACCTCCCTCAGCGCGCTCACAATCACGGCAAAAAAAAAAGCTACGGTATCTCCTCCAGCCGACTCATCTTTTCTTTCAACGCCCCGAAAACCGAACCTCCATAAACAAATCTTTCACTTTGTATATATTTTATATGTATTTTTTTTTTTTATTTTTTTTTTTTTTTTAGGAGACTGTGTGTAAGAGAGATAGAGAGCGCGTGAGTCTGTGCCGTCTTCTTCTTCTTCTTCTTCTGCTCCTCACAAGCACCAAACTCGTAACCGGCTGAAACCGGTTCAGACTGGGAGATTCCATCTCGGTTTAGTTCGCAGCCGTCGGCGCCGCGAAAAAGTTTGGATCAACGTCACGCCCCCGCACCCCCCCCCTTCATCCTCCCCTCAGCCCCCTCCCCCTTACCCCCCACCCGTGCCGCAACGCCATTGGCTCGGGACGCGGCGAGCGAGCGCGCGCTGGCTTCCTATTAGCTCGCATGCATGTCAATCAAAAAAATATATAAAAAAAACCAAAATAAAACCCACCTCTCCCACTCCTCCCGCCCCATATGTTTGCTCAACGGCTCCGCCTTCTGTGAGGAAAAAAAACCGCGCGCTGCAGTCTTTTATTTATTTACTATTTATTCGCAGAATAAATACAAAATAAAAATGATTCACCGACACGTTATAATACTGATTTTGTATGTTTTTAAATAAATAAAGAACCGGAAGCGCTTCTATATTAACTCCCATAGACTCGCTACTATGATAAAAAAAATATTCTTTACTAGCCATCTGTAAAAAAAAAAAGGGGAAAAGGCAGCAATAATCGAATTATAGATTCGATCGATCCTCCTGTATAGCGGATATCAGAACAGAACCTGTACTTATTTAGGGCTGATTGTCAGCAAGCTGGTAATTTTCCACTCGCCACCGAGGGGGCGTGGCCTCTGCATGAGAGACAGGCGTGCAGGTCGCGGGCACGTTTAAACCGCCCGGAGAGGAGGAGGGGGGGGGGATGCGTATAAACCTGCGGTATGACGACTTAAAAAAAATCATACAACATAAAACATAAACAGTCCATTATGGTTCTTCGGTTTCGTTTGTTTGTGTGGGTCCTACAGTAAAGCGTGTGACTTTGACACAGAGTTTTTCACACGACCACGTGATTTCCTCCCCCCCCCCTCCCGCAAGGCGCCCTCACCACCACAACACAACCACCCCTCCTCTCCCCTCCCCTCCCTCCAAAGGACTATCACGTGGTGCAACTCGTCACTTGATGGAAAAATACAGGATTTTGGTGTAGGATATAGGGAGGAGAGAGAAAAAGGACTTTAGTGCAGCAATAACAGAACAAAGGAAAACATATACAATGATTAACTAGCTTGTGATTGCAGCAGAGTGAGTGCACGTGGTGGCACATGCAACTGTGATCCTGATCAAGTGATCATCGCATGTGCATGCTTCGCAATTTCCTTGCAATAAATATATATAAATCCTGAGATGCAGGATCCTCGCTCTGGTGCACCCCCCTTAACAAGAGTTTTCCCATAATTTTCTCTCTTGCATGAGAGCTTTGTGATAAACGAGCAGGATTGTTCGCCGTATTCAGACCTGACCGGAGCTCTTTAATGGTTACCTGTTTTTTACAGTGTACAAAGTCAACGTCAAGAAATTTCCAGGTTGATTGCAGTGCCCTGAAGTGCTCTGCTTTCTAGGAAATGGAAAGTCTCTTTCTGAGAAGATAGAACGACAGGAACGGGTGTGGAATTTGCATGACTTGTTCTTCTGTTCACAGGAAATGTTTTTTTCTGTGAAAAACGTAACGATATAAATTTCATCTACACTTTACACATCGACAAACTGATCGCACTCGGTCTGTGGTCATGAACGTCATTTTATTGTTCATGACAACTATTTGAACTTAAATATTGGAATTGAACCTGGTTTATACAAGAAAATGCCAGCTTGTAAAAGATTTGTGGAAAAAAAAGTTCACCAGAAATT
Organism: Silurus lanzhouensis; assembly: GCA_039877035.1. Taxonomy (NCBI): domain Eukaryota; kingdom Metazoa; phylum Chordata; class Actinopteri; order Siluriformes; family Siluridae; genus Silurus; species Silurus lanzhouensis. The sequence continues at coordinate 1,079,622 of JBCEWE010000326.1, read as the reverse complement.
GTTTTTGCAGCATCTGACTTTTTTTTGTGTCGGCTTTTTTTTTTTGTTCTTGTTGTTTTGTTTGGTCTTTTCAGCAGTGTTGTGTAAGAAGCCAAAAGAACACTGACACAATAGAGCAATGTGTTAGTGCAGAGTGAAGAGACGTTAGTTTCCTAGCGCTTTATTTGTGTTTTCGGGGCAACCCGAGCACGGCATGTTCCTTTCGAAGCAGTCAGGGGTAAAAGGGGTTTGTGAGAAGAGAACACGTTCATTTTGTACTGTCTGCACTCCACAGGAAGTCGTATTACATGCCTCTCCTAGGAAGCCACAATTAATGTGAAATGTTGCTTATGTTTACTGCATTTTTTAAACAAACTTGCTCGAAGTGACTCCTCTGGTTAATAGTTCACATTCAGTGTTGTGTGTTTACTCATACACACTGTACACTTTTCCAGTTGTATGTGTCTCCTGCCCAAACTGCTACCACAATGTCACACAGCTGTATATGGATGTATTTAGATGCGGCATCATTCACTGGGAAACCCAAACCTGATCCAGCACGACAATGCCTGTGTGCACAAATTCAGATCCATGAAGATATGGTTTGCATGGGTTGGAGTGGAAGATCTTGTGTGGCCTCCTATTGAATGAAACTGGAATGTATTGGAACACTGACTGACCCCAGACCTCCTCAACTCACCTTCATCAGTACCTCACTTTACTAATCCCTTTGAAAACCAAGTTCCAAGATCTAGTGGAACATCTTCTCAGAAGAGTGGAGTTTATTATAACAAAATGGGGATTAAATTTGGTATTGGATGTTTAAAAAACACATACCAGTTTTATGGTAAGAGATGTCCACAAACTTGACACAATTTGCCACGAGCACGTTCACGTCAAAGGTGCATGAAATACGAAATGCACTGAACACAATCACTGAGCAGCTGAGCACAACACAACGCACTGAGCAGCCAATCACATGTCATCTTCATAGCTGTAGTTTTAAAACCACAAAAATTAGTGTGTAAAATGAAGTGAACTAACTGGAACACCATCACGATAGTATACAGTCTTTCAGGAGTAATTACCGTTTACGCTCAAGGGCTGTTTGATAACACCAATTGTGAAACCTGTGGTAGATTTTGTTTGAAAGGAAACGGAAATTCAAGTCAAAATAGAAACCTAGCCAAAAAGTGAGTCAACTACAAAAGAGATCAAAGCCGTCATTGGTTGTGGGAAGAACCACCTGAAAGTCACAGGCAACAGTACAGCACATTTCTACACGTGAGTGAGTGTATGTGTGTGTGTGTTTGTTTGAGTGAGTGAGCGAGTGCGAGGTTGAGCGCCACATTCAGGATTCGGCCAGCTTCAGCTTGTTCAAGCCGGTCCTGCCTGTCTATTTGCATACATTATCATGCCGTCAGGTCAGCAGGCCGACTTAGCCCCCACTTTGGCTGAGTGTTCCTCTAAATGCTGGACTAAAAAAAAAAAGCAACCTATTTGCATCGTTTAATATCAGTGTACAGTAACATGCATGAAAACGGCACTGATATTTAACATTTTTGAAAGCATAAAGCCCCGTAAAATGTGCATGTTTGTGAAAATTAAACCAGAAAATCGAGCGCACAACTCTTTTTTGTTTCCCTCCGTCACATACACATTCATAAAGATTAGGACATGTGGTGAAATTCTTTTTCCGAATGTACGCATAGAAATAGGATGTAAACATTTTTAAAGACAAATGTATAACGTATAAATGAAAGTATAAAGCATAATTATAAAGTATAGAAAAGATACTGTACTATAAAAATAGATACAAAAAGTGATCATGTGCTGTATTCAAGAGTCAGATGGAAATGTAGACAGAGAAAGAGAAGTCCAGGTACCAGGCGATTTCCTGGTTTAGATTTACTGTGTGTTCTCTATCAAATAAACCTAAAAATCAAACCAATCAAAACTGTTGCTGTGTTTATTTATATTCGCCCCTATAAATAGTAGGGGCCTATTCCAAGAAATGAACTTAGAAACAATACAAACAATGAGAAGGAGTCAATATACAGCAGGAGGAGAGAAACGAACAGCTCCCTTTAGTGGCTTTCATTCATTATGACAATATGTAATCAAATGCACTACCACATATATATATATATATATATATATACAGTACAGACCAAAAGTTTGGACACACCTTCTCATTCAAAGAGTTTTCTTTATTTTCATGACTAGGAAAATTGTAGATTCACACTGAAGGCATCAAAACTATGAATTAACACATGTGGAATTATATATGAAATTATATACATAACAAAAAAGTGTGAAACAACTGAAAAATGTCATATTGTAGGTTCTTCAAAATAGCCACCTTTTGCTTTGATTACTGCTTTGCACACTCTTGGCATTCTCTTGATGAGCTTCAAGAGGTAGTCACCTGAAATGGTCTTCCAACAGTCTTGAAGGAGTTCCCCGAGAGATGCTTGGCACTTGTTGGCCCTTTTGCCTTCACTCTGCGGTCCAGCTCACCCCTAAACCATCTCGATTGGGTTCAGGTCCGGTGACTGTGGAGGCCAGGTCATCTGGTGCAGCACCCCATCACTCTCCTTCTTGGTCAAATAGCCCTTGATGCCTTCAGTGTGAATCTACAATTTTCATAGTCATGAAAATAAAGAAAACTCTTTGAATGAGAAGGTGTGTCCAAACCTTTGGTCTGTACTGTATATATATATATATGATTATTGGTGATAGGAAAGTGAATAAGAAAATTAATAGGCTAATAATAATATAAAAATATATATATCCAAATAAAAACCTATGTTAGTTATTTACACCCATAAGGCACAGAGTTGTTCCTCACTTGAGACCATGGCAAGCTTTCACCAGGCAGGCACAATGAACAAAGGGCAAACAAATGGCCCGGATATGACCTTTGACCTCCCACACCGAGAATGCAACTACTGTCCATCTTAGCGCTCGTGTGTGTACACTGCTCTTTGTCTTACGACAACAAAAACACGACATTAAAAACCTCCACACAGCCACTATTTTACTTGTCCCGCTATAGCATTGTCGACCCATCACGACTCCTGAAGGCTCATTTGAATGTTGAAACCTTCAAATATTGTACTGTAAACAAAACAGAAACGAATGTGGCTTAATAAAGGAATGAAGACGGTCTAGAAATAGATTCGAATAGGTTCTTGAACCGGACGGCCTTTATTACAGGAATATAATCCTGCTATTTAAACATTAGAATTAGTATTTTAGTATGTACAGTAATGTTGTGCTGTATTAATGACTATATAATGGATTTAAAGAGCTATTTTTCTTTTTTTTTTTGCTAAACAGACAACAAAATCTGACATTATTTACATGCTTGTTCATCGAGTAGGACTTTTTTTAGTCAATAATGTATAGTTAATGTCTTTTCATATGTTTATAATAATAATTATTAAATTCCTTGTACATGCAACCCATGATACCTGCCAATAAAAATGATTCGGATTGTAATAAGTATAATAATAGTAGATAATAGTAGATTGTGATTTATTTATTTTCCATCCATCCATCCATCCATCCATCCATCCATCCATCCATCCATCCATCATTTGATAAAAGAATTCAGAATATTAGCAATTTCAGAATCAGAAAAAGAAAAAGCTTCATTACCAAGAATGTTTGCACTTCACAAGGAATTATTTTTAGGTGACAGAAGCTTCCAGTTGCACGTTTATTTTATTTATTTATTTATTTATTTGAATGACAATTAAAAATGTAACAGAGTAATAAAAATAATGATTAGGAATAAAAAAGTGTTACTGCACATTTTTATAGATGAAAATAAATAAGGAGTAATATTGCACAGAAGGTACAGAAGTGGTATTGCACATATTTTTATTTAATTGCACAATAGTGATTTAAGTGGGAGCATTAATAGGAAGCATTTCAGTGTTCATGAGATAGATTACCTGGGGGAAGAAACATTTTCTTGTTCCTGGCTGTCCTGGTGCTTGGTGCTCTGTAGCGTCAAATGTTCGAAAAGCAAAGTTCAGACGCATCAATTGTATTTAAATAAATGATTTTTAATAGTGTTCACTACATATAAAAGTTCTGGGACAGAACGCCAGGACAACAAAAGTTGCCACAGCTCAGCTCCCCCACTGTATTCCTAAATAGCAACATCCTCACATCATAAGCTGGCAGTAACTAAGTTATATTGTGTGTCTGGACTTATACAGTTCAGTGAAGTGTCATTCAAGTCTCAGTCAACTCTAAATTAGGCTTTTAATGCAAATATTTCAAATGAAGAGGATATTTTTAAGTATGAACATTTGGCTGCAATGGCTTGGGGGTACAATTGTCACAATTTTGCATGCAAGTGTCCATCTGTGAACGTTTTATAAACTGAACAGTAATGGAACTATAATGGATGGACATTCATTGTTGAGGTTGATTATGGGTCTGGTTCCTCTTAAGGTTTCTTCTTCACACCAGGTCACGGAGCTCTTCCTTTCCGCAGTCACTTCTCAGTCATTAGGTATACATTTATAAAGAATAATTAATGAATTTATATGTAATCTGTTCATTTCTTTGAAGCTGTTTTGAGACAAAGCTAAGTCGTTAAAATAACTATACAGATACAAATGAGTAGATTTTTTTTTAAGATGGGAGGGATTTATTCATGATTCGCTAACACTATCGAAGCAATTTCACACAGAGTAATTATTCCTAACTAGTTCCTGCGAGTATAGAAATGTAGAATAGACTATCATGCTGTTTAATGATCAAAAGATTACAAACTATTTTGGCTGCGTGACATTTTCTACGTCAAAAGAGTCAGTGCTTCAGCTGGCTCACTGATATTCCCATCACTACTAGCCTACATTCTGCTTCTTCTGACCACCTTGATTTATAGGAGATATGGAGAAATGAAGTTCATATGAAAAAGTTTACAGCGATATTCACCATATGCTTGGCAAGAACAAAAACGGATCTCATTGGTTCCTGTACTGTAACGAGTCTGAACTAAATACAGCTAAATGCTAACAGGCCTGAGCTGTAAACCGCCTCGAAACATCCAAACACGATTATGTTTAGTAATGCAGATTGCGTAAATACATTTTATTAGTCTTTTATTTTATTTACCTTTATTAGATATAAACGCATTTTTATAAATCAATGTATTAGTAGTTTAGATGATGTGCAATGTGAATGAGCTCTTATTATATTAATTAATTAATTAATCAATTGATTGGTTGATTAATGAACTGATATTACATTTAGAGTAACAGATTAATCACTTACAATAAACAGACAAAAGTGTGTTGTCTTTCGGGGGAAAAAAACTATTGTTGGTATCGTGTGGTTTTCTGTTACTTTTATTTATCATTCATGAAAGGAATCTGTGAGACTTTAGTATTTTTATAGTTCATGCTTTTAACTGTTTCCCCATTTCTATTTGAGAGAGTAAAAGAGGACAGTCGGTGACAGAACGACTGTTTTTTAGCTCTTGTGATAGCAAGAACAATGTTTTACAGATGTTCTGCAACTGTACTTCTACATAATGAATTACATGAATTCAAATATAAGCATGAAATGCAATATTCTGTAGAATATTCTGTATTCAGGAAATCATTCACATTGTGGATGCCTTTACACACACACACACACACACACACACACACACACACGCACACACACACACACACTTAATTTCTTCTTCTTTTCTTTCTTTTTGATTTACCAGTTTGCACTCTGTTTTTTTTATGTAGCATCATTTGCAATATTTTATTTATTTATATAAGTTACAATTATTTTATTACATTCTGCTTTTCTTCCCCCCCCCACTACTGTTTGTGTAACCCGCTGCTGCTGTAACATAATAATTTCCATCACGGGATCAAGAAAGTTTATTTAAGTCTAAGTCTAATCTAAGTCTAAGTCTAGGTAACACCCCAACCAGTTGTTGGTTATTTTGTCATTATTTTCCCATTATTATATTCCATTGGTTTTATCTATAATAAAATAAACTCTAATGATAAACATTAGTCTTAATATAAAAAAGATTGTCATTATTATCAAAAACATATCCATTCCCATAAACAGCACAATTTCCTCCTTTCGCAAAAGAATTCACCTTTTCATGTGATTTAAGGTAAAAAAAAAAAAACTTCACAAATAAAGCCACATTAGAGTTCAAGCTTCCACGTTTTATTGTACAGGATATCTAAATCCCCTTAAGCTTGCTTTATTGTGGTTGTTTATGATGGTAAAAGTGCAGGTCACTATAGCAGGACTGGCCGGGTTTTGTTCACCTGAGATTAGAACATGAGGAACATGAGCATCAGTGCACTGTATATAATGGGTTACAGGATGATACAGACAGGAATTCGATCTGACAAAATAAAAAAAAGAATGAAAAATGCTGCCACGAAGCAGAATATATAAAGGAAAGGGCAAAGATTCTGAAAGCTTCTGCGATGCTATTAATTTCCAATGCGTTTTTCATCAACTTCTGCTGAACTAATGATTTTACTGGCCTCCGTTACGCTACTGCAGACCTCCCGACTGTCTCAAAAGGGTTGGATAAAAGGACAGCTGCAGGCTGTAGGAAAGATCACTGAAAGGACTTTTTTTTTAAACATATCATTAAAGTCTCATTTCTTACACAGTCATCAGTAAATCTGTCTCTACTGCTTTTTCTTTCACGTGGGTCTGGTCTGACCACTGCGTATCTTCGCCCTAAAGAAAGACCAAAGATGAGTTACAAATAGATCTGAAACAGAGAGAGAGAAAAGTAGGGATACACAATGCCTAACTTAATACATAATATTCTAATGGAAATTTTCCATGCTGTAAATTGTAAAGATGTGTACAGTTTATGGATGGTAATATTCAGCGATTCGCATCGGCATAAAAGTGAATGTGCTGCTTTGACTCAAATTGTTTTTTGCTTACGAATACAAGTTTGTATTTGTATCGGGATGCATCGTTTTTACCATATTTGAAAATGACCAATTTTTGATAGGTAGATTGATTTCTTGTCGCTGAACTGTTTCTCGAGCGCGTTCTCTCAGCACTGCTGCTGCTACGTGAAAATGAGGCATCACAACACTATACGGAGACCGAGGCGTGTCCTGAGAGTCGCATAGAATACAGATTAACATGGCAGAGGTAGAGCTGTAACTTCCTGCAGAGACACCAGGAACAGGTTTTTTTTTTGCCCTACAAAGGCGTGTTTAATTGTACTAGAAGTTAAAAGTGTTAAAAGTTACAAGGCACTTCAGTAAATTGATGATTTGCTGTCTGTCTGAACCACAGAAATAAAAGCGAACGATCTGTACCATCTTGAATTGCATGGCATCATGTTATTTTCCATTGAATCGTATTGCATGGTGTTGAATCAAATAGAAATGTAATCGCGCCGAATCGTAATATGAGTCAATTGTATCGCATCGCATCGGTAGCTGCTTCATCTTCTTCTTCTTTCGGCTGCTCCCATTAGGGGGCGCCACAGCGGATCATCCGTCTCCATACCCCCCTGTCCTCTACATCTGCCTCTTTCACACCAACTACCTGCATGTCTTCCCTCACCACATCCATGATCCTCCTCCTTGGCCTTCCTCTTTTCCTCCTTCCTGGTGGCTCCATCCTCAGCATTCTTCTACCAATATAACTCATGACCCTCCTCTGCACATGTCCAAACCATCTCAATCTCGCCTCCCTCACCTTGTCACCAAAACATCCTACATGCGCTGTCCCTCTAATAAACTAATTTTGAATCCTGTCCATCCTCGTCCCTCCCAACGAAAACCTCAGCATCTTCAGCTCTGTTACCTCCAGCTCCACCTCCTGTCTTTTACTCAATGCCACTGTCTCTAATCCATACAACATCTCAGTAGCTGCTTCATATGTATCTTTAATGTAATGTATCGTTGGCGATGCATTATGATGTGAATCACATCGGCCTAAATTATGGAGATGCACATTCCTAGTAATAAAGGACATTTTCAGGTAAAACTGCATATTTGACCATACTGACTCTTCAGCTGGTATTATATTTTACAGTATACTGTAAAATATAGTATTTAAAACGGCAAATCAATTGCTATGGTAACCACGAGTGGTGATGGCGAAAAGAAAAATTTTGAGGAAAGTCGAAGGTTTCAAAACAATTGGACAAAAACATGCTTTTATTGAAAGCTCTGGTGCTCTGCTCTGTCTGGTTTCCACAGAACGTATTTCCTGTTTAAAAAAATCAAACATTAAGAGACATTTTGAAATCTGATAAGATTTTGAACGTTTGCATGAAATTTTAACCTGACCACTTTTTACCACTTATCACTGCTGAACCTTCGCACCCAGCTACAGAACTTAGCTCACCAATACTGCCAGACACAGGAACAGTTTCTTTCCCCAAGCAATCAGCTTCATTAACAACTGACCATAATTATATTTCCTGCTTCATATCTAGAAGTACTGCACAGAACTGTCAGTCATCACATTATCTGTATATGTTACACACACTATGGCTGATATACAGTACAGACCAAAAGTTTGGACACACCTTCTCATTCAAAGAGTTTTCTTTATTTTCATGACTATGAAAATTGTAGAGTCACACTGAAGGCATCAAGGGCTATTTGACCAAGAAGGAGAGTGATGGGGTGCTGCGCCAGATGACCTGGCCTCCACAGTCACCGGACCTGAACCCATTCGAGATGGTTTAGGGGTGAGCTGGACCGCAGAGTGAAGGCAAAAGGGCCAACAAGTGCCAAGCATCTCTCGGGGAACTCCTTCAAGACTGTTGGAAGACCATTTCAGGTGACTACCTCTTGAAGCTCATCAAGAGAATGCCAAGAGTGTGCAAAGCAGTAATCAAAGCAAAAGGTGGCTACTTTGAAGAACCTAGAATATGACATATTTTCAGTTGTTTCACACTTTTTTGTTATGTATATAATTCCATATATAATTCCACATGTGTTAATTCATAGTTTTGATGCCTTCAGTGTGAATCTACAATTTTCATAGTCATGAAAATAAAGAAAACTCTTTGAATGAGAAGGTGTGTCCAAACTTTTGGTCTGTATTGTATATTGTACAAAGTTCTATAGTAAACTCTTTATCATACCTGATGCACAATACTGTTATTTGCACTACCATGCACTCACACTTAATGTACATCTGTCATGTAATCTGTATCCTTATTTAATACTCATACTGTCTATATGGTCTTACATTGTCTGTATTGTCTTGTTTAGTCTGTTTTCTCTTGTATAGTCCAAGCTGAATGTATAGTTTTTATTTATGTCTGTACTTTGAGAGTCACTAACAGCTGGAACCAAATTCCCGATTCTGATTCTGATAATAACCAGACTACAAAGCTATTAGCACGACAATGCAAAGCCAGAGGTTTAAAAACAATGGAAATATTGGTTTGAAGGCCCCAGTTTAAGCTCTGTTCTTTAATCTTCACACGCACGTAACTTGTGTTGCTGCATATTTTAGTTATTTATTTTGACTTGTTTTTGGGCCGAAATAAATTTGTTATAGAAATGTTATTTTCTTAATAATAGTAAAAATAGATATTTTCTATCAAATACTTATAAATATTTATTAATATTATTTTTTATAATAGTAAAATGTTTGTTTATTTTAAATAGCTTTAAAAAAAAAAAAAAAAAAGCTTGTACGTGGACATAAAAGGTTTTGTTATTGAAAACCTGTATTTTTTTTTTATAGTCTTTTTGGCGAAAAAAAGGTTCCCAGCCCCTGTTTTATACTGTATACACACTATATGGACAAAAGTATTGGGACACAAGACATTTCCAGCCATTTGTGGTTCTTTAGGATGAACTGGAACGCTGACTGCACCCTGGACGTCCACTCCTTTACTTTTTAACGTCCTTGTGGCTAAACATACACCGAATCATTGTGTGATTAATAACTCTGATTGGTCCACAAGCGTTGATTTGTTTTCAAGAAACAGCTGCTCTGACACTCTGTAATATCCAATCTAATTCAAATCATAGGTTTATTATTCCCTATAGAAAAACGGAAAAAAAGATCTGTACAAGCGGCATGTGAGTGTGCGTCATACCGGAGTGTTTTTTCCGAGGTGTTCTGTCTGTTACTCAGCTGAGTGGAGCTTTTGAATTGCGCCTCCAACCTGACGTAGATACCTCCTGCATGCTGAGGATACACCCACATACCCACACACGTTTATGCAAGATCTTTTTCTCTTGGCACTTTCTGACACAGTGTATTCGACTTTCACATGTTTTACAAAGAACACAGTTCTGCTTTACCTCCTTGGTGTCCCTTGACTTGCTCTGTTCCAAGTCACCGAAGCGCATCTTAGTGAGATGGTCAATAATCTCCACCATTCTCCTTTGGTCTGCAGAGAAAGAAAGAGAAAAGGAAAGAGAAAGAGAGAGAGTTTAATCGACTGAATGATTTATTTTGAATTATTGCACCTGTTATACATTCGTACTTTTGTCCTACACTGTCACCTTGCAATTTTGTCAATATATTATTATCATAATTATTATACTGATATTGTAATTCAAATCTGAGAAAAAAAAGAGAGAGAAATGAAAACACTTGCCCTTGTATTTAAATTTAAATGTGGCTAAAACTGAAGATGACAGAAGTTTCACTCTCTTAGTCAATCGTAAAGGATTCTCAGTGTCGAGCTCTTTGTTATAGACCTTTATCGCTCATTTACATCACTCAACATAATTATGATCCTTCTAGTTCCTACGTTGCACAGTTCTAGCAGTGGTAACTCAGTGGTTAAGATGTTCAAATCCCAGAACCACTGCTCCTTAGCTGCTCAGTCTGTGATCATAAATGTTGTCACTGTGGATTTGTGGTTTACAGTAACAAAGTAAATGTAATTTGGTACTGTGCTTAAGTAGCTTTTTCACGTATCCGTACTTTACTGAAGTATTTTCATTTGGGGAGACTTTTACTTTAGTAAAATATCTCACTTTTTACTCAACTACATTTAGCAAAATCGGTCGTTCCTCTTTAGCAAGTCATCAATGATTAAATCGTCTGAGATCCTCCAGAACTGCTCAGCTGGTTCCACCTTCTCTCAGAATGAGAGGTAAGTACACTTCAAGGCTCTTCTTTGTTTTGGCACCGAGGTGGTGGAATGAACTTCCCCTAGACGTCTGTACAGCAGAGTCCCTGACTATCTTCAAGCGACGACTAAAGACCTACCTCTTCCTGAAATACTTAAATTAGCTTTGTAGAATTCCAGAGTTATATTTATATTAAGTTTGTAATCTTGTGTACCAGTGTAGATTTATTCATTACTAGAAACTCAAAGCACTTTTGTACGTCGCTCTGGATGAGGGCGTCTGCTAAACGCCGCAAATGTAAATGATTGGTGCTTAGTGTATCCTTGGTGTTATCACCAACAAACAGTTCAGTATCAGTTCAACAACAAGCAGAACATTTTGAGAGGAATGAATGATGAACTCCTGATTCGAGGCGCCTCGACACCCGCGACCTTATTTTTTTGACTCATCTTGATCATTGTAATAGATATCAATCATTGTGTGACTCATTAATATTAATAATAAATTCATGTGCTAAAAGGACCATTGGAGTTTTTTCCCATAAACTGAGTTGATTAAGCAAAGTGACAGAAATGCTAATAGGATCATTATCGCCACAATAAATCGTAATACTTTGGACACTAAAGTACATTTAAAGGCAAATACTTTTGTACTTTTACTCAAATGAAAGTTTGAAGGAAGCACTTTTACTTTTACTGGAGTTTTATTTTGCAGAGTGTTTCTCTAATCCAACTCAATTAACTCAACAACTACATTGTGGTGTCTGGCGCGTGCTGCAAACGTGAACGTCAATGCATCTGCTGAAGAACTTCTTAAATACAATATCTGGCATCTTTTCTCTTCACTTCTCCACACCACAGGAAAACATACAGATTAGTGATAATGAAGGAAAAACATGGCTGAGCGGATTAAAGGATAAACGTATATTGATGAGGGAGAGCAGAGACCTTCCTCCCTCTGGGCATCCTGGTTAAACCTCATCGAACGAGTGCTGTCCCATTTACTCTTTTGCATGCTCACGCTGGGAAACCAGAGAGACAAGAAGAAACAAAGATATAGAAAAAAATGAACAATTTATTGGCATCGCATGATTTAAACTACTTTTTGAGAGAGTTTAGAATCGTATTAACGTGACTGATAAGACATACGTGAACGGGGTCGAGTCCTTCGAAGTGCTCTGTAAAAAAAAAGACGAATGACGCTGTGAGGTAGAGATCGCTGGAGTTATAACTGTAGAAAAAATAATAATACTGAACGTCCTTAACGTACCTTCTCTCCTCCGGCTCGCTCTTTGTGCAGTATGCTCGGTGAGGACACTTGTCTTTTTAAAGGCTTGCCTGGTTTCCTTAGCTTTTTTACAGCTAATAAAACAAAACAAAAAAAATCTGTAAATGAATCTGAAGGGTTTCATGCATGCAAACTCTGAGGAAAAACTAATATGCTTCTACATTTAATACTATATAACATTAAAAATAAATAATTAAATAAATAGACCCCAGACCACAATGTGCGTGGTCTTTTTTTTTACTTTATAGGCACCACAAAACTTAGCATAATTATAAATATTAAAAATAATAATTAAGTGTATAACAGTAAAGCAGTAAGTTTTAACCTCTAGATGGCGCTAGTGAAACAGTTTCTTTTTTTTTTTCAATTTTGTTCGCATAGTTTTCTCAAAAATCTCGGCTTTATTTCTAGCAATTCAAATCGTTGCAAGTTTCAATGTACCACTGACGCACAAAATTGGAAATATTAAAATACATCACTGGACAGAACAGACGTAGCCACTGTAGCCTTTGCTCCTGTCTGCTACTGGTATGTACACACGTTGCATTGTAACATTAAAGCGACAGCAGAGGTGATTGCTCAAGCTACCCTCTTGGTTGTTGCGAGAGATGAAGTCAGAATTGCAATAAATAAAGTCGTGTCGGAATTGCGAGAAATAATTGAGAAATAAAGTCAGAATTGTAAAGAATAAAATCAGGTCAGAATTGCAAGAAATAATTGCGAGAAATTAAGTCGGAAATGTGAGAAATAAAGTCAGAATTACGAGAAATAAAGTCAAAATTGAAAGGAGTAAAGTTGTAACTGCGAAAAATAACTGCAAGGGAAAAAAAGTCGGGTCAGAATTGCGAGAAATAATTGTGAGTAATAAAATAGGAATTGTGAACAATAATTGTAAAGAATAAAGTCTTAATTGTGAAAAAAGAAACTTTGAATTACGAGAAATAAAACCAGAATTCGGAATTAGGCAAACTTTTTTTAATGTGGCGGAAATGGAATCCATATGTGCACATAAAAAAAAGTGAAAAATTATTTCTTTGCAAAAAAAAAAGAAAAAAAAAAGAGACTGAACAGGCTACGCTCAATAGTCCATGATGATGATGAAGATTATCCTCTATCTTTTAATTATGTCTCATCCTCTAATGAGACACATAAAGCTGGTCCTTTTTTATATGGCATGGAGGTCCAAATCAAAGTTCACCAAGAGCCCTAGTTTGGGGCGTCTCCGAATTTGACCAAATTTGGGCTGCCAAATGCTCTAGTGCCAACTAGTTAAAATCTTTAACTACAACCTCATCCCACCTTGCTTCTTTGATGTGTCATCTTCATCCCCGACTTCATCCTCTGTGACCTCTGAACCTGTAGTGTAGTCCTCATCCTCAGACAATAAAGGATGTTGTCTCTATGCGACATTAAAGACAGGTTCAACACTTTAACTACGGACTGGTTGATTATGAGAGTGGATACACCGAGTGCGAGTGTGTGTGCTTACGAGTTGGAGACTCCAGTTCTTCAACAGTGAAAACTGAAACAGATTAGAGAAAAGAGAGATGAGTTTAGCTAATCCTAAACATAGGATTGATTGAACAACAGTCTGAAATTGATTCGTGAGATGGAGTCATTTCCACATTTGAGGTACCCCTAAAGGTTGAGGGCTTGAATACTAGGATTTTTCGACAGGATCAACCGAACAAAAACCATAGAACAGAAGAAGCGTCTGGTCTTTTCTGCAATATTAAAACTTCCACAGACAAGAAAGAAGGCAAAACTGGATGAACATCACGTATATACATTCAATTTGATTCGATTAATTTTGATTCAATTAAAATCTTTTTTTATTTGTAGCAATGGACAATGGACGTGGTCTCAAAGCAGCTTTAAAAAAAAAAAAAAAAAAAAGGTGTATTGAGGGATTTTAGTGGTAACTGAAAAAGGAAAAAAGAATTCCTGAGATGGTATGAGGAAGAACCCATTCTCATCCGTGTGTACATGGTATTTCATCATTGCTGATAACTGATTATGATTATGACAATTGAACAAAGCAGGAGACTCACAGCGGTGACTTCTCTGGCTCTAAGAACGTTAAGGTCTGCGTGGTCCAACGTGATATCACATTCGGGCGCTTGCTCGCTCTGTTTGGCCGACTCAGCAGAACTGTGACACGGATGCAGCGCAGCACAAACAGAAGGGTAAAAATCTGAATCATAATTTGTAATATTCCTCACAAAAATAAACAGTATCTAAAAGCTGAACATCCTTCAGACCTGTCTGGTGCTGTTGGGGAGCTCATGCACACAGCGTCTCTGTGGAGAAGCAGGTCATTCAGTACTCGAGTCTGCACAGAGCTCACGTTGCCCTCGCAGTCCCCAGGTTCTGCCACAGTAACCGTGTGGTCCCTCATCTTACAACCCTGAGGCGCGCACACACACACACACACACACACACACACACACACACACACACAGGGATTGCAGTGCTTATAGAAATTTAGATATTGCATATATTAATCCAAATATATATATATATAGTTCTATATTATTCTACTATACATAAGCACACTTTCCAAGTTTGTAGAATTCAAGAGTTATATTTATATTAAGTTTGTAATCTTGTGTACCAGTGTAGATTTCTTTATTACTAGAGACTCAAAGCACTTTTGTACGTCCCTCTGGATAAGGGCGTCTGCTAAACGCCGGAAATGTGAATGTAAATGTAATGTAGACACGATCATTACAGTTTAAACGGTGGTCTGGTTCTCGCTAACTGTGAATGTCAGCCTTTTACACTAAACTTAGCTGTTCGAGCTTTTTTAACTCGTGTTATACACAACTATTCTGTTCAAGCTTAACCTGGGAAAGGTAGTGTATTTTAGCTAATCATAAACTTGGTTACACATTTGTATGTGCTTCAATCTCACCGTCGGCATAGCGACCGGGTCAAAGCGTAAAGCTCTCTGCTTGCAGCAGGGGTAGATCCCGGCACCATGCTCACTACGACTGGCGCCCATGCCTGGGTAAACCACAGCCTCAGGATGATACCTGCACTGGGCCAGATCACAGCAGAGGAAAACCTGCAGCAGAGGAATGTCTACATTATGACCTAAAATATATATTTGTATACTAGGGGAACATGGATAGTGCAATTTCAGCTTGTTATAGGTATTTTAGGTAAGAATTGGGGGAAAAACGTCTCTAATAGATATATGGGTAGACTTTTTAATGACTAAATCTGTAAGCTCCGCCCACAAAACTTTAATTAGAGTTATAATTATTGTGGATGGTTAACACTAATTACTCTATAGATGTGCAACTTCTAGTCATAATGCTTTATTTGAGGATTTAACAGGGTAAACTCTTTTTTTTTTAGCTGTATAATACACTTGTATTGAGATACATAATTTTCAACATTATTTCTATTTAATATAATATAATAATAATATATTTAAAAAAGAATCGGGATCAAAAACCGGGAACAGCGAACAAAAGTACGTCAGATGGCAAAGATTTGCTGAAAATACATAAAATACATTTAATAATAAAAAGGGTAAATTGTCATTGTGAGAATGTGCTTGCGAAACAGTTTAGTGAGGAGAAAATCAATTTACATATCAAATATTGGTCACAAATCTTTGGTCACTTTTCAAATAATCAAAGAATCGCACATCTACGAATAAGTACATAGGAATGAATCGGTTTCGACCGGTATGTTAAGAACGATGCATCGTGAAACAAACGTTGATGCGTCACATCATTGCACCTATTCGTATCTGTGAATCAGACCATCCCTAGTAAATACAGTTACCTGTTTACAGCATGAGCAGGTGAGATAATTAATGGCACCCCAGATCCTCCAGTAAACCATCACCCACGATTTCAGCTCTTCATATAAGCTGTTTAGATACTCATGGACGTCCCAGTTCTTTTGTCTGAGGGAACACAAACAACACCAGTGAACAAACCAGTCCACACTGGTCATTTTTACTTATTGAAGCTCAGAAAAAAAGAAAGAAGAATAAAATGTAGAAGAAGCGTTTTGTACCTGCTGTGTGTGTAGACGATATCCCCACGATGGTCGATGTTGATTTTACCCGGAACGCAGGAGATCTTCCTTTCTGTGTCTTCGGTGAGAAGCTTAAGGCAAAGACCACACCTTAGTGGAAAGACCATTGGAAGAAAGAGAGAAGATTTAGAATATATCAACCCTAATTGACCCCACAGTGCAGCATCATTAATGCATTTGACCCAAAAATATAAGGTGTTCAAAAGCCTTTGAGGACTACAGGGAGGTTGAACATTTCTCTCTGACCTGTACAGCGTAGCAGCATTTCCTGGGGAATCATGACTTTCAAAACCTGGATCAAACAGCTTTTCAATCTTCTTCTGGAACACTTTACTGAAAGATGCATATCACAGCATAGAAAAGGACCATGTTTGTCTTCTTATCTGATTTATGCACATCATTTCATAAAAAAAAATAAAAAAAAAAATAAAAAAAAAGATTTACCTTTTAAACTTGTCCTTTTTGTCCTTGATGTCATCTGCCTGGTTGTGCGTGAACAGCAGGGCGATGCGTGAGGCCAGGTTGCTGTTGATGCAGCTCATGTTGCACGGCGTGGCGACGATGGCGCTCACGTGTTCGTGACAGTACTGAATGCACTCCTCCACCTGCAGACACATTATTCAACATTCACCTTTCTTCATTTCCAGAAAACCATCAGATAAATCATTATTAAATACATTTATTAAATAAAGGGATTTTTTTATAGTTTATTAATATTTTTTAATACAGCCGGAGATTAACTGAATCCTCCTTTCAGACAATAAGTAGTGATTCTGTCTTTCTATCAGATAACATCCCAAAACCAAACCATTTTCTAATTGGTGGTAGTTTTCACCTTTTTGCTACTAAATGAGTGCAAACCTTGGGTTGGGGCTCATTTCTTTTAAAAACTGCATTATTTCTTAACAGATAAAACCTGGTGGTGCAATTTATTTGAGAGGACGATTTAATGGGGCCTGAACTTGTTCTTCACCTTCACATTAGATTAGAACGCTTGGTCGTGGATCTGAGACTGGAAGATCGGATCATTTTAGCTACTTGGTTCTTTAAGTCTCGTTCATCAAAATGAACATTTTTTTTTTTTTTAATAATTTAGTTCCTTTCATTACTTTGATCAGAAGTCAAATAAAATGTTACATTTTCAATAAGCAGATCCCCCAACACGTCTACATACACCAAATTTGACTATCTTCTTCGTCTTCTTTCGGCTTCTCCCATTAGTGGTCACTACAGCGGATCATCCGTCTCCATACCCCCCTGTCCTCTACATCTGCCTCTGTCACACCAACTACCTGCATGTCTTCCCTCACCACATCCATAAACCTCCTCCTTGGTCTTCCTCTTTTCCTCCATCCTGGTGACTCCATTCTCAGCATTCTCCTACCGATATACCCCATGTCCAAACCATCTCAAACCAACTTTGACTATAGTTTCAATAATTACTGTAAAAATTTGGAAATGTGGATAAAAAATGTTTAAATGCCAAACAGAATGAATAGCTCACCCCTCGTATCTTCTGGTCCGTGTCGTTAGTTCTTTTGTCACGCGACTTCTATAATTATTGCAACAATAATGTCAAGACCAAAAAACCTGATCTATTACATCGTGTAGCGTCGATGGGAGTAAAAAAAAAAGGAACGACTCGGACCAAAGAACTCGAGATAAACTACTCAATTCTGTTTCCTGTGCATTAAAATTTTGCGATGCTTTGCTCATACACGTCCAGCAGAAAATCAACAGATCACTCTATGAGACGACTCGTTCAAAATGAATGAAACCCGTCACTAATCTGGGACCACGTGAACTTTATTTTGCTTGATATGATTATTTGTATATCACAGGTCATGCAGCATGTTGAACACACCACGCAGACACCCAGCGCTATGCCTACAAGACATAACTATTGCTAATGAAGTACTGAATCTTAAAACCTCAATCGGGAACTGTTTCCTGTTGTTTTTCCTTAATAGATAAATACCAGCTAATTATTAGGTAGTATGAGGTACTTAAAGTCATTTAAAACCAAAAGAATATACAATATAATTATTAATTTGTGTACAAACTATTAAAATAGCCTTGAAATAGCTCTATACATTTACATTTTGTAGCATCAAGGCACAGTAGGGTTTAAAGCCAATATAAAAGAGCAACAGGCTACAGTGGGTATCTGCAATAAGAAACTCAGACTGAACTGGATGTCTGTATACCTGCATTGGAAACTCATTCATGTATCTGAGCAGTAGTTTCAATCTTTTACCTGCTTTAGCCATCACTGTAGTGTGTACATTTACTCTATATAAATGCTAGCACATAGCTATCCAGCCAGTCAACAGCTAATAAACTAGCTTTCCTTTGTAAACATCAGGTAAGCATGAGTAGGATTTTGGGATCTCGATTAGATTTGTCATATTTGTAGCCCAACCAATGAAAACACGAAAACAAAATGTTTCCACTAACTGATTTTAGCTAAGCTGCAGGGAAATGAACTAATTTGCAGGATCTGTGGCAAATAATGGTAATGTCACCACATTGTCATCTGTTAAGAATTTGCATAGCTAAGCTAATAGAAATTGCTCTTGAAGTGAAAAAAAAAAAAAGACTGAAAAATATTTTTGTTTTTATTTTAAAATCTTACCAAATTTTCCTAAAACATCTATCTACACTGCCTGGCCAAAAAAAGTCCCACACACTCACATTCAATTGGAATTGGCCTTTTGCTTCGATTACAGCACGCATTCACCGCCGTTTCAATAAGCCTATGTAATGTCAAAATGTTTATTAGAGTGCATTCGTTTCTCGCCAAGATTTTATTTAAGATAGGAGGACTGGACCGCTGTGTAGTCTTCTCCAGCACATTCCAAAAATTCTCAATGGGGTTAAGGTCTGGATTCTGGAGAAAAAAAAATAACGACTAATGCTCATGAAAGGACTCTCATAATTTAAGCCTGATCAATTCTAGAATTGTCATTGTAGAAGATACCAGAAAAGATACCATATTTAGTGTTTTATATAATTAGAAAATACATGTGCCCTCAGGAAAGAAAGAAATCTACTAATGGAAAAACCTGGTCATTCAAGTAGTCAGCTGAACTCTTTTTTTTGGGTCACATTGCTAACCCCTGATGTACCTAAGCAACCCCAGATCATAACACTGCCCCCACAGGCTTTTACGATAGGAACCGATTATGGGTGAATCCCTTTATCTGCTTACTTTCTGCTTTCTGATGCACCCATCACTCTGGAACAGGGTAAATGTGGACTTATTAGCCCCTATGACCTTTTTTCATTGGTCCAGAGTCCAATCTTTATGATCTCTAGCAAACGGAACCTCCTTTGGATTCCACTTTATGTAGAGTTTGGACATTGGACCTCTGAGTGTTTAAAGGCTGGAGAAGCTGGTGTTGGATCTATTATGATCTCAAATGTTGAGCTGCTCAGTGGCTCCTGGTTCCATAACGTCAACTGACTGTATAAGACTGTAGAAAGGACATTACTTATAATCACACACTCCGGTGCTCATGTTAGTTCTCACTATCCGGTGTTCTGTATTGTTTTAAAAATTTCTAATCACACTCTTAGTGTCACCCTTATGAGGATGGGTTCCTCTTTTGAGTCTGGTTCCTCTCAAGGTTTCTGCCTCATAACATCTAAGGGAGTTTTTCTTTGCCACAGTCACCATGGCTGCTCATCAGGGATAATGAGATAAATCACTTTATTACTTAAATTCTGTAAAACTGATTTGAGACAACGTCTATTGTAAAAAGCGCAATAGAAATAAACTTGACTTGACTCTTTTTCCACCAATGAGCTTTACTGATAAGTGGTTGTCCTAAGGCTACATGGCTGTTGAGTTCTCTTCGTATTTTTAGTGTGGAGATTCTCTTAATTTCATTAAACATAGCAGTGAGTTCTAGGTCGGTTTTTGAGGAACTTTGTGTCCTCTTGTTCTTACTGAACTAACTGACATGTTAGCAATCTTTGATTGAGGTTTGAAGTACACACACACACACACACACACACACACACACACACACACACACACACACACACACACACACACACACGGCGACTAAATTAACCACACTTACTAAAGCATCCATCTTCAAGAACTCGGATGAGATCAGGATAGAGATGACGTTGCTGGGCTCTGAAACCAAACACCAAACACGACACCCCATAACCAAACGAGCACATCACAACCAACAACACAACTCCTTTGTCCACCATCACTCCACACACCACACATGAAAAAAAAGGTCATCGTTCAAAACCACACACACCAAACACTCACAAAACACCCAAATCTGCCTTTTAAACTTTTATACACCAAACATCACTGTTATGAGCCTCTGTAAATCTTTCACCCAGAGTTGGCTTGTCCACATGTTTCCCTGGTTGATCTTCTGAGGAGTTTCTTTTGACGTAGTTCATGAGCCAGTCGAAGATCTCGACGTCGCAGTGCACCGAGATGTCCACCTCCTCCCAGCGCTGGGCGTCCATGGAGAGGTACTCTGCGAAGTAGCGCATTTCTCTGATCAACAGGTCACGCGGACACTCAAAATCCTGCTTCAGGTTCTTCGCTTCGTCGCACACGTGGATCACCATGATAGGGCTGAGATGAGGAAACCAAGAGCAGCAGTTAAAAATGCATTATGTAATCTGTAAAAATAGGTTCTTGACATTTAATAATAATATCATTTGAATGAAAAACTGTAATTTACGAAATAAAATTTCAACCGCTAAGTGTACCCAAAAAAAAACCCAATGGTGTAGCACACACCTAGCCATTGTCTATCCCATTCATACCAGGTTCACTTGCCAGCATTGACAAGCTGTAATTTCTTTTGCAGTGCAAAACTGACTGGACATATAAAAATACTGGTTAAATTGTTAGTTATTTTATATACAGATCTAGAATGTGATCTAGATCCTGTGTGATTAAATTACATGTATTGAGAGGAATAGTAATGTATATTATATTGTAATGTACTGTATATTATATTATTAGAAAATGAGAAAGAAGAAAATCTGTGTGAATTATGCATCTGTGTAGCATCTCTATTAATACTGAAGCTGTTGGTGATATATACAGTATTTCTGGGTTTTTTTTGGTCATATTTCTTATTTTAATGTTTTTTCCTCCAGCGCATTAAATTCCTCTTGTGTCTTGTAAAAATGAGCATATTTACCATGCAAATAAAATGCCAAAACTATCCCTTTAGCTCAGTTAGGGCACTAGGAAATGTCACAATATTCACAATAGCAGTCTATTGTATATAAATATATAGCTGTATATGAATATATAATTACATTGTTATACATACATACCCAATCCAATATTTGGGAAAGTTTAAATATCAGTACTTAGCATTTAACATTTGAACACAGCTTTGAAATGTATATTTTATTATTTTTTTATTTTTTTATTAACACATGATTAATGCAGCCTGCATTTCTGTGACCTTTTTTTTTTTTTAGTAATTAAATAAATATGAAAGAGGCGAAATTAAAACCTTCATCGCAACACACATTTATTCATGATGTCCCTTCTTTACTCGGATAATAAATATAAAAAAAACTCCACAGAAAAATAATTTTTTATCACTAAACATTTGTTTTACTGATGGGCCAAGTCTCAAATCAAGCACCAAAATCCGCCATGATGCACACATCCGGCAATTAAAACCGTCCGTATGGAAACCCGTTTGGTTGCATTGGTTCCCGTTTGGTGTCCTGATGATTTATGTAATTTAAAACACCATAATGACTTTAAAAATTTTACAAGAATATTTTGTCTTCATGCTCTATGCTGAGTTTGGTTTTACTTATAATAAACATATATTTGCATAAAGCATCCACATTTATCCATGCCCACGTTGATTAGTGTATCCTCCGCAGCAGAGGTGACAGGCTGTGTAAGGGCTATTTGACCAAGAAGGAGAGTGATGGGGTGCTGCGCCAGATGACCTGGCCTCCACAGTCACCGGACCTGAACCCAATCGAGATGGTTTAGGGGTGAGCTGGACCGCAGAGTGAAGGCAAAAGGGCCAACAAGTGCCAAGCATCTCTCGGGGAACTCCTTCAAGACTGTTGGAAGACCATTTCAGGTGACTACCTCTTGAAGCTCATCAAGAGAATGCCAAGAGTGTGCAAAGCAGTAATCAAAGCAAAAGGTGGCTACTTTGAAGAACCTAGAATATGACATTTTTCAGTTGTTTCACACTTTTTTGTTATGTATATAATTTCATATATAATTCCACATGTGTTAATTCATAGTTTTGATGCCTTCAGTGTGAATCTACAATTTTCATAGTCATGAAAATAAAGAAAACTCTTTGAATGAGAAGGTGTGTCCAAACTTTTGGTCTGTACTGTATATATATATATATATATATATATATATATATATATATATATATATATATATATATATATATATATATATATATATATATATGTATGTGTATGTATATATCCATACATTTCTCATTTAGAGTACTGCAGTTAACATTCAATGGAATTGACCTTCAGTATAGTTTTACCTCTTTCCTCTGTCTTTCTTCTCTTCGTCCTCTGCGCTCGCTGTCTTTTCAGTCTCAAAACTTGCTCCATGCACAACAGGGGTCACATTCATTCCTAGAAAAAACACGCCAAAACCTCTCAGACACGTTACTCATCATTGTTATAATTTTCTGCCTGAGTGGAACTGCACAATAATAACACTTACAGCTAGTCATCTAGTTAACTCCTAGTAACATAGCTTGCATTGTTCCCAGGTGAACATGAGTGGAATCTTAGGATTATTCCCAGTGAATTATTACCAATTTAACATTACCATACCAGTTCTGCTGTACTAATTACCATCACTGACTTAGCTCAGTTTGCTTGGTTTACCTTATCGAATACTCTAAAGTTGTTACCTCATGAAAAAAGTGAAAGAATATTGTGTTGAGAACTTACGTTTATTGTATTAAATGAGCAAGGACTTGCATGTTGTGAAGTATTATTTCTTTGTTTTGTTTTGCGCTGGAGCTATTTTTACAATGCTGCTAACAATAATAATGCAAAGCTATAGCTGCTGTTAGCATTAACATAACTGAAACAAACTTGGGACCCACTTGACACATTAAAATAAATAGAAGCCTGGAAGCTTTTGCATAAAATAATCCATTTTTATATAAATTATACAGGTTTTAAAATTACAGCCAGTTGTTTGAAAGGTTACATGAAACTGGTAATGGTTTAACATGTGTCTCTGACGAGGACAATTTATATGTTATATAATATAAGTTGTCCTTCATGTGTTCTATATAAAGATTTAGGTTAAACAATTTAGGATTGTCTGGATTTCCTGTAGGATTGTCAGTGAACACTGTCCCAAATGCTGAAACCATATGCAATAGTTGTATTTTTTCAATCTGAATATAGTGGAACCCGCTTATCTCACCCTCGGTTAACTCAACAACCCTATTAAGTCGACGTTTTTGAAATGGAACCGCCAAATTCTCGATTTGTCTTAGCATTTTTTATCGGTTATGTCGATTCTTTTATGTCGCCGAACCCTGATATCTCAAACATAAGGGGGGGGAAATCAAGTCTTACAGCTGCTACAGGTGTTGTATTGTATACTGGTGAATCTCTGCTGTTAGTTAGTGCACATATGCCTTTTGTTGTTAAATGTTATGCGATGAACGGGAGGCGAAAGCCGCGCTTGGCGGCGCGGAACGTGGGATGAGCAGCAAAAGCATAGAATGAACACCGGCAGGATCGGGGGGGAATCCGCGGTGCGCTTTGGGAAGAAAAGCGCAGCCGTTGAGAGAGTGCCGGTGGGAAGACACGTACCGGGATACACATGCGCGATAACAACGGCCGCCGTGAACCAACATGTACCAACAATAACAGACAGTGAGAGTGTGGAAGTTTAAATAGGAGCTGGTGATGATGATAAACGAGCACCATATTTGCGCGATTGAAGCCGGGAGCTTCAGAGAAAGCGGCCGAGAAAGCACCTGCCACGCTGAAGGGGGCCGAAGGGGGCGTGGCAGGTGGATTCCTGACAGATAAACATGTACTGTATGTATTTTTATAGCATGCCTTCATCAAACAAATCGCGGCAACGCTGTTGTGTAAAAAACCCTTCAAAAACACGTGCATGCACATTCTCATTTATTAACGCACATCATGTACATAAAGACATTTCAAGCACGTTAATATATTGCCGCCATTTAGATTTTTGTTTATCTCGATCATCGGTTATCTCAATGCTTTTTGGCGACCCCCTAGGACATCGACATAACCGGGTTCCACTGTATTTAATTTGGGTTTCATTTGCCTTACCTGACACTGAAAGTGTGCTCTGGTTAGTCTGTGGTTCCCCTGACTCCCCTGTAAGGTCCAATAATGTGGATCGGATGTAAGCAGAGAGTGGTTCAGATGGAGAACCCGTGGCTCCAGTCAGAGCGTTACACTGCTCGTCTACTAGGGGGAAACTGCCAGTGCTTTTTAGCTCATCAAACCTGCGTGCACACTAAAAAAAACAAAAAAAACAAATCCGTAACGATACTGTAGTATGTAACCGTTTGGTTTGTTTAATAGCAGCTATTGAGCCTCAAACGATTCCGTTAATAATGTCCATTGATTACCACATCCTTTTAAAACATATCTAATCAAACAATCCTTACTCACATTTTAAATTACGTCAAAAAACTAATGACATCTATTTAAAAATGACCAGTGTCCTAAATGTGTCTAAATGTAGTCATTTGTCCAACATAAGACCACTGTCTAGTGATTTGCTCCCTATTCCAGATGTTGCACAGTCATGAAACAACACGCTCAACATTCATGGAGTAATTATTGCACCTGGTGGTCAGGAATGAGAACTGCATCAAATGCTAATAGAGATCCATTGGGGCAGGTATCATACTGCTCCATGCTTGACAGTAAACTTTTTAATTTTTTACACTGTACAGAATGTTGTTGACTCTAGACTGCCCTGTTTCCGGTTAATATGTGTTAGTGCGGAGAGTAGTCTATATAGTAGGTTGAGTGTGATTGCTTTTTGAGTTTGTTGCATGTAGGGAAGACTTAATCACAGTACAGATGTGCTTTCTGAAAGATGTAAAAGCCTAATTATGCATTAATATGAATGAAGGTAACTGTATCAACCATTTCCTTCTCATTTAAAGTGTCATTCAACCATTTTTTATTTCTTTCATTACAAACAGCCTCACGAGATTTTATAACATAATAGGATAACATTAATACAAAATGAATTCACTCCAATAATCCAAGCTAGTAACTAGGAGCATGTTTAAACTGAAAGCAATTAAACTAAGACTTTATTAATAAACATTTTGATTCATATTTTTATGTAGATTAAGCAGTCTATGTTCTCTCAAATCTGACTGACGATATAACACCTTTGTTTTCATTATGCTGCTATGATGACCTACTTGTCAGGATGTCAAATTTAATATGCTAATCTGATGATCCCCAGGATGTTACTATAATAGGGAATCAATATAAGTTCTGAAAGTTGCTAAAAATGTCAAATGAAAGCAAAACGGTTTTGTGAATGAGTAAATTTAGAATAAAAATAGATAAAACATGGTGTATTAAACATTTCAGTGGCAAGTCTTGGAACGTGCTCGTAAAGAAAATAGTAGTTCGGAAAAAGGTCTAATTGTCACACCGTGAGTTTTTCCTACATTTCCACCCCCATTACACTGCCTGTCTGTTTTCTATTCTGACCACCGTTTGCTTCTTAATTACCTCTTTAGGAGTGAAACCAGGAACTAAGCGGGCGACGTTCTCCCAGTTAATTGGCTGCGTGGTTCCCCAGAGTGACCGCAGAACCATGTCTAACACCAGGAGACTGTTATCATACGGGAAATTGTTGTTCATGTTACAGAGGCGATTCATGATCTGAAAAACAACAAAGTGGAAATGGTTCAAGTGGAAATCAATACATGCAGAATTCATAATATTACAGTTTACTCAAAAACAATGGCGCCAACACACTTTACACACGTTATCTGCTTACACTATCATCTACACAGTTTATCTCATTGTCTCTCTGTATGTCTGATTGTCTACCTACCTACCGATCATAATACAACCATAAATTATCCATAAACCTGCCAGTGATACAGGATTTATGATAATAGTTAATTAATCAATTCCATCCATCTATCCTTCCATCCTTCCATCCATAAATTATCCTTAAACTTGTCCTGGGATACAGGATTCATGATTTTCATTTATTTATGTTTGTCATATATTTTGCAGACATCTCAAAGTACAATTTCAAACATATATATTCTACCAGGGGTCTGAGTTATTTATTTATGTATTAAGTCTGTCATATCGAGTCGTTTTTTTTTTGTCACGTCTGTCTGTGATTTTGCCTTCGAAGTTTCTTAGCTCTTATTATTCTTATTACACATTTTATGTATTTACACACACATTATATATTGTGCCTCTTTATGTCTGCGTCGGAACGCATCATAGAGAAGTCACTTTTCTCGAATTACGACCTGATGGACTTACGACCGTTTTTTCGGCCCCTATCTACGTCGTAAGTCGGGGGTCTACCTGTAAATATAAAGGCAACTTTGCTATTTGTTACATTTGTAAATGCAAACAAAACAACTGTTTTATAACAAAACAGTACAGGTAAATGTGAGATAAGAAAATTGAATATTTCAAGGAAAGGAAATGAGAAAACATGACGGAAGAACACATAAAAAAAAAGGACAAAACAGAACAGAGACATGCATGAATATCAAATGAGTCTTTTAGATTATAGGATCAAATTTTACAATTAGTTCCGCAAATATTTGTAAGAAAATCAGCCAAAACATGGGTTAAAAGTGAGCAGGAGATCATATTAAGATTACATTATTTTGCTTTTCTCTGAAGACTTCTAGACTCCAAACTTTTTCCACTTAAAATTTTTGGAGGTCCTGTGTTATAGGAAACTTCAGTGCAGCCAACATTTTGTAGCCTTCCCCAGATCTTGACACAATCAATTCTCAGAGCTTTGCAGGCAGTTCCTTTGACCTCATGGCTTGGTGTTTGCTCTGACCTGCATTTTCAGCCTTTATATAGACCAGTGCTTGCCTTTCCAAATCATGTCCGGTCTACTGAGTTTGCCACACGTGGCCTCCGATCGAACTGCAGAAACATTTCGTAGAGGATGCAGAGAAATGGGATTCACTGGAGCTTAATTTCAAGTGTCATAGCAAAGATATTGCTACTAGATACTTTTTATTTTCTTAATCCAATTTTTTTACAAATCTGTTTTTTGATAGATAGATAGATAGATAGATAGATAGATAGATAGATAGATAGATAGAGGCAGGCAGACAGACAGATAGATAGATAGAGACAGGCGGAGAGACAGATAGACAGATAGATACAGACAGACAGACAGACAGACAGACAGACAGACAGATAGATAGATAGAGACACGCAAATAGATAGATAGATAGATAGATAGATAGATAGATAGATAGATAGATAGATAGATAGATAGATAGAGGCAGGCAGACAGACAGATAGATAGATAGAGACAGGCGGAGAGACAGATAGACAGATAGATACAGACAGACAGACAGACAGACAGACAGACAGATAGATAGATAGATAGAGACACGCAAATAGATAGATAGATAGATAGATAGATAGATAGATAGATAGATAGATAGATAGATAGATAGATAGATAGATATAGATAGACAGACAGATAGATAGATAGAGGCAGGCAGACAGACAGATAGATAGATAGAGACAGGCGGAGAGACAGATAGACAGATAGATACAGACAGACAGACAGACAGACAGACAGATAGATAGAGACACGCAAATAGATAGATAGATAGATAGATAGATAGATAGATAGATAGATAGATAGATAGATACAGACAGATAGATAGATAGAGACACGCAAATAGATAGATAGATAGATAGATAGATAGATAGATAGATAGATAGATAGATAGATACAGACAGACAGACAGACAGAGACACGCAAATAGATAGATAGATAGATAGATAGATAGATAGATAGATAGATAGATAGATAGATAAATGTAATTAGAACCAGATGTGTTTTAGGCACAATGTATGTAGAGAAATAAAAAAAATACATTTACAATATGAGATATGTACATACAACTGTATAAAATCTATGTATTTTCAAACACTTGTGATTTGTGTTCATCAACTACAAGGCTGTTAGTAAAGTCAGGTAGTGATGTAGGTAAGGTGAGGAGATCTGGGGTGCAGTCAGTGTTCACACTCATTACAAAGGTGTTCAGTAGAGTTGAGATCAGAGCTCTCTCTCTACACATACATATACGTATACACACACACACACACACACACACACACACTCACACACTCACACACTCACACACACACACTGCGTATAATTTTTGTACAGTTGTACACACAAGGAAGATAGCTTAAATTATAAATAGGATAAGATAAACAACCAGAAAATATTCTACATATGCTGTTTCTCCAATATGAAACATTTTAAAGCTCTAGCATAAACCTGTTAGTGTTGAATTTATAATGATCTCAGATGTTGAGCTATTTTATTGCTCAGAAGCTCCTGGCTACAAAAATAAGACTGTAATAAGGACATTAATCATAATTACACACTCCAGTGCTCAGGATTTTTCTCACTCTCCGGTATTTGTAACGTTTTAATGATTTATAATCACAACATTGGTGTCACCCAAATGAGGACGGGTTCATTCTTACATTCTTTAAATCTGCTTTCGGAGAATGTCCAGTGTGGAAAGTGCTATATAAATAAACTTAAATAAAAAAAAATACATAGATATTTGTTTCACAGAAGAACAGAAAAGAGAAGAATCCAGTTGCACATTTATTTAAATAAATCAATCAATGAATAAATTGTGGCATTGCACTTTTTTATAGTCTTTTTGCATAATGGGGAAAACATGTAACTGTTCACGAGATAGATTACCTGTGGGAAGAAAGATTATATATACACACTATTATACAATATACTGTAATATACTATTATACTGCAACCTGTACTGATATTTTCTTCAGATATAATGCAACAGAAACAGCACATTGGAAATAATATAAAGCTTTTCTTACGTTTTATTTGGTGTTTCTTCTCCCCACGGTGATGTTATTGTCCTCTTTGCCTGGATTTGATGCTTTAATTCAGAAACACCTCCATATTGATGCACATGTATATGTATGTATATGTATGTATATGTATTTATGAGACAAAGCTTAGCTATTATAGCCCGGATGTTGCATCAAATCACTCACGGTATTCAATTGCGTCATTCATACGCAGGAAACACATCATATTTACATATATATTTATTTTACAGATTTTAATGTAAACGCTACAACACGCGGACGCGCTCCTCTCTGAGCAGATCAGCCGCTCCTGCTCCTGTCGCGCTTCCGGTGCCGCAGTGCAGCAGGTGCCCGACGGCGTCCTCGTTGTCATGGTGACATCGCAGAGTTCTTCCGGTTTGATAGAAAAGATGACGGAATTTATAGTGGCGCGGTTTATTTATTTTTTGTTTGTTACTTAATAACAATTTTTTTATCGTAAAGTACAAATATTAAAACATATCCCATTTAAAAATAAATAAATAATATTCTGTTCTGAAATCTGATTGGCCGAGTGGCTCACGCTATCGCTTTGACCGCATCACAACAACTGAATAATGTATTCATGCGCCATGTCATGTAATCACTTAAACACTATGAGCAACAGCTTGGTTTCTCGTACCATATTAAAACAAATTAATTCTTTATTTCGAATACAATGTATAATATATGCTTTGAATGATTGGATATTATATTAATAAATAATCCTACGGAAGTCTTAAGGGGTCATGCATTATAATTTATTTTTCTTCTTGCTTTCTCGTGAACACGACTTCATTTTCTCGACATAACAAAATGCTCTTGATTTTGACATAAACACCGTTTCCTCGTGATCAGTGTATTCAATATACGAGCATGTTTAAAAAAATAGAAATATATTTAACGATAAGCAATTTGCAACAAGGAACTATATAGTATGGTGATTTCTTAATTTAGAAAAATTTATGAATTATTATAATACTATAGTAATTAAACTCTGGTGTGTGTTAGTGTGACTTCACTTGTATTAGGAGACCCAAACACGTTCCAGCATGACAATGCCCCTGTGCACAAATCCAGCTCCATGAAGATCTGCGTTTCCTGGGTTGAAGTTGAAAATCTGCTAGAGCTCCAACAATATTGAACACCAACGGGATGAGTGTAAACTCCTGACTGCACCCCAGGCCTCCTCATCTCACCTACATCAGTACCTGAGTTTACTAACAGAATTTGTAGCTGAATGAGCATAAATCTACACAAAATCTAGAGGAACATCTTCCCAGAAGAGTGGAGGTTAATGTGGAAGGCTCTGGTGTTGGAATTAAATCACAAGAAGCCAGGAGATATCAGTCTGAAAATATTTTAATGAAAATAATGTTTCTATGTACACAGTTGCGTGTTCCCTAATAATTATTCAGCGACAGTAACACCCCCACACACACACACCCCCACACACACACACAAACACATGAAGAAGAAACAGATAAAAGCAATACAATTTGCTGAAGGACTCATTCAGGCGTATTGTCGTATGACGTTCGTCGATAATTCAAAAATTCTAACAAAATTGTAGTTAATAACGTCACGAAATGAACAGTAAATTCTTTGATTTCAGCTTGATGACAAAACTATAAGATGCGATAAATTACAGCCCGTTCCATAAACATACATTACGCTTGCGTGTAAAAAACGCCTCTGACCTTTATAACTGGTTAACCTTTCGGAGGGGGGGAAAAAAACGACACGCATTCTACACGTATTGTGTGGGGGGGAAAAAAAATCAGCTGCTTATTCAATATACAGCTGATTAACATTAATAACCCAAACCATAACACAGATTCTGCTTTTGGTCCTGATTTCACTGGAATTGTTTTTTTTATTTCAGGTCTTAGATCTACTGTGGGTTGGGTTTTTTTTTTTTTTCTGGGCCAGAAACAAGCTCCACCCCCAGGCGTAGCGTAAAATTCAAAGGTGCAGTATGAAATTTTTTTACATCCAGATAAAAAATATTCCATGGATACAATATGATAGATTGAATTCACTCCTGCTTCTATTTGAGTTGGCTCTTTTTCAGACATTAAGTCTATATATAGTTTTTCCCGGTCCAGAAACAAGCTCCACCCCCTGGGCGGAACTGCTCATATTTGCTGCTTGTCGTTAACATTTTATACCGATTTCAACCAGGGGCTTTTGGCCAAACAGGATTGCGAATGCAAGGTACATTGCGATCACAAGCAGCAAATAGCGTAAAATTGTACAAACCGCTCCTTTAATTCATCCCTACCACTTTTTTTTCCCATTAAATGGTTTTCCTTAGCAGATTCTCCACGTTTTATGAAATAAACAGGGCATTATTTATTTATTTATATTGGTAAATGTTTTTAATCATTTTAATTTCGAATGAAAATATCCCAATCAAACCTTTAAACATAATATCAGCAGCTATGTAACCCCCCCTTCTTCTTTTTGATGAATTTATTTCCAATTCCGTACAAACGTTTAGTAACTTTTTATAAACGAAACGAACAAAAGTCATTGAAAGTGCTCCAGTCGACGTTTTGATCGTCACATCTTCTACTTATCCGTGAACCACCCCGTTTTTATGCCATTTCTATTATTGAATTTAAAACACGCATAAAAGCAGGTGGATGAAAATCACACATGAGAAGATTCGTATCAATTCTGGAGAATATATACACACACACACACACACACACACGCGCACGCACACACACACACACACAAACTTTTATAAGTCAAGTTTTTCGGGAGTTCCTAGTGCACTGTTTGAGCTGCTCATCATCACTGCTGTGTTTGTACATGCTGGGTTTTCAGCATACACACTCTCCAGCAGCTTCTCGTGATCTGGTTGATCCGCTGAAGCTGCGGCTGAAGATGGCACAGTGGCAGTAACTTGAACCGGTGCTGACTGCTGGAGCTGTGCCAACCTTTCTAGCTCAGCTTGCCTCCTGCCCCTCCTCCTCCCCAGGATTTTGACATAGTTGGCAGGGACGAGGCCTGTGGTCTGACCATCCACGCTGGCCAGCAGCCACCCACGCACCCTTGACTGTTGCTCTGGAGGTGCAGAACGTGACAAGAGTCAGGCTTCTGAATGTGAATGCGTTAAATATAACAACTGCACTTTGAGTTCTGTCGTAAGCACGGTGCAGCACGGTCAAATGTATTTAGTGCACTATTAATAGTCATAGTCCCAAGTAAAGTATGGATCTTTAATTAGCACCACCAGATTATGAGTATAGACACATCTTGAGTACATCAAAGACTTTATACTTAAATAAAACTTAATTCTGATTGGTCAAAAGGTTGATCTGATCTGACAGTAGTTCCTTAACATTTCCATACATCATGCACAATGACCTTCAGGAAATGTTTCTTTAGCATTTATAGAAGGAGATTTCAGTGTCAGTCTGATGTAAGGCTGTTGCTTAACTTTGTAATAGAGGTAGATCGATTAATCGGCTGTTGACTATGGGCGAAAATCCATACGGATAGTTTTTCCAGGCTGCTGGCATTACGAGAGAGGCCTCTAGAGGCGAATCACTGACACCACATGCTGTTTTATTTGTTTATTTGTGCACGCAATAGGGTATTTATTACTCATAATTTATTAATTATATAATTATATTTATTAATCAATATGTTCATACTTATTTCCTACAGCACATTTTCATGTCTTTTTTATTAAAATCTTTTAATCGGTTATCAGCAAGTATCATCCAAGCTTTTTTGTAATGTGGGAATAGTCTTGCAAGAAGCTGTATATTATATCAATAAGTGACAATATGGACTGACT
Source organism: Silurus lanzhouensis (assembly GCA_039877035.1). Taxonomy (NCBI): domain Eukaryota; kingdom Metazoa; phylum Chordata; class Actinopteri; order Siluriformes; family Siluridae; genus Silurus; species Silurus lanzhouensis. Next base: position 1,046,250 of record JBCEWE010000326.1, on the reverse strand, counting down.
TTCTTCAAAACATTTCACAACACAAAGTAAAACTCAATTTCCCTTTAAAAAACTGTCAGCATTGACAAATTGGTAGGGGATAGGAGGAAATAAAGGTGTACAACATTTGGTTAATTCTCAGTGCCGGAGAAATATGAACCCAGGTCTACCTTTTTGCTGAGAGTACAGTTCCCTGAGGTTGTGAAAAATTTTCTTTATTGTTTATAGTCATCTCAGTCCCCTAATTGAACCCTATGGAAAACATGGGATGAACTGATAAGAAGAGTCCATAAGCATGGACCTTGACATTTTGAAGCTCGTGGAGTCATCTGTATGGAGGAACAATCACAGATCCCATGGGATAGGGTGGAATCTCTATATAGATCTCTATATACACCAATCAGGCATAACATTATGACCAACTGCATAATATAGTGTTGGTCCCCATTTTGCTGCCAAAACAGTCGTGACCCTTCAAGCATCAACAGCATGAACTTCTACAGCAGTTTGAGCTACAGGAGCTCGTTTAATGAATCAGACCACACGGGCCAGCCTTCGCTCCCCACGTGCATCCATGAGCCTCGGCCACACGTGACCCTGTCGCCGGTTCACCACTGCTCTGACCCAGTCGTCTAGACATCACAATTTGTCAAACTTGTTTGAATCCTTACACTCACCCATTTTGCATTCTCCCACTGCTGGGTCCTTATAAATCGCCCTAGAGAAGGGCGTCTGCCCCATGCCTCCATGAATGTGGTTATACATTTCAAAGATTTGTGATTTATTGCAGCAGCATTTGATTTTCTGTGTATGAAGGTGGGTTCATTACCCTTTAGAGCCAGGTTCAGCATATCTCCAGCCTGGAAAGAGATCTCCTCCTCAGACGCAGCAGTGAAGTCGTACTCAGCTCTGGCTACCACGTGGTCGTCTTCACCACTTGCCCAGTTGGTGCCTAAACACACAAACACCACATTTAAAATCTACGACTTGTTAAGACCTTATCAAGAACATTAAGATTAAAATGTAAGATCTACAGTGAGGAAAATAAGTATTTGAACACCCTGCTCTTTTGCAAGTTCTCCCACTTAGAAATCATGGAGGGGTCTGAAATTGTCATTGTAGGTGCATGTCCACTGTGAGAGACATAATCTAAAAACAAAATTCAGAAATTACAATATATGATTTTTTTTAACTATTTATTTGTTTATACAGCTGCAAATAAGTATTTGAACACCTGAGAAAGTCAATGTTAATATTTGGTACAGTAGCCTTTGTTTGCAATTACAGAGGTCAAACGTTTCCTGTAGTTTTTCACCAGGTTTGCACACACTGCAGGAGGGATTTTGGCCCACTCCTCCTCACAGATCTTCTCTAGATCAGTCAGGTTTCTGGCCTGTCGCTGAGAAACACAGAGTTTGAGCTCCCTCCAAAGATTCTCTATTGGGTTTAGGTCTGGAGACTGGCTAGGCCATGCCAGAACCTTGTTACAGAGCCACTCCTTGGTTATCCTGGCTGTGTGCTTCAGGTCATTGTCATGTTGGAAGACCCAGCCTCGACCCATCTTCAATGCTCTAACTGAGGGAATGAGGTTGTTCCCCAAAATCTCGCAATACATGGCCCCGGTCATCCTCTCCTTAATACAGTGCAGTCGCCCTGTCCCATGTGCAGAAAAACACCCCAAAGCATGATGCTACCACCCCCATGCTTCACAGTAGGGATGGTGTTCTTGGGCTGGTACTCATCATTCTTCTTCCTCCAAACACGTTTAGTGGAATTATGACCCAAATGTTCTATTTTGGTTTCATCTGACCACATGACTTTCTCCCATGACTCCTCTGGATCATCCAAATGGTCATTGGCAAACTTAAGACGTGCCTGGACATGTGCTGTTTTAAGCAGGGGAACCTTCCGTGCCATGCATGATTTCAAACCATGACGTCTTAGTGTATTACCAACAGTAACCTTGGAAACGGTGGTGCCAGCTCTTTTCAGGTCATTAAACAGCTTCTCCCGTGTAGTTCTGGGCTGATTCAAAACACAGCTGATGAATACGACCTCACAACCAAAATCTATAATTCTAACAGAGATTTCCAATGTCCTAATATTCTCTGTTCTCACTGTTAAATGTTTTATACATTTTTTTTAAATAGTTTGAGCACTCCATTTACCTTGATAAGCCTTGTATAAATAAATAATATCGATAACATTTTTTGTTTAAAAAAAGAAATATTTTTGATAATTTGTTCAGTTCATTTTCAGGCATTTCTTTAGAACTTGGTGGTACCGTAAGGAAAACCTTCTTATATTTATTACTTTAATGTTTTATTTCCATAGTTAAAATTTTTTTTATAATATAGCAGATTAGTTAAGGAAATTCTTTAAAAAAAATTATTAGATAAGAGAAAAAAACAAAAAAAAGGAGTGTACCAAGAAAGATAGAGAAGAGAAAAAAAAATAGAGAAAGAAAGAAAGAGAGACATAAAGATGAAGCCCCACCGTGCTCTTCTGCACCCTCCTCCGATCTCAGAAGTTTCCAGATCAGGTACGGTCCACCGAAAACCACCGCCAGAAACAGAAATATGGGCCAAGACTTGACTGTGCCGTCTCTGGAATCTCCAGCAGCGGCTCCTCTGCCTCCTGGAACCACGGCACTTGCTGCACTGTCGTCCCACAGCTCGTCCACGTCGGCGCCCGACCTCAGTCCCAAGATCCTCTGCAGGCGGCGGTACAGGTATCGCAGCGTGCGGACGAGTGCGAAAGCCGAGAGCACTTTGGTGAAATGGACGCGCAGGCGGGAGAAGTGATTGGCGACGTCAAGCACGGCTCGGAAGCTGTTGTAGACGGCCGAGAAGGTGGCGTCCAGCATCATGCTGACGGAGGAGAAAGCGTGCACGATGCTCTCGACTGACTGGAACGCTCCTCGGCTGCTCTCCTCCGCGTGCTGCACGAAGCGGCTCGGCGGCACGTCCTCCAGGGGAGGAAGGCGACTGTAGCCCAAACCGCCGTAGCTGTACGGGCTGTAGCTTCCGTACGGAGAGCTGCTGAAGGGGCTGTAGGAGGGCGGAAAAGAGCTGTAGGCCGGACGGTAGTTCTGCTTGATTGGACGCTGCGGTATCGGAGGCGCCATACGTGTCATGGTGGAAGGGATCGACGGCGAGAGACCGATTCCTCCCGCGAAATCGGTGGAACTGAAAAGAAAGATTCAAATCATTCAAATCTCTAATAATTGTAATGATAGCAGTATATACAAGGGGGTATGAACGTTTTAAAACCAGTTTTGTAACACGCCAACAAATGGCAGCACAAGGCTGCACGCACAGTCACAGGGAGCACCGCCTTCATAAATCAGTGTCAAAAGACATCGTCCTGTGTGCATTGGGAGGTTTGAAGGTTTTGACACCGTTGCAGAGATCCAGTGCGACTCGCAGAACGAAGACAGGGGGCGCTGCGTTGCTGTGCAAGGTGACTATTTTAAAGAATACAGTGTGTTAACTTGGATAAATAAAATTGTTTCTCGTAAACAGAGCGAGTCTCGAAACTTTTTGATACCACCTCGTGTTTAAGTCCCTTAAAATAAATAAGTTAGTTTGTGAAAACTGAACCTATTTAGTGGCTGTATTAAATCAAAATGCAAATACAAAAGTGTAAATAAATACCGTAATTTCCAGACTATAAAGCGCACCCATATATAAGCCGCACCCACTGAATTTTACAAATATTTTTATTTTGAACATAAATAAGCCGCAGGTGTCTACACTAATGTACTTTACACAGGCTTTAACAAATGACACGTTGCACACGGTGTAACAGGTGAAATATGTTGCGCTTCCTTTAGGAGCAGAGCGGTATTTTGGAAATCGCATGCCACTGCATTCTTCCGGTATTACTGCATGTGTGCAAGACTGAGGAATATGTCCTTATTATTTTCCGATGCTCATTTCTAAGTTTCTTTGACTAACCCTTAACGCTGTTGCCAAGAAAAATAAAAAAGCACGAGTTTTGGAAACCTGTCTGTGCTTATATGATTTCTGTTGTAACTGGAGTTAGCGAGCTCTCCCTTCACCCAGACTCAACGCGTTACAACGGCTTGTATCTAAACAGTAGCCAACCAAGAAAGTCATTGTTCACTGTCTTTCTCCTTCCTTTCACAACTATTTCTCTCGGGAGTTTATCTTTTGGCATCGTCGTGCGTTTAAAAAAAAATATTTTTCTCCCGATGCCGTGCAGCACAGAACACAGGTGAGGTGCGTTTTTCCGTTTCCGTTCAGAAAATTCATTGGTCTTATGTTATGGGGTTCAGTTTTTTGGCTTGAAGTTTGTGAAACCGGGAAAAACCCAGGAAAAATTCATAAATAAGCCGCTTCGTTGTTTAAGCTGTTTAAGGGTTAAAAAAAAACAAAAACAAAAACGGTAACCGCACTGTATGCCGCTTTCTTTATGTTTTACTTTAAAATGATGATGATGAACGTTTTCTTTGGCCTGAACCTCCATCTCGCCATTTTCTCACCGTTTCTCCATTTATCTTTCTGAAGCGTCTTTTGTGTTACCTGTCCGGAGCACGCCAGAGTTTAACGGGTGGTGCGTCAGTAAAAATGGTCCGTGGAGAAACACAATGGACTAAACTAAGGTTTTTTTTTGGAATTACTCTAAGGATATCTAATAACCTAATAATGCTCCTGAGGTACCACCAATATTCTCCCTTTCTTCTATCTGGACCTTTCTTCATCCTGACACCCTACCCATGAAAGAAGATCTTTTCAATTGGAGACCAATCGCTGCTGCTGCTAAAGAAGGTTCCTCAGGTATGGTCTGAGGAACTATGAGGTTACTTTGGTGGATCTCAAAAACAATGAAGATGGATTTGGACTGCAATTAATAGGAACAGTTTTCTCCAATGGCTTGGGACTACGATGATCAGAACCTCAACAATGATGGAACTGTAACAAATGGAAATTCGGTGTCAGCCAGATGAAAATAGGCCTCCTTTGGAGTCTGGTTCCTCTCAAGGTTTCTCCCTCAGACCATCTCTGATAATAGTTATATCATTAATGTGGTTCAATAAACTGCATGTTTCTGCACATAAATTCAATTCCAATCCATCCATTTTCCATCTGTACAGCCTGCTACAGATCCTGATCAGTTCATATCTATCTCTCTCTCTCTCTCTCTCTCTATCTCTCTCTCTCTCTCTCTCTCTCTCTCTCTCCCTCCATATCAGCTTATCAATCTATCTCGCCATTTCTTCTCCTCCATCTCTCACACTGTTTGTTTCTCCAGCCATCTTTTTCTTCCTATTTCCCTCTCTCGTTCTCACTTTCCTCTTCTCATTCTCACTCTCATCTCTGTTTCTCACTCTCATCTCTTTATCTCGCTCTCCTCTACACTTTCTCACTCTCCTCATCTCTGTCTCTAACTCTCCATCTCTTTCTTTCACTCTCCTTATCTATTTCTCTCACACTTCTAATCTCTTTCTCTCACTCTCATCTCTTTTTTTCACTCTCATCTCTTTCTATCACTCTCCTTATCTCTTTCTCTCATGCTCATCTCTTTCTATCACCCTGCTCATCTTTTTCTCTCACTCTCCTCATATCGTTCTCTCACTCTGATCTCTTTCTCTCACGCTCCTCATCTCTTTTTCTAATTCTCTTAATCTCTTTCTCACTCTCCTCATCTCTTTCTCTCACTCTCCTCATTTCTCTTTTCATTTGTCATTCTCCTCATCTCTTTCTCACTCATCTCTTTCTCTCACTCTCCTCATCTGTCTTACACTCTTCTCATCTCTTTCTCCCACTCTCCTCATCTCTTTCTATCATTCTCCTGAATTCTCTTTTTCATTTGATCATTCTCTTCCTCACTCTCATTTCTCACCTTTTCTTTGCCTCCTTAACTCCACTTTCACCATTTCTTTTTCTCATTCCCCTCTCATTTATCATAACACAATCTCTCTTACTCTCCTAATCTTTCTCTCACTCTCAGCTCTCTCTCACCATTTCATTGTCTCACTCATTTTTCTTTCTCTCTCTCACCATCTTTCTCTTACTCTAATCATCTCTTTATCTCACTCTTCTAATCTTTCTCTCACTCTCACTTTCCTCACCTCTCACTCTCCTCATATCTCTCTCTCTCTCTTACTCTCCTCATCTTTCTCTCACTCTCTTCTTATCTTCTTCTTTCAGTCTCCTCATCTTTCTCACCATTTATTAATTGCACCCTCATCTCTCTTAGTCTCCTGATCTCTCACGATTTCTTTCTCTTTCTTCTCATCACCCTCTCTCACTCACTACTTCTTCCTTGTTTGGTATCTTTCTCTCTCACTCACTCATTTCTTTCTCAAATTCTCCTCATCTCTCACCATTTATTTTTGCTCTTCCCATTTCTCTCTCTCTTCATCTACATTCCACTGTATCTCTCTCTCTCTCTCTCTCTCTCTCTCTCTCTCCATGCATCTGCTTTTTTAACCATTTCTCTATCTGCCCAAAACTTTTAATATTTGGGGAAACACACTTTCTTTCTTTCTTTTTTTTTTCTTTCTTTCTTATTTCTCTCAAAACTTTCTGTACATTTCCACTCTCTCTCTCTCTCTCTCTCTCTCTCTCCTCTCTCTCTCTGCAAACAAGAGTTGCTATTTGTTTTTGCTTGTGCATTTACATTTTCACACACACACACACACACACACACACACCACACACACACACACACACACAACGCAGCGTTATTATTTGCTCTATAGCTAGAAGCAAAAACAGTTGGTCGCATCACAAATACAGACGTATAGGGACCATAACAAGGCGTCGATGCCCATACTTCGTGCCCTGTGTAGTGCACTCTTCTAGTGCTCATGCAGCAATTCGGGATGAAACCACGGCCTGTCACTATTTAGCTCATTCGGGTAGTAGAAACCCGAGATCGCAGTTAAATCTGTATATAAAACTCAAGGACGGGATTAAAACCGATTATTTTACAAACCGAAAGTTCAGTGGAGCTCCAGCAGCTCCAGGAATTCGTCTTTCCCACGGTTTTGGAGGCGCCTGAGAGGACATGGTGTTAAAGCTACACGCTAAGTTCACTAGCGCCTGAGTTCACTCTCTGACAGGAGCTGCCAGGGCCAGGCCAAAGCAATCGAGTTCACACACATCGATCAGATATACATACATAATATATCATCACATCTCTCTCTCTCTCTCTCTCTCTCTCTCTCTCTCTCTCTCTCTCTCTCTCTCTCTCTCTCTCTCTCTCTCTCTCTCTCTCTCTCTCTCTCTCTCTTTTTTCTCCCTTAATTTATTTTTTCCTTATTTCTTTCTTTCTACTCATTTAATTCTTCCTCCTCATTTCTTTCTCCTTATTTCTTTTTTTATCCCCCCCCCTCTCTCCATTTCTCTCCCCCTCTCCCTCCTTTCTCTTCTCGTTTCTTTTGCTCATTCTCCTCATCGCTCACTCTCACATTTCTTCTCTCACACCTTTTTCTTTCTCTCTCTTCTCAGTTCTAGCACTCTCTCCTTTTTCTTTTCTCTCTCTCAGTTCATTTTCTCCTCTCTCATTTCTTTCTCTTTCACCTCATTTCTTTCAATCACATGTTTTCTTTAGCTCTATCATCAATTCTTTTTCTCTCTCTTCTCTTTTCTTTCTCTCACACTTCCCTCTCTTCCTCATTTATCTTTTACACCATCAATTTTTCAATTCTTTCTCTCTCCCCATTACTTTCTCTCTTTCCTTTCTTTTTCTCTCTCTTTTTATTTCCTACTCTCTATCTCCTTATTTTCTCTCTCTCTCCCCATTGCTTTCTCTCTCTCTCTCTCCTCAATTATTTATATCTCTCTCCTTATTTTCCTTTTCCCTCACCTTTATAACTTTCTCTTTCTCTCTCTCTCTCTCTCTCTCTCTCTCTCTCTCTCTCTCTCCCTCCTTATTTCATTGTCTCTATTATTTCTCTCTCTCCTCAATTCTTTTTCTCTCTCTCCCCATTACTTTCTCTCTTTCTCATTTCTTTTACTTTCTTTCCCTACAAGTTCTCTTATTTTCCCTTATTTCTCTCCTCAGTTTGCAAGTTGGCGACACCCGAGGAGAAGAAATGGTTTTCGACACAGATACACTTAGGACATGTTAAGCTTTTTTTTTTTATATTTTTGCGTTTTCTTTCCTGTAGAATTTGCACAAAAGCAAACTATTTGCCCTCATTTTAAATTCCCAGGAAAAGCGTAATGCACAGAAAAATGCAAAAAAAAAAAAGTCACGGAAAGTTCAGGGTCATTATGAGGTTATTATTGAAGCTTCTGCTGGAGATGATGTATGTGGAAGGTGCAGCTGCGGCTGCAGTGAAAAGAGAAGTGTTCAATTGTGTTTATTGCTTTAGTCTGTCTGTGATCGTTTCTAGAGCCGTGGAGTCACAAATGATGGTTTTAAGAGGAGGACTGATTCAGGCAGGATACCACTGAAGGCCAAGGTGTGAAAAGCACGACTGATGAATTTATATTTTGGAGATTTGGTTTTGAATCGATTAATAATGCCTTTTTTTTTTAGGTTAGACTAAATTAGACTTTGCTCTATGAGCTGTACTGTGTACTGTGTATATTGTTTTGTAATATTTTAAAAGCTTTTCCTAAAATAAAAGTGAGAAAAGGCAGTGAGAAAGCACTTTTTTTTTTATCAAGAATTAAAATGATCTAAATTTATTCTGCTCACTTAACAAACGAATAAGATAAAAGAGCATTTCACGGATTGTACCAATAGATGGCGCCATTTTGTAAAGTAGTGCACGTTTGTATTTCAAATTAAACATAAATCTCAAATACTGATAAAGAATTAAAAAGAGGGCAAATATCATAGTGGAAAGAAGGCGGATCATTTTGTTTTTACTTGAAACACAAACCAACACAAAGATTTTGACACTGTTTTGCCAAAAGTTTGTGGACACCAGGTCACAAGTACAGAAAGTGTTTTTTTTAACCATCGCATTCCACGTGTATTCCCAATTTACTCTTATAATTCCCTCCACTGTTCTGGGAAGATGTTCCACTAGATATTTGGAGTGTGCTTTTAGAGATTTGTTCATATTCAGCCACAAAAGTGTTAGTAAAGCCACGTACTGATGTGGGTGATGTGAAGAGGCCTGGGGTGCAGTCAGCATTCACTTTCATCCCAAAGATTCCTTGGTGTTCACCTGGGTGGAGAACCTCACCTGGTCATTAAACACCAGCTCCATAACAAGGAAAAGCCCAGCAGTGTCTCTACTTCTTGAGAACGCTAAGGAAGATCCAGCTCCCACTGCAGGTCCTCACAACGTTCTACAGGGGGACCTTCCTGAGCAGCTGCATCACTTCCTGGTTTGGGAACGGCACCATTTTGGTTTGCAAGTGACGATGGCTGTGAAGATCGTCAGGGTCTCTCTACGCCACATCACAAACATTTACACAACAAGCTGCATTTGCAAAGTTACCCACACACACATACACTTCTTACTCTTATTGCTATCTGGGGAAAGGTACCGAAGCATACACCGCTCTCACCCATAAAATATGTTCTTCTCATATAGGTTAGGACGCTGGGGTCAGGGCGCAGGATCAGCCATGATACACTGCCCCCTGGAGCACAGAGGGTTGAGGGCTTTTCTCAAGGGGCCCAAGAGTTGCAGTTTGGCGAACCTGGGGCTTGAACCCCCAACCTTCCGATCAGTAACCTAGAGCCTAACAACAAACCTTGTTTTTCCTCTGCTGTTTTGCACAAATTGCTGAAGAGTATTTTTTATTTTATACATTGGTCAGGGTATAACATTATGACCGATTAAGTGAATAACACTGATTTGGTTTAAAAAAGAAAGATGTAGAGGACAGAGTAGTATGGAGACAGATGATCCGCTGTGGCGCCCCCTGATGGGAGCAGCCGGAAGAAGAAGAAGAAGAAGAATCAATCAATTAATCTATCTATCTATCTATCTATCTATCTATCTATCTATCTATCTATCTATCTATCTATCTATCTGTCTGTCTGTCTGTCTGTCTGTCTGTCTGTCTGTCTGTCTGTCAGTCTGTCTGTCTGTCTGTCTGCAAGAACACTACTACAGTTGTCCGAATATTTGACTGTTAAAGCATTACTATGTTCTTTACCATATCTAATACATCATATTTTGCTACATCTCATTTCTGTTTTGGTGTATAATGCCTAACCTTTAAGGACATTCAAAGCCTAAGACAGGTCTTTCCTGATGTTTCAGAACAGGGATGGGCAGTTCAGTGCAACTTCTGGCACTTTGCAACCACTACACTTCAATCAATTCATGCCACTCAAATTAATTTAGCTTAAGAGGCGATACTCTGCATGAGTGTTTTTATAAAGTGCTTCTGTGTGGTATATGTGGTCCTGATGTGTTCCTTTTTAGATCTAGACATGTTAGAGGAGAGCTGATGAGCTATACTATAGGGACATGTTGAAAATGTACACCTATAAAGTGCATCAGTGAAGTGGACCATGAGTGTAATACACTATAGGGACAAAAGTATTGGGACACACTTTTACAGCCAAATGTACTTTTCCCCCCCAAAAGGAGGCACACAATTAAGCAGTCTTGTGAATAAAAAATATTCTAGAGCATACAATTTCCACACCTAATTCTAGTTGTTCAACCACTCGAATTGCCAAAAGTATTGGAACATCCATCCTTTCCAGCCATATGTGGTTCCTCCTGAAAAAACATTGTCAAAATATTGGAAGCACAGTTGTATATGACGTTTTTCGATGCGTTACCATGAAATATTTCCTTCACATAAACAAGAAGATCCAGACATGTTTCAGCATGACAATGTTCCTATACACAAAGCCAGCTCCATGAAAATATGGTTTACACCCTTGTGTCTGTATGAGCACAAATCTCCAAAATGTAGTGGAACAACAATCCAGAAGAGTGGAGTTTATTATAACAGCTATGAAGGATTAAATGTGGAATGGGACGTTCAAAAAAGCAGATACCAATCTTCTGGTCAGGTGTCCACAAACTGATATAGTGTAGGCTCATATCAAGATTGTGTTTTATATCAGGTGAATCTTGTATCTGCCACTTTATTTTGTCATAAAGCTTTATTGTTACACTTGAGCTGAGCTGGAATTAATCATTTCTTTTTATTTATACTTTGTTTTTGTTTTTAACCAAGCAACAAGAACTGCAAGCACCATAGTTTCTAAATTCATTTAGTAGCAGAGAAACCTTCCAAATCAAACTTTCTGACTCGATATTTACTAATCAAATTGTGTGCAATCTAATATGCCATCACTATTTAAATGTCTAATAATAATCTTTCAGTAAGGCTGCAGTTCCTGTCAAAATTCCTAGTCTTTTAAGGCTTTTGAGAGACACATGCCTGTTTGATTCTATGCAACACAACAGGTCATTTGATATTATAATGAATACTTTGGATATAAATGTCAAAATGTTCCACTCTATCTAAGTGAAATATCCTCCTTCAGCATGAATAACAGATTTACACGCTCTCAGCAAGTTCCTTCCTCTAAAGGTTCAACTAAAATATTTTGCTGTGTAAAACCTGCCAAAGGTGTTCTTCACTAGTTGGAGATTTCTTTCTGACCTCCAGTTCTTCCCAGAGCAGTTCATTAGGATTTAAGTGCAGTGACTGAGCAGCCATCAATCCAGCCCACCGTTTCCTCTCTAAATAATGCTTACAGAGCTCGGACGTACGCATCTGGTCATTGTCTTGTTGTATGGTAAAGTTGAATCCAATGTACAAATGCATGGTGTATGTTGAAGAATGGAACGGCAGCCGTGAAGGTTTCTTTAACCTGGAATTCGCAGGGAAGTTTCCAACCTTCCCTGCTCCAAAACAACCCCAAACCATTAACCTTCCACCTCCATGTTTGACTGTGAGGATAAAGCAGTCTGCTTGTGTGTAAAAAAGCAACGTAGACCTTTTGGGAAAATTAGAATGCTGCAGGTAACCTGAACTAGTGTCCCAAAAAGAGCACTAATTTGAAGATAATGTTTTATTAACAGCATTGTCTGTCAGGCAAATGCTTGGCCCCAAGACCCAATAGACTTTAAGCCACTTTTGGCTTGAAAGTCAGCTGTTCTTCTGTGCCAACCTCAGTCCATGTTGGCAGAGCTGTTTTGAAATTGGCTCTATTGCCATTATTGGCCCAATACACAAGGAATTTCCAGTTGAGCCTCCCCCTGCCAAACAAAACAAGCAAAACATTTGTCCAATATAATTTTGCTGACAGGAAAAATTCTCTACATGAACAAATGATTCCCATCTGCTTGCTACATCCATTAGCTTTTCAATACAGTATAATACATTACGTCTAATATTACATTAACATTAATATTTATGTTACACGAAAGCGCTCATTCATTTTTAACTGGTTGCAAAGGCTTGATGCTATATTTAGACCTACAGTATATCATACTCTAGTGTGTTTTTAGAAGTTTGAAGACGTATCTGTCTGATTGTATCCGGGGCTGAAAGTACACCAATGTGGAGAAGTCTGTGGACAAAAAAAAAAAAAAAAAAAAAAAGGTTTCTGAGGTAAAAGTTTGGGCAGGTAGAAATGAAACTGAAATTGCATTAAATCTGGAGTTTTTAACAAAATGATCTTGCAAAATTTATATAAAAAAAACTACATTTAAGTTCCCTGTTATAGGCGAACCTGCTACTTATCACCAACATACATTTTAGCATTAGTTCAACATCAAGCAGAACATTTTAAGAGGAATAAATGCTGGAAGAAACTCCAGACTCCTGACACAGTTTTTTAAGTCGTTGAAAAGAAGGTTTTGGGCTCATGATCATTTATTAGATATCAATCAGTGTTTGACTCATGAATATCATTCTATTATTAGATCAGTGTGTTGAGAGTCACATTCCAGTCTTTTTACATAAACTGAGTTGATTAAGCAAAGAGTCTTGTGCTAAAATCTTGGCAGTCTTGGATTTTACTATACGTAATATTCTGTATAAATGTGTATGATAATAAGAACATTATAGCCATAATAAATCATAGTACATTTGAAGGCAAATACTTTCGTACTTTTACTCAGTGAGAGTTGAGAGTTTAAAGGGACACTTTTACTTTTACTTGAGTCACATTTTACTACATTCTTTGTGCACTTCGTCCACCACTATATATATATATATATATATATATATATATATATATATATGAGGAAGGCAAGGTGAGGAGGGTGAGATTGAGATGGTTTGGACATGTGCAGAGGAGGGACATGGGGTATATCAGTAGGAGAATGCTGAGGATGGAGTCGCCAGAAAGGAGGAAAAGAGGAAGACCAAGAAGGAGGTTTATGGATGTGGTGAGGGAAGACATGCAGGTAGTTGGTGTGAAAGAGGCAGATGTAGAGGACAGAGGGGTATGGAGACGGATGATCCGCTGTGGCACCCCCTAATAGAGGAAGCCGAAAAAAGAAGAAGACGACTCTGTTCTAAACCTTTTCTTTACACAAGACAACTGATGATGTCTAAACCACATTAAGAAGGCAATAAATGTCACAAATGAACTCTGTTCTCTTGGCTGTGTTCTTTCCTAATCTGGATGTCCTTCAGTATTAATGTACAATACTGTAAATAATTAATAACACAAAAAAAACCAAAAATAATTGAAAGAGATTGTGTTTCCAAACTATTCATTGGTACTGTGTATAAATGACCTGCAATCAAAACGTCCTCTACAATGGCCCCTTTGGAGTGATTACACAATTCCTAACCGGAAGTCCAATCCAAACTAAAACGTCATTCCGGACCGGAAGTTTGTTTACATGGGGTGTTTGTTTTTGTTTGTTTTGAACTTGCTCAGAGTTTATGGTTTAAAATAATATATATCCACACGTTTTATATTCCTATTAACATTATAAAAAACAAAATTAAAACAAAACAAAATAATATGAAACAAAATAAAATAAATCAAACATTACATCTTTAAATAAGATTTGGTATTGGGACGCCACATGTAAACCGCGTCTAGTCGTCGCGTGGATGACGTAGGCGCCCTGCCGTCCAATCAGATGCACCATAAAGAGCCCAGGGTTCAGTCTTGTAAAGAGGATGGCTTCCTTCAAAGGGAGCACTATTAATGTGTGTGGAATAGCACTACATAGTGCCCTAGGTGTCCTTCCGTGTGGGATTAGTGGTCAGGCCTGGGAGAGCGCAGGCGGATGATATGGCAGCTTTATGAGCGGCCAGGTGGAACTCGCTTTTGTGGTTCAATCCCGCCTTATGTCGGATTGACCAGGCGGCGGAGAGAATAGGAATTATCATTAATTAATATAAAAAAGAGAAAATGATTTACTTGATTTTAATTTCAGCGTTTACGGGGGCGGTCATAACCGTGCTGTTACAGCTCGCACTCCTGTACCGGAGAAACCCGGAGCCCGTGGCGCGGACCGTGCAGTACGTCAAAGCGGTGCCGGATCCGGTTCTGAAGGATTACTTTACAAATCCGCAGCCGCCAGACGCGTCCAGACAGCCCACGGACGGTGCGTGTCCTGGGCCTCCTTTCTCTCCATCGTCTTCCTCTTCTGCAACGCACCATCCTCCTCCTCTTTCTTCTTCTCTCCCATCTGAACCGGAGACGTGCGGCTTCCTCAACGCGATCTTCCTGTTCCTGTTCCGCGAGCTGCGCGACACGCCGCTGGTCCGCCACTGGGTCACCAAGAAGATCCGCGTGGAGTTCGAGGAGCTGCTGCAGACGCGCACGGCGGGCCGCCTGCTCGAGGGGCTCAGTCTGCGCGACGTGTCTCTCGGCGACTCGGTGCCCGTCTTCAAGACAGCGCGCCTCGTGCGGCCCGTGGCGCTGGACGAAGGCGGCATGCCCGAGGAGCTCGGCTTCGAGGTGGACCTCGAGTACGCCGGTGGCTTCCACCTCGCCGTCGACGTCGACCTGTTGTTCGGCAAGTCCGCCTACCTGTTCGTGAAGATGCGCCGCGTGGCCGGGCGCCTGCGCCTGCGATTCAGCCGGCTGCCCTTCACGCACTGGTCGTTCGCCTTCGTCGAGGACCCGCTGGTCGACTTCGAGGTCAAGTCGCAGTTCGAGGGCAGACCCCTGCCCCAGCTCACCTCCATCATCGTCAACCAGCTCAAGAGGGTCATCAAGAAGAAGCACACGCTTCCCAACTACAAGATCAGGTCCTTCAACATGCTACTTTTCTCATACACTCCTTTCTCACATGGAATGATCCCATTAGGTGCACATGTTCTCAAGATGCATAGAAGGCAAGGAGTGTGTGTGTGTGTGTGTGTGCGCCCTTAAATAATCAATGCACAGACAGAATTATTAGAGATGATTCATTATAACAATACGCAGATATTATATTGCAGTCTTGGAAATAAAGGTCGAAATTTTAGTCCAGTATTCAAGCAATTAAGGGTCAAGGGCCTTTCTCAAGGGCCCAGCTTCCACTTCTGGACCTTCTCTTGCTTTGCCGTATAACTGATATATGTATAATCTATCTACACACACACTGCAAAAATAAATGTACCAATAAACGTCCAGTACTCAAGCCAATAAATGTACCAATCAAGGTTTTGTATTTAGTGTCAGTCCAATATTCAAGCAATTAAGGGGTCAAGAGCCTTTCTCATGGGCCCAGCTGCCACTTCTGGACCTTCTCTTGCTTCGTTGTATAACTGACACGTATAATCTATCTATCTACAAGCACTGCAAAAATAAAGGTACCAATAAACGTCCAGTACTCAAGCCAATAAATGGACCAATCAAGGTTTGTATTTAGTATCAGTCCAATATTCAAACAATTACGGGGTCAAGAGCCTTTCTCATGGGCCCAGGTGCCACTTCTGGACCTTCTCTTGCTTCGTCGTACAGTAAAACCCCGTTGTACGAGCCACCTATAGTACGAGCAAACGGAGATACGAGCAAACTTGCTCGCAAAATTTTACCCTGTTTCACGAGCAAATTTCGAAGGCACGAGCAAACCCACGCTGCCGGTTCACGTTTTCGGCGGAGGGTCGCATCAGTCGCTTAGTTAATGACGTATCACTGGGTCTCTCTCGTTGTTCAGTGCAACAAAAACATAACTTTTTTTAGTTTTATATTTTTATTTTACTAGAAATCTTGAAGAATTTCTCCCAATAAAATCAGTGATGGTGCTGTAAAAACGAAAGTAAATAGAATTTCCATGGAAACCGAGGAGGTTATGAGCGTGTTGTGCGTCTTACACTCGCGATCAACCACTACCACATGAGTAAGTGTAAAATTATGTTTACATTACAGTAATTTGCGGCGTATTTGTTTGTTAAAACAGGCTACAAATACTTTATAAGTGCAGAAATAAGCGATCGGATGAGATCTCGGAACGGATTAAATCACTTTTACATTCATTCTAATGGGGAAAATCAATTCGAGCGTACGAGCAAATGGACCTACGAGCAATTTTCAAGAACGAATTATGCTCGTCCAACGGGGTTCCACTGTATAACTGATACATGTATAATGTATCTACACACACGCTGCAAAAATAAAGGTACCAATAAATGTCCAGTACCCAAGCCAATAAATGTACCAATTAAGGTTCTGTATTTAGTATCAGTCCAATATTTAAGCAATTAAGAGTTAAGGGTCTTGTTAAGGGAGTCAACTGCCACGTCTGACCCCTTGAACAAAGCCCTTAACCTTTAATTGCACAGCTGTAAAACTGTAAGTTGCTCTGAAAAAGGCTTGTCTGCCTAATGCCATTAATGTAAAGTTCACTGAAATGCTGGAAGCTGCAGTTTAACACTTTCTAAACGTGTAAAGTTGACACACACCACAACTTCCTTATTACATAACTTCTGCACAGAGGAAAGTAACCGAGCGCATTGACTTTATTTCATCCAAGCTGTCGTAACTCATAACCTCCCTTTGCACTTTTTCAGCTACGGTAGATAAACAGGCCAGGGCCTCCCCTCTGCTGCCAAAATCAGCAGTCCTTCTTGACATTGGTGCTCCACAATAATGTTGCAAACATTCCTTTGAGCTTCTTTTAAGATATTTTCAGTTGCATTTTTAAGCTGTCGCTTTCTACAACATTCTGAAGGTTCTCAGTCGGATTCGATAATTTATTGATTTAGCATTTTCAGGCCTGAAGTTTGCAGGGATTGCATTCCTCACACGATTACAACACCTCCACCAACCTGAATTGTTGACACTCTGCAGGATGTGTCCATTGGTATACTGTTACCACATTCTGCAGAAATCAAGATTCATCACAGCAGACTATGTTTTCCAAAGGCAGCACTCTCAGATATGATATTTTTAGGGTTTGGTACCATTAGTGTTTTTTTTTTTTTTTTTTAATTTTTTTTTTTTCCCTTTTCTTTCTATTGTGCAAGGGATGTATCTTTGATTAGCTTTATAGTAAATGCTACAGATAAAAGAATAAAGGTCCAATGATACACCCTTGAAGTCAGGGGAGGTCCTCTGGAAAGTCTTCCTGGTGCACCTGCATCTTCCTGACAGACAAGTAACCGGGTTTGAATTAGAATCTTTTAGAAGATTTATTTGTCAAATATAGCTTTTCTGAGTAGTTTTAGAAGGAATAACTTTTAAAACTTTCTTCAAATGTGCCAGTCAAAGTATGGAACCGTTTAAGTTTGGTTGAGAGGGAAACCTAATCTATAAAGAGTTTCTTAGATCAAGAGCAAAGCTGCTGAGTTTGGATGTACCACCAATGTAATTATGTCCTCCTTAGTTCTTTTAGGATTCTAGATTTTATGAATGGGATCTACATGGAACTCTGTGAAAGGAAATTACTCTAAAAGGGTTCAAGTTCTCCTGAATGGTTCAAGATGCTCCTTTTTAAGAGGCTAGATTGTAAAATTGTTAAAAGGATGTGATTAAATTCTACATAATGGCATTTAAAGTGATTTTGTGTCCCTGGGAACCCGTCCTCTGGCTTGCCTGGTTAGTCAGGTGCGATTTGTTTTTTCGTTTCATTCTTCTCAAAATTGCTTCTCTTTACTCTTCCTACCAAGAACCATTCAGTGATTTATACCCTTGGGTTGTTTTATGCAACAAAAAAAAGCATAAATGCTATCTGGGAATAATATCTCCTCACTTCTGTTTGAAGCAGAAATCTGGATACTCGTCTTGTTTGGATGTTTGAATAGGTCCTCAGGGTTTGTTTCCCTCTCTGAGCCCCGATATCACGCCTCTTCACGAGAGCTTTGGAATGAGCGGCAACCTCTTGTGAAAATAAGGGTGTTAGGGCCCATGAGGTATGCGGTTTCCTGTCATGTTCATTTTACATGCATAACTGCCAGTGGGTTAATTATTATACTTGGATCAGCAATTTGGATTCCACTTATTTCATTTCATTCACGGCTTATATTTTTCTCACTGATGTAACTGAGCAGCCAAGGGGTTAAGAACCTTGCTCAGGGGCCCGGGAGAGGCATGGCAGCTTGGTGTGGCTGGGATTTGAACTTACAACCTTCAGATCCAAAGTCGAATGCTTTAAGCACTAAGCTACACCCCCTCCTAGACTACGTTATAGAATTTCCACGAAGCAAGTTAGTTCTCTAGTTAATTGCTTACAGTAAAGCGCTATTCACTATAACACTCATTCTTGCACATCCTTTTCTTTCTTTCTTCTTCTTTTTAAATTTTTTTATTTATTTTAAAGTTAAGAAAAAATGCAGCTTGTTGATTTGGGAAACCGCAAAGTGACGAGGACTTTTCAAGAATTAACACTGAAGATTCCCTCAGGAAATACTAAACTAACATTTTCCTAAACACATTCTATTGTTTTTCTTTGTTAAATAAAAACTGCACGATAGGGTTAATTGTTCGACTTGGATATACTCAACTTTCTGACCATCAGTCACTGGTGCGCTGATGTAAATAATAAAAAGCAATTTATCCACAATATATTCCTGTAAACCTGCTAGTGACGTATACAGTCAGAGATTTGATCCAATATCGAACTCTGTGTGGTAGCGTATTGCAGTGTGTCTCTCTTCTGCTGTGTTTTGTGACGTGAATGTGATGTCTTATTGCAGATTTTACACCCAAACAAAACACATAAATTGCTTTAAGGCTTAAACCCTGCCAAATGACTTGGCTACAGAGAGCCTGCAGAGAGCACGAGTCTGGCGTGGAGGTCGGTATCAAATTAGTATTGTTAATTAGACAGTAAGCTCGGATATGGGAGAACCCTGATGGAGTAGTTTCTCTAAAACATTCATTCCTAAGCAGATATATGAACATGTACAAACATGCCCATACATAGGTTCACTTGAAATGTGGAGACTACAGAAATGTATAGGGAAAATGGACCATGTATGATTTTGCTTAGTCATCTTACAGGGTAAAACGTATTGCAGACATCTGTGTGTTTGTTTGTGTGTATACATCGATTTCGTCATCACCAACTGGGTTGTTTTTCTTTTCTGAAGCTCTTATAGCTAGCCTGGAGTCACTCTATATATTCTCTGTATATCATATCTATATCTCAATCTTTCACGGAAGATTTTATATATAACAGTGGATTTTGGATCGTCTTTTGGTGTCCATCATCCCAGGCTTATTCCATTCCACTAATAATCTAGTTTACATTGATCAAAGTTTGGTCAGCAGTGCTGGTCTGAGGCAGGTCTGTGTCAGAGGTCAGTGGGTATGTTTGTCTGAGATCACACTTGGAGCAAACTTTGGGAGTTTTTTGATTGTGTTCTAAACTTTGTTTTGTGAGAATAAAGTGGGTATGTGGAGAGCAAAGCTCCTGAGTCTGGACTCTGAGACCTAGTTCTTTGTGTGGTTCAGGATTTTGTGAATAATAACTGGAACTGGTTCTCAATGGTTTAAGCTGTTCCTTTCTGAGAGTCTGGATTGTAAAGTTGTTGAAAGGATGTTAATAATTTCAAAATTATTGGTGTTAGTGATTTTGTGTTAAGGTCTGCTTCAGAGGTCAGTGGGTTTGTTTGTCTTGGATCATATCAGTCAGGGTGATGGTGGGATTTGGAGGGTATACTGGAAACACTGGGTACAAGGCTTAGTATTAAAACATCTACCTCCATGTTTTTTGGGTGACCTTGGCTTTCCTCCAGTTTCCTTCATTCTAAACACTCCACATGAACTGTATTTAGTTCAGGATCGTATCAGGGACCCCAGGGTCTGGAAGGGTACCCACTGCACCATTTGTTACAACATTTTCACTTTTTTATTTTTATTTTTAATAAAATATTTGCTTAGAAGACAAACATTGTTCTCTGTGGTGCTCTTCGTTCGTTGAATAGAACAAGCAAAATCTTAGATTCAAACATGCTAGACAAGAAGACAGCTGTACTTGTATTGAACGCTCCTCCTCTTGCCCTTGGCAGGTAACTCAAGGGATGGGCTGTATTTGCCTTTTCAGAAATCTCTACTACCTTCTACTATTTACTGCTAAACTCAGTGACTTTACCTTTAAGCACTTGGTGCTAAACTGTGTCTTGATGTGACAATTAGGTTTTAATAGCCGAACATGTCTACAGCTACAATTAAATATTTATCAGACTATAATAGTCATCTGACCTTTTACTCACTTCATATTATGATAAGTGTTACTCCATGCTTGCTTGTACTTTTCCTCTCATCACAGACATCAGTGTCAATGCAACCCAAAGGAGACAGTGATTTGGATTTAGAAGTTTCATAACAAATTATGGTTTATAATCCGCAAAACTGATATTACAAAAAAACAGACCTGTGATGTTCTGTATGAAATTTACATTATGATTGCAGGGTTTGTTTGCATTTCCTTCACTTTAGGTTCCTGTGCCACTTCAAGTTCAAAACACCCCCCCAGCCATTTGTGTTTCTTCACTAAACTAAATATTGGAATTTTATAGGACATCTTTAGGATGTTTTAGCATGAAATCTTCTCTTCACTTGAACTAGGAATCTGAAACCTGTTCTAGCATGACAACACCCTTTTTGCACAAAGTGAGCTCCATCAAGATATGCCTTACATTGGTTTGAGTTTACGATCTCCTGCTATAGAGCTCCAACCCTATTGGGATGAATGTGAACGCTGTGCACCACAGGCCTCCTCACCTCACCTATATCAGTACCTGATTTTATACCCTTAAGCACAAATTTCCACAAGCACACCACAAAATCTGGTGGAACATCTTCCGAGAAGAGTCGAGGTTCTTATAACAGAAAATGCGGACTATATGTGGAATCATATGGTAAGGTTGTTCATGTGGTGTAATAAGCTATCAAATGTTGCTTGTGTTTGCTAGATACACTTTCTGAATAAAATTGGATTGAATCAGCTGGTTTAGAGGGGGAAAAAAAATTAGCTGTAGGCATTAAACAAGGTGTTACAACAGATCAGGTGTTTTCTAATACAGTGGTCCCCCGGACGTCGTGGGGGTTACATTCGAAGAGTTCCCGAACATGGGTGAATTTTGGAGGCAGCCCCTCCGGTACCTTAATGAATTCACCTAGACATTGTCACCTTAATACAATAATGTGCTTTAAAAAATGTTTGTTTAAAATGTTAACGTTCCTGAACATTCGGTCCCGCTGCGCAAATTTTATGGTAATCCGCAACTTGCTGTTAGTTAGGTTCCAAACTAAATTTTCCGAACCGCGAATTATCGGAGGTTGATTGTATATTGACCTGTAAGTAAAGAAAATTGTTTTAACAACACACATTAACAGGTTCAAAGAAACCTGTGAACATCGGGTCACAATCAGGTAGTCATGATTAGTAGCAGTAATGTTTGCTAAAAACGCAGGTTTTTACTATTTAGTAGCTACTACTAAGCATGACTATCCGATCGTGATCGTTCACAACTGTAACATTCGTCTCTGGACCTGATAGTGGGTTTTGGTAGGAATTAAAACCTAACAATATATCGTAGTAGTATTTGCTAAAAAACGCAAAAATCTTTTCTGACTGGCTTTAAATGGAAAGATCTGGAACATTCTAAATAAAAATAGTGGCAAATTTAGTCACAGTGAGGGAGATTCGAGATTTTTCATTTGAACCGATTAAAAGCAGCTTATGATGAATTGTATTACATATAAACTTTTATTAAAAATACAATTATCATATAAAGATCTTTATATGATAATTGTATTCCATATAAACTCTTTAAATACTTGAATATTTAATTAATAATTAATGCAATAATACAAAATCTGAGTCATAATTAAATGTTTCCACCTCCTGAGTATTATAAATATATATTTTCAATATATTCATAAAATAAATGTGTAATTGTTTAGCAAAAAATTTCCTGATGCCTTGTTAGAAATATTTACAATATGCTACAAATTTTCCAATATATGTAATTTATCAGAAATCTTTTATTTTGCTCATCATTTAGTCTGTCTGGTTGCTTGACATCATTTTTATTAAAAGCAGTATATTCATCTTGATTGTGACCTGGTGGTGTTTGTTGTGGTTTCCTGAAGGCCCAGATGGTTTTGTGTGGTCCGTGCTGTGCCAGCTGCTCTCCACATCATAGAAACGTAACTTCCGTGCGGTTAAGGTGGAGTTATTGTTCCAGTAAATTCATTTATAGAAATATTGAGCCGGTTGGACTCAGCCCTGGGGATGTATTTAGTATTGTATCTCCATCCTCTCTCCGTTCGCCTCTGTATTAACTTTGCGTGAGTGTGTTAAGGGCATCAGAAGGGCAGTAGAACAGTACTTTTATACTGTCAACCCCCATTTTTCACACACACACGGTGCCGGAGCTGGTTTCCTGTTAACCAGAAAAGCTTTTTATTTTTCTTCTTCTCAGGAAGTCTTTTTATTGTTTTGTAATCAATTGTAGGTTTCCGAACAACCATTCGAACACGTGGTTCTGGCTTTGAGAATATATTTTACGGTTTAAAATAGTTAAAATCGTTTGCACACAGGGATATCATCGTAGGTGAGAAGTACAAGCAAAACCGTAGATATTTGTTTATGCTAAAGGGCATTTTATCATTGTATTTTGTCAGCTCTCAGTCACGTAGAAACTCCAGTTCCTTATAGTATACAGCATGCAAACATAAAGCACTCCAACTGCTAATACATACCTACAAACTCCTGCTTTCATTCTACACTACTTTCACACACTATTTAAAAAAAAAAAACCCTCATTTACACACACAAGCCGAAGTAACTCGTTTTATGTTTCCCGGATTTTGAACACGTTTGGGTTTGTTGTTCACGTGTTGCTCACGTATTGTTGTTGCACATTCTACGTTTTCAGTTCTATCTACCGATTTGGATCTCAGCCCGTGTTTGCATCCGCCTCGGCTACCGTGTGCATTCGCATTACATGGCAACGTTGTCGTTTTAATTCTTATTTAATGTGTCTTGAGTCACGGTTGGAATATTTAATGCAACGTGATTTTGTGTTGAATTTCTATGAGTTTGCTCTTTTTTTCTTTTTTTTTCTTCTGTGTGTGTGTGTGTGTGTGTGTGTGTGTGTGTGTGTGTGTGTGTGTGTGTGTGTGTGTGTGTGTGTGTGTGTGTGTGTGTGTGTGTGTGTGTGTGTGTATATATATATATATATATATCTCAAGCCTTTTGGATTTTTTTTCTAATTGTAAAAATAATTATTTAGGCATGTTTTAGTATCAGCAATAATATAATGCTATTATATTTCCAAGTCTGATTGTTGGGAATAGCTTTTTTCTGTATATTTGCCTGGTTTATATACACTATGACTGAAAAAATTGGGACACCAGACTTTACCAGCCACACGTGGTTCTTTATCAAACTGTTACTACAAACCTGGAGGCACACCAGTATACAGGGAAATTTTCCCTTCACTTAAACTAGGAGATTTAAACCTGTTCCAGCATGACACTACCCCTGTGCACTAAACCAGTTCCTTGAAGATGTAGTTTAGGAGTTGGAGTGGAAGAACTCCTGCTATAGAGCTCTGAACTCAACCCTATTGAACACCTTCCCACACCAGAATCTTCCCACATACTTTTGACCCTGTAGTGTGTAGCAACACACACGTGTTCTATTACATCATTGTTTTTATAGCAATTCACAGGGACTTGCATGGAAGTTGAATGGAAACAATAGTGTTTTTTTTTTTTTTTTTTTTTTCTGAGGAGATTTTTACATATCATTCTCTTCGGTGTCAGTTGTAAAATTACAGGTAAAGCTATAATAAGGTTTTCCGCCACAAGAAAGTCCAAGAATCACGTTTTAAGTGATTCTTTATGAATATATATACTTTGTAGAGAAAAAAATAATTCCAAAGTGTATATATAATCCTGATATTGCATATATATATATATATATATATATATATACATTTTTTTTCTACCTTCTGTACTAGTTGTCATTGTAAGAATTGTAACTCAGCTCACCCCCCCCTGAAAGCGCCCCTACGCTATTTTATTTTACATCTCTACCTGAATGCTTCTGAAGCGTTGGAAAATCGAAGTGCTTCATCATCGTCAGCTTCATCCCAGAGTCTATTATTAGCGCCTCAGGAGCTTTGAGAGGTCTTTAACAGGAATAACCTTTGTTAATGGTTATCTGTGCCGCCAGACTGTAGACTGCACCGGTGGTAGTAAATGCGGGCATTAAGAGCGACATGCAGCCAGACTGATGGATGTGTGAGGTCCTGAGGCCTGCTGTGGGCCGGCTTACACACTCATTTCATTAATCTTTTTTCTGGTAATTTCACTTCTCTGATCACATGACCGCTGGGTCACCTGCAGTTCCAAATCGCACGCCTTCGTTTGGTTTATAGACAATAAAAACCCTCAGGGTAAACAGGCTGGTAGTAGGGCGTGGCGGTGCACACAGCGAGCAGCGTAATCGGATGAGGAAATGCTACACAACACCACTTTAGCTGACTTACAGCATTACCAGGTGTAGCTCCAACCATGCAACATACTTTAATATAGATATGTAAAACAAGGTGGCTTGTAAACTTTGAAATCTAATGTCGTCTTCGTTGGGACTGAGAAAAGAAAATGGAAAAATACCACTCAAGACTTTGCCTAATAGCTTAACGTTTCTTCAAAACACACCTTGGAACATATGTCCAAGTCCAAATCTAAGCTCTAAATCTGTACTTTAGCTACTCGTAAAGCAGATTTTCTTTTCCAGTCTGTGGCTTTAAAACACTAGGATAATATTACAGTATTACTTCTGTACTCATCTGTAATTTGTTCCGGATACTCGTCACCAGCGCTTTAACTTACGAGGACCCATGATTAGAGGTAGATGGGACATGATACAGAAAAAGGCTTAATTCAAGGTTTATTGAGCAACATGCAACATCCAATCAGAGCACTAGTTTTGATTTTTCGGCCCCGTGTCTACCTGTAACTTAAACTACCGCTCGTTGAAGGCTCTCTAACAAAACAGTTTCAGGAAGTTCTCTCTCCTGAGGTTATTCTCATTCTCTCTACGAAAGCTGAAATGTATAAGGCTCGATTTAAGAACGAACGATAAGAATTTAAAGCCTCGTACACACCAAGCTGACAGGCAACCGTCAAGGAACGTTAGGGGAGTTTTCAGCGTCGGTTAGCTTTAGTTTTTTTTTTTTTGCACTGTTAGCTCTGATTGGACGCAGTCAGCTGTTTTTACGGTCGATTCTGCACGTCAAATCGGTGGCGGAGCTCGTCTGTGAGAAAGAGAACTCCGATTGGCGATTCAGCTTAGCGAATGAACACGCGATGAAGAAAAAACGGATCGTGCTTGTTATCAGTCTTGCTTTCTTCTTTGGAGCTTAGCATGAATCAATTACTAATGATCGATTCACTGATCTAGCTTTTTTTCTAGCTGGAGTGTTGGTGTTGAAACAGTGTTGAATTATGAGAGTATGAAAAATGTCAATCTTTCTAAATGAATTAATGATAGTTAATGATTGTGGTATATAAGGAATAAAACCTTCTTCCTGAGGTGCTGCTATAAATGTACATTTGGGCTTACATTTGAGACGGGATACAACCGTTAAAGTTGAACCCAGTCATGGCAGATTGACCACCGAGTCACCACTTCCCTCAGCGTTGGTACGACTTTCTCACATGACTCTGTGGTGGAAATTTCCAAGGCTGCAGTTTTGAATTTTGCAACGTACAGTAGCATTTTAACACGAGGAAAAAAAAGGTGTCACCTCAGGTGTCCTCCTGTATGTTTTGGAGTCAACACGAGGAGTCACGTTCTCAAAACGTTCTGAAACGATTGTGTGATGCTCCCAATCATGCTACAGCTTTTTTTTTTGTAGATGGAGTGTAGATGGAAAAATCTTGCTAGTCAAGCCGAGTATCTCACAAAAGTAAGTACACCCCCAGGATTAACTGTCCTCTAAAAATAACTCTATGCTAAATGGTTGCTCAAATGTGAGGGGTGTACTCACTTTTGTGAGATACTGTATAACACAATAGACATAAAAGTGATGAGCAATGAAGCTTTTTTTGTCTTGTTTAATAACTTCGTCATTGCGTAGTGCAGGTACACAGTAATGAAATGCAGTTTAGTCTCGACCAGAATTGCAAATAGAAACGTTGTGCAAACTGACAAGTGCAGATAAATATGTAAATATATGTACTGCAAATAATCGTCAAGACTCCGGCAGTGAAAAATGTGCAGATGATGTTGAAGTAAACAACAAATGCAGGTGCATCTCAATAAATTAGAATATTGTCATTTACTTTACAGTAATTTACTGTATTTCAGAGCCATATCATCAAAATGAAAAGAACTGAAGACTTAAACTACTTCAGTCTGTGTGCATTGAATTTATTTAATACACGAGTTTTAGAATTTGAGTTGAATTACTGAATTAAATACATTTTTCCACGATATTCAAATGTATTGAGATGCACCTGTAAATATAAAGGCTCTGGGCATTGAGTGTGCGAAGACAAGTACACTTTAGTATTTGGTCAACTTAGGATTTTTTCAATCTTACAACAGCGTTAGGACGTTACCTGGATCTATGCATCTCCCTCCTTGTGAGGTGACTTACTTGCGTCAACAGAGTTCATATTTTTTATTTCTCTTTTGGTGTTTCAAAGCCCAATTTTTCCTGTCTCTCTCTTTCTTTTTATGGGTGTCACCAGACACTGGAACAGAACATGTCTGACTCCGCCCTCGAATCGCTATGCTATGTTAAAATGCTATGTTTTGCCATGTCTCGACTTATATATTTACATTTATGGCATTTGGCAGGAGCAGATATCAGAGCAGTTTGAGGGTTAAGGACCTTGTTTGAGGGCCCAGAGGTGGCAGCTTGGTGGTGGTGGGATTTGAACTCACAACCTTTCGATCAGAAGTAAAACATCATTTACTGAGCTACCACCTCCTGTGTGTGTGTGTGTGTGTGTGTGTGTGTGTGTGTGTGTGTGGATAGATAGATAGATAGATAGATAGATAATATAAAATGCACACACTTTAAATAAATAAATAATAAATGACTGTTTTTTGTTTATCTCTAATGATTGAGCCTGTGGTGAAAGCGATGGAAAAACAAACCCTTCCTGAAACACTACGATGGAATCTTCAGATTAACCAGATTCTAAAGGAACCCCATCCTTTTGAGGCCCATCCCTGATGATCAAACGAGGATCAGTCTTTGTGTACTTTTTGAAGCGTTCTTAGTTAAGTCAAAGAGTGTATTTGTGTATCTAGGACCAAAACAGCATAAAAATAGGATTCAGCTCATCTCCTAGTCTCCATGGAATCTCATGAGTTCTTTTTTTCAGGGCTGGTATTAAACAGTGTATGAAATATTTCAAAACCGTACGAGTATTTTAGTTATTCTTATCACAGCCAAATCGCATTTTCTACTTTTTTGCCAGACTATACATCTTTTGGTTTAAAAACTCCTGCATATTTTCCTCTCTATCACTATGACCTTGTGTATGAGATCAGTGTTAATTCCAGATAATATGAGCTCAGTGGATTGTAGTGTAACTGCAACCTGCTTCTATTTCTGATAAAACACACACACACACACACACACACACACACACACACACCCTGATTCAGCATTTAAGTTCTGACTTCAATTATGCCGTATACTGACCCAGTGGCACTTGAGTTTCAGAGGACACACACACACACACACACACACACACACACACACACACACACACACACACACACACACACAAGGAAGGAGTTTTGCAGCTATCAGCTCGCTCACTGACGCTGCAGATATTTGTCAACTTGTCATGAGATTGGTGCTGCACTCTGTGAGCTTATACACACACACACACACACACACACACACACTCGTGATCATCAAAACACAGTCACATTGATATATTTTCTGCAATTTCATTTGAAACCCCAAACAGCTTGTGACTTTTTTTTTGTCCTTAAGATATTGAAGATTCAGTTTATAGTGTTACCCCAAACAGCAGTTATCAGCCATCAGTGGATTTTACACACACACACACACACACACACAAAATCAACAACAAAGGGAGTGTCCCAGTGCTTCAAGACAACACACTTTTCTCATTTCGGGTTCATCAGCAGACCTCCGTTTGCTGTGTAATGACCCAAAGGTTTCTAGTGAAGCACTGAAGCACAAACAGGAAGAAAGGCGTCTCATGTCCTGTGACCGAACGCTTCGTACAAAAAAAACGCTGTCCGTCCACAAATTTATACCGGTGTCTTGATTATACATTTGCAAGCATTTTCTCATTCTCAGCGTGTCTCTCTGCGGGAAAACCCAAAGCCGCTTTTACAACCGTCAGCCCAGGAGTCCAAACACGGAGCAAAAATCGATTATTTTGTCCGTTTTCTTTCCTTGGTGTGTTCATCCAAACAAACGGAGTTTAAAAGTAAACACAATTTTAGTCTCCGAGACTAGTTTTTCTACTTTCCTACTGCAAGGGCTTCTAAATGAACTCGCACAGGGTTCCAAACTATTAGCGACACCTCTGGTTCCAACATTTTCTCGTTTCCCTGCGCCACCATGTCCACATTAATTTACCCACAGTGACGTTTTGACTGGCGTCAAAAACCTCCTTCATCCCAATCGAGCCGAATCCCAACTGGCCTGCAGTGAACTCTGTACAGAGGGCCGGCTCGTTGTTTAGGAGACGCACCGTTCTTCCTGATTTACACCCTGCTGTTTTATCTCGCTTATCGCTCTAAAGCACGAACATCACACTCTTTAAGTGTCAACCACACTAGAAAACACTTCCTGTTTCCTGTCGCTCTCATGGGTTTAAATGCAGAACGTCAGTTAAGTCACTGCTTATATCTTGAAACACAGCCACTCGAATTGTCTTTGTGTCTGTGATATAAAAATAAATTCTCTTTCCGAGTCACTCTGAAACTAATGAACTTTACACAGGCTTTAATGAAAGACAGTGTCTGTAACACGGCTTGTATCTAAACAGTAGCCTACCAAGAAAGTCATTGTTCACTGTCTTCCTCCTTCCTTTCACAACAATTTCTCTCAGGAGTTTATCTTTTGGCATCGTCGTGCGTTTAAAAATCACCATCGGTGAAGCTTTTCTCCCGATGGCGTGCAGCTCAGAACACAGGTGAAGTGTGTTTTTTCATGCCCGGTTGTTTTCAGCGTGACGAATGATTCGCGTTTCCTGTAGACGGTCCGAGTGAGCGGCAGGTCAAACGTCAGAGGAACCGCATCCATATTTATGATGTGGTGCGGCCCGATTCAGTGGGAGCGCATCTGATTTAATATAAAGAGTTTCATTGGTTCACCTTAAACCCGTTCGGAAATTTCATTGGTCTAATGTTACGGGGCAAATTTTTTGGTTTGAAGTTTGTGAAACCGGGAAAAACCCAGGAAAAATCCATAATTTAGCCGCTTCATTGTTTAAGCCGCGGGGTTCAAAACGTGGGGAAAAAGTAGCGGCTTATAGTCCGGAAAATACTGTATTTATTTATTTAGAACTGCTGTTACGTTGCTATTGTCGTTTCCCATTGCACTTCTCTGTGCTGCATTCTTCTAATGCATAAACTGTTCTGTACGAGTTAAACTCGATCATTAAATATTATTTTGTTTGTTTGCGACCAGATGGAGACGTGAGGAGATTTAGAACAAGCCCTCGGTTTCATTTTCCGATCAGATAATGTAATTATGTCGTACGGAAAGGCACACGAGTAAACAAAACAGGACACCCTGATAAGATAAGAGCAGCGAGAGATGGATAGAAACCGAACCATCACGGACGAAAGGAGAGGCAAAAGTATCAAAACACCCCTATTTTTCATCCTTCGTGCCACGTTCAAATTCGCGTCTTTGTTATTGTAGCTGAATTAGTAGATAATAACCGATCACTACACAAGGAATTCATAAATAATTAAAGCCAAGACGTGTGTGGGGGAGATAAAAGCCGATTCTCACTACAAGGGTGGAGCAGCTTGGTTTCCAGTTGATGAGGTCATGTCTGGTGTGTGTGTAAAAGAGAGCGAGCGCTTTAGAGAACGGTGTAAAGGAGTATCATTAGGGTAAAGGAGGCTAGGGCAGCTTTTAACCAACAGGATCGCGGTGTCGGATTTATCGACCTGAGCGCTTTTGTTCTACGTTTGTTTCCGCTTAGGCCTCATGTGACCTACTTCTGAACACACACAATTTGCTTTTGTATGTTTTTCCAGGCAGATATGGTATTGTGAGGGGGGAAATAAATGTAATGCTATTAGCTGCATGTAAAAAAAAAAAAAAAAAAAAGCTGCCCTTTTTTTAAAACCTAAACATGGAGGTCTGTAACTAATCTTTTTCAGTAAATAACAGTGTGTGTGTGTGTGTGTGTGTGTGTGTGTGTGTGTGTGTGTGTGTGTGTGTGTGTGTGTGTGTGTGTGTGTGTGTGTGTGTGTGTGTGTGTGTGTGTAATGTTTTATAGTAATTATGTTTCAAATGACGTAAATCATCAGAACTTTTGCTATGTTTCCACACGGACTGTTAACGAGGTGATACCGGGGGAAATTGTACCACTTCTAATTTTCATATCGATTAAAGAATTAGAGAATGTTTGTTTAGTAGACATGTTGAGATTTCTATATATATAGTTATGTCTCTGAGAAAAAATATTCACTGAGATTCAGGTTGTTTTATTTGTGTCTGTGAAGAGAGATGACAGACCCCCTGTCTTTTTTATTGAATTTTACAAAAGCACAACGTTTAGTTGTCATTATGAATTTATACAAATAAATACAAATCTCCTCTTTTTTTTTTTTTTCTTACTTATATTAGTAATAAAAATGGCCAAACAGAAATGAGTGCAATTAATGGCGCGTTCATAAAATGAGTGCCGTTAAACGTATCTTTCATTAGCCTGTTAATTTTTACATCCCTAAAATGAATATATAGCATTTGTGTGTAAATACGTGTGTATTTGTGTGTGTGTGTGTGTGTATATATATATAAAATATACTACAAATCCCAAACCTCTTCCAGCATGACACTGCTTTTGTGCACAAAGCTAGCTCCATGAACATATACATGGGTTGGAGTGGATCTTGACTGACCTGCTCTAAAGCTCTGACCCTCAACCATATTAGGGATGAATGTGAACACTGACTGCACTCCAGGTCGCCTCACCTCACCTACATCACTAACTGACTTGTGTTGTGGGTAATTGAAGCACAAATGTCCACAATCATCCGATAAAATCTAGTGAAGCATTTTTCCAGAATACTTTTCCATTCACTTTAGACGATGCACCTGTTTGCTATTATAATTGATGATAACAGATTTTTTCTTTGTTTTTGCATTTTCTTTTTACTTATGACTTATTGGTCATAAGTAATCAGAAATTACTATATCAGAAATTATTTTATTCAATGGTTAATGCAGACATCAAGCATGATTGTGTGTGTTTCATTAACACCACCTTTGTGTACCGGTGTGTATCACCTGACCCCTGTGTGACGCATCAGTTACGTTCCCATTACATATTCCTTTTGTTATGAATGG
This sequence comes from Silurus lanzhouensis, assembly GCA_039877035.1. Taxonomy (NCBI): domain Eukaryota; kingdom Metazoa; phylum Chordata; class Actinopteri; order Siluriformes; family Siluridae; genus Silurus; species Silurus lanzhouensis. Next base: position 1,014,400 of record JBCEWE010000326.1, on the reverse strand, counting down.
ACGTGAGTAAATATTTTAGCATGGCAGTGCTGTGTTTCTAATGCTCTCTACAGAGTTTCTTGACAGGCCTAAACTAGTGCTTATAAATGCCCACTGCTCAGCACTATTGGTCTGTCGGTCGGTCGGTCTGTCGGTCGGTCTGTCGGTCTGTCGGTCGGTCGGTCTGTCGGTCGGTCTGTCGGTCGGTCGGTCGGTCGGTCTGTCTCTCTGTCTGTCTCTCTGTCTGTCTCTCTGTCTGTGTCTCTGTCTGTCTCTCTGTCTGTCTCTCTGTCTGTCCGTCTCAATCCATCCATCCATAACTTAGTGTCTAAGGTCATATATGACTGGTAAAGTGTGTTTAAAAAGGAGGAGTGTAAAATAAATTGGATTCATGGAGATTAGTGAAGGTAATACTCCAGCTGTCAGTAATTACATAAGAGGTGTGTGTGTGTGTTTGTGTTTGTGTGTGTGTGTGTGTGTGTGTGTGTTACTAAGACTTGGGATTGCACTTTAATACATCGATTCAACAGCAGCATGCTACCTCTCGGATTTAAACACAGAACCAAGTGCGCACACACACACACACACACACACACACACACACACTGCTAAATAAGTCTTGCGTAATCGCTGGTGCTCACCTGACAGCTGGTGTGTTGTGTTTGAGCTTTCACTCATCCCTGTGCACACCGAGGCTGTCAGCTGGCTCTCAGATTCGAATGGGTTTGTAAACGTGTGTATGATTTTAATATTTGAACACATTGCGGTGTTAATGAGTGTGTAACCATGAGGCGCGCATTTATATGGCATACACCAAGCAAGGTGACAAACCTCAGTACGCACAGGGTCTGGTGTGAGCTTATTTACTTTATACACAGAGTACACAGTGCTTAACACACCCTGTAATATCCACCAATACTGCCCACTCTAATAATACCCCCTTAGTCACACATGGACAGTAATACACCCTGATAATGCCACCTCCCCCAACAATGTACTCAGTAACATCTCCCCTGCCTAATCCCACACTTTGTAATCTTTTTCTTCTGTCCTCTACATCTGCTTCTTTTAAATCAACTACCTGCATGTCTTCCCTCACCACATCCATAAATCTCCTTCTTGGTCTTCCTCTTTTCCTCCTTCCTGGCAGCTCCATCCTCAGCATTCTCCTACTGATATACCCCATGTACCTCCTCTGAACATGTCCAAACCATCTCAATCTCACCTCCTTCACCTTGTCACCAAAATGTCCTACATGCGCTGTCACTCTAATAAACTAATTTCTAATCCTGTCCCCATCTCAATCACACCTCCCTCACCTTGTCTCCAAAATGTCCTACATGCGCTGTCACTCTAATAAACTAATTTCTAATCCTGTCCCCATCTCAATCACACCTCCCTCACCTTGTCTCCAAAATGTCCTACATGCGCTGTCACTCTAATAAACTAATTTCTAATCCTGTCCATTGTCGTTACTCCCAACGAAAACCTCAACATCTTCAGCTCTGCTACCTCCAGCTCCACCTCCTGTCTTTTACTCAATATCACTGTCTCTAATCCATACAACATCTCAGGTCTCACCACAGTCCTATAAACTTTCCCTTTCACTCTCACAGATACTCTTCTATCACAAATCACTCCTGCCATCACTCTTCTCCACCCACTCCACCCTGCCTGCACTCTTTTCTTCACTTCTCTAACACACTCTCCATTACTTTACACTGTTGATCCCAGGTACCTGAACTCCTCCACCTTCTACACGGCAACCGCACCACTCCACTGCCCTCCCTCTCATTCACACACATGTACTCTCTTACTCCTACTGACTTTCATTACCCTTCTCTCCAGCGTGTACCTCCACCTCTACAGGCTCTTCTCAACCTGCTCACCACCAATCACAATATCATCTGCAAACATCATAGTCCACGGAGACTCCTGTCTGACCTCGTCCATTAACCTGTCAATCACTACTGCAAACAGGAAAGGGCTCAGAGCTGATCCTTGATTCAGTCCCACCTCCACCTTGAACCAGTCTATCGTTCCTAGTGCACACTTCACTGCTGTCACACTGTCCTAATACATGTCTTGCACCACCCTCACATACTTCAATACCACAACTTTTTTCTCCACCCTGTGGTACACTTTATTTCTAAAAGCAGGAGATCTTCTAGTCCAACCCATTTAAAGCATATCTTCATCCGAATCCAAAACATTCTGTACAATCGATCAGATTTCCATTCCATTTGCCTTTATAGTGCAAAAAGAAAACATGAAATAAAACCAGATGTTCTTTTCCTGTTCTGTCTTCATGAAGTTACAGCTCTACCTCTGCCATGTTAATCTGTATTCTATGTGAATCTCAGGACACGCCTCTTGTCTTCGTAGTGTTGTGAAGCGTCATATTCACGTAGCAGCAGAGGTGCTGAGAGAACGCGCTCGAGAAACAGTTCCGCGAGGAGAAATCGATCTACATATAAAATGTTGGTCACGTGATAAATAATAAACCTATAGCGCATCTATTAATAATTATATATAAATAAGTCGTTTTTTTTACCCATGCAAATATGTTCAAAACGATGCATTACGATACAAACTTGTATCTGATGCACACTTTTTTTTTCCCCAAATAAGAATCGCTTGCTCTTAATTGTAGTAATTGATTATAAGAAATTAATTTTTTACCATTTTCCTGATATCTGAGATTGTGGTATAATTATCATTATATATGTAAGTATTGATAAGTATATTCTTTCTTTCTCTCTCTCTCTCTCTCGTTTGCTCTGAAGCAATAGAGCTAAATGGCCCTGTTCAACTTTCTAACGATCTTGAACAGGAAACTTTTTGCGTAACTCGATAGCACTTTATGCAATAACGGAATGGTTGAGAGGGAGAAAAAGAAAAACGACTCCACACACTTCTTTCTGGCAATACTTTGCAGGCGATCGATTTTTCTTCCTCCAGAAATCCGCTTCAAGATTTCATGCCGTTCTTTTCATGACCGTGCTTACCAGCTCCCCCTTGTGGCCACGTAGAGGATGTGTTGATCTTGGCTCACGTTCCTGTGCGAGTCATGTGAGATGATGCGAAGGTAGATGGTGGTGTGTGTGTGTGTGTGTGTGTGTGTGTGTGTGTGTGTGTTCAGAATGTAAGCTGATCTCTGTGTTGTATTGAATATCAGAGCGCTCGCACATGCGATCGACGCTTGTAATTTGGACGTGTAGCCGCTGCTACTGTCAATTATTAATCCCTTTTAATGACTTGGAATCTCATGAAAATGCTTTCAGGTTTTATCGACATGTTAGTTGCTAGGCTAGTGAGACACACCTCCGACGATGCTCTAGGAATTGAATTGTAAATATGTCACTTACACTATAGTGTCAAAAGTTTTGGGACACCCATTGCCCTTTCACCACAAAGTTGGAGGCACACAATTTTATCGGATGTCTTTGGATCTGGTAGAATGATATATAATTCCTTCCCTTGAACATTGAGACCCAATTCCAGACAGCTCCATGAAGTTCTGCTTTACATGGATTGGAGTGGAAGATCTCCTGCTATAAAGCTCTGACCCTAACCCTTGAATACCTTTGGGGTGAATGTAAACGCTGACTGAACCCCAGACCTCCTCACCTCACCTTCATCAGTACCTGACTGTGAGGTGTCCACAAACTTTTGTCCAAACAGGGTACATTACTGAACACATTGACAAGCTTATGAATGACCAAGTGCTTAAATGTAGTTTTGAAGCTCTTATGGTGCAGTGCCCCTGGAGCAGAAAGGGTTAAATTGGCACAATCTGAACAAGCAGTTGATGGTGCTGGGGCTTGAACCCCCACCAACCGTATGATCAGTAAATCAGAGCCTCACCTCTCACTCTCTTCTTACCTCTTTCTCCATTTGTCTCTTCTCTTCTCATCTTTTACTCCATCAGTCTCTCACCTCTCACTCTCTCTTCTCACCTACTACTCCTTCTGTCTCGCTAAGATCTCACTCTCTCTTCTCATCTCACTCCATCAGTCTCTCTTACCTCTCACGCTCTTCTTATCTCCTATTTCATCAGTCTCTCTTATCTCTCACTTCCTATTCTCACCTTTTACTCCGTCTGTCTCGCTAAGATCTAACTCTCTCTTCTCACCTCATTCTCCATCTGTCTCTCTCACCTCCAGCTCTCTTTTCTTACCTCTTACTCCATCTGCCTGTTTCTTACCTACTGCTCTTTCACCTTGCCTCTTACTCCATCTGTCTCTTCTCACATATTCTGTTTCTTCTCACCTTTTATTCAATTCGTGTCGTCTGACTTTTTTTTGTTCCCTTTTTCACCTCTCACTCCAACTAGCTCTCTTCTCACCTTTAATTCCATCTACCTCTCTCTCTCTCTCTCTCTCTCTCTCTCTCTCTCTCTCTCTCTCTCTCTCTCACATCTTATTCCATCCATCTCTTCTCACATCTTTCTTCATCTGTCTCTCTTTTTTTTTATTTTTATAAACCTCTTAATCCTCTCATTTCTCTTCTCACCTCTTACATCTGTCTCTCTCGCTCGCTCTCACAACATGTGCTGATTTGAGGTCGGACTGCGTTCTCTCTGATCATGTGTAGATCTTGTGCGATAGTTGAGTAATTGTGGTTTGGATGGGTGTTGAGTGAGAGATAATGTAAGGGTGCGTGCGTGCGTGCGTGCGTGCGTGCGTGTGTGCGTGTGTGCGTGTGTGTGTGTGTGTGTGTGTGTGTGTGTGTGTGTGAGAGCGCACACACACACACACACTCTGACCATATGGCTATTCCCAGAGTTCTTCATAGAAGCGTTTAATGTTCATGGATGTGTGTTTGCTCGTTAAAACTTTAGCGTTTTTAATAGAAAGCCCACATTAAACTGCGGTCTGGAGCAACCTGAAGATGCCGCCAAGTTTACAATTCAGATTATACTGTTAATATTAACACACAACGAGGAGAAATTTCGAGTCGCTGTGTTTGTCTGTGTTTTTCCTGCATCTCTGCTTCTTTTCTCTAACGCGTCTGCTTTTTCTCTCCAAAATAGTCTTGTGATTTTGAAGTAGACTGTAACGAGCACCCAAGGACACCGTTTCCAGGCAACATCGGCCACTCCAGGCTCCGATTATGAATCATCTGGCAAATGTCAGTCTGCAAACGTGGTTTGTGTCACAATTGTTAAATTATGAGAGTTATGGAAGTAGCGATGCATTTGTAGATTTTTGCTGTGTTTTACGTTCCGTCTCTCTGAGTGTATTTTACTCCGTAGACCCCTAGATGAGCTTTTCCTACCATATTTATTCACCCAACGTGACCTGCGAACACCTGCACTTTGGTACTCGGTAATAATTTGTCGATCCGAATACACACGAAGCTCAAAAGTACTGAAACGCATATCTTTTCCAGCCATGTGAGGTTCTTCCCCCAAACTGTTACCACCTGGTTGGAGGCGCACAATTGTATACGATGTCTCTGGATCCAGTAGCATGAGTTTTTCCCTTATACTTGGAGAACTAGGAGACCCAAACTTGACAATGCATCTGTGCACAAAGCATCATGCAGATATGGTTTAATTTGGTTGGAGTGGAAGCTCTTCTGCTGTTGAACTCTGATTTCAATTCTATTGAACCCCTTTGGAATGAATGTTGAATGCTGAGTGCACCCCAGGCCTCCTCACCTCACCTAGTACATCAGCACCTGACATTACGTGTAGCCGAAAGAGCACAAAACTCCACAAGAACACTAACATCCCCCATGATGGTTAATACAGGTGTGTGTGTATATATATATATATATATATATATATATATATATATATACACACACACATATACACATATATACATACACAAAATACAATTGTGTGTTCACTTTGACCATATGTTTAACCTGGACTCCGTCTCATATCACACCCAGTGTCTCAGGTTGCTCTGTCCTACACAGGACCACTGAGCCATATCGCCCTCTGCTGCCCAAAATACAGCTCTCTCTTTTTCTCTAATCAAGACTCATGTGTCTGCCCTCCTGCCCTCCTGCCCTGCTTCCACACTCTGGAACACCTGCAGATAGAGTCGACTTCACCCTCGGGGCGCTTTGTTTGAATTGCAGCCATGCCATGTGGCAGACACAGCTAGGGGTTGTTCTGGACGATTTGTTACTGTAGTGAGACACACACACACACACACACACACACACACACACAGACACACACACACACACACAGAGACACTGCAACAATAAGTAGTGCTTCTGTTTGTGTGTACTGTATCTGTGAATCCTTATTATAGATAAATATAAAATGCAGGTTATTATATTTTGAGTCCTGAGGACATTTCAGCAGTACAGACATTAATCATACAAGAAGTGTCTCTTCTCACCTCTTATTCCATCTGCCTCTCTTACATCTCACTCTGTCTCCTCTCACCTCTTACTCTATCTGTCTCATCTCACTCTCTCTTACCTCTTACTCCATCTGTCTCTTCTTGCCTCTTATTCTATCCATCTTTTCTCATTTTTTTTCTCCATTTGTCTCTTTCTTACCCTTATGATCGTATTAGTTACAGGGGAAAAAATCTAGTGGCACTGTACAAATGACACAAAATAAACCTTTTTTTTTTTTTTTTTATGTGTGTGTGAGAGGAAATCATTACAAAATCCAATACATTTAAGGATAGTTTAAACACGAGGCAGTTCCAGATTAGGACCTGTGATTATTTTCTATTTTAAGAATGCATGAAAGTGTGTGTGTGTGTGTGTGTGTGTGTGTGTGTGTGTGTGTGTGTGTGTGTGTGTGTGTGTCCTATTTGCAAGAATTGTTAAGCTTTCTAGGTTTAACGCAAAGGAAGCCTAAAACAGGAAGAATGACCTTTTCTGTACACTCAGACTGTGTGTGTTGTGCTGTGTGTACAGACTGTGTGTGTTGTGCTGTGTGTTGTACTGTGTGTACAGACTGTGTGTGTTGTACTGTGTGTATTGTCTCTAAATGGGAACGAGATCTCTCCTATTCACAAGTGACAGCTTTGATTGACAAAACACGTGCTGGGTGGGAACTTGAGATCTACAGAGATGGTAGATGGTAGAGTGTATTTCAAAGCTGTACTATTCGCCAGCTTGCTTCAGGATTGAGAACTCTCAAACCCAGAGTTCTCAATCCTGAAGCAAGCTGGTTCAGGGTTTGGGAGATCGGGTTTGAGAGTGTTTGGTGATATGGAAACCCTGAGGAGGCCAATCTGGACCAAATACAAAGGCTGCAGCAGTTTTATAACTATACAAATAGTTCAGCAGGTAAAAGACACTTTCATTATGAGATAGCACCACCTGGATTAGCATGAAGGCTGATTATTTGTATGCGTTTTGTGTCAAAATGGCAGAACCTCAACCTAATTTCAGAAATAATTCTGTTTTTTTTTTTTAGCTACTTCAACACATTTTGGCAATTGGCACATATTTTGGTACACTTCATCCCCAGAGTACATCTCAGAAGATCATTGATGCTCCAGACGGTTCGCCAGGACAAACCTTATAAAGCATTAGAACATAGAAATTGCTGAATCATCAGCTACATTTAGCAAACGAAGCTATACTGATGATTTTGATCATACTGTATAGTGTAATTCTCCTCGAATGATCCTGTGACTGTTGACCACCATTTTGTTTTGTAATTAACACAGTCACTGTTTTGCTTTACAGGTACAAACCATTCTTTCCGTTTCAAGTGCAACCGACGCCTGAGCCGACGCCAGACTTCTCTGTCCAAGACGAGCGACTGGTGGAGGGACGTCTCCGCGTGAAACTCGTTGAATGTAGCAGGTAAGTGTGGAGCAGCACCGAGCATGTTTACTGCCGTCTGTAGCTATCGATTAATTTCGATTAATTATTTATTATTCCGCTGAATCGAATAATCGGACACAAATAACTTTTATTATTATTATAATTATTAAAGAGCAATACTAAATATACACAATAAAAAAAATCTGGTAATTTGTTTGCTTTTTAGAAACATTTAATTTGTATGCTGAAACACACACACACACACACACACACACACACACACACACACACACACACACACACACACACACACACAAGCCTGGTGTGTGTAACTGATTATAGAATAGCATGCCATTCAAAAAGATCTGCTCGTGCATAATGCAGTTAGTCCGGCCATTAGAAGCCTGACCCAAATATGATACGCACTTGTTTTGTGTGTGTGTGCGTGTCCTTACTAAAAACAGAGAATTAGAAGACATTTATTGCATTTAAGCAGATACATGAATCAAATAATTTGGTAATAAGAATCTTATTCTTTCGGCTGCTCCCAGTAGGGGGCGCCACAGCGGATCATCCGTCTCCATTCCCCCCACTGTACTCTACATCTGCCTCTTTCGAACCAAATACCTGCATGTCTTCCCTCACCACATCCATAAACCTCCTCTTTGGTCTTCCTCTTTTCCTCCTACCTGGTGGCTCCATCCTCAGCATTCTCCTACTGATATACCCCATGTCCCTCCTCTGAACACGTCCAAACCATCTCAATCGTGCCTCTTACTTTCTCTTGTTCTATGTTTGTCTGTCTGTCTTGTACATTATATATGTCTTTCTGTGTGTCTCTGTCTCGTTCTATATCTGTCTGTCTGTCTGTCCTGTTCTATGTTTGTCTGTCTGCCGTCTACTATATCTCTCTGTGTATCTGTCCATCTGTTTGTCCATCTGTTCTTTATCTGTCTGTTTTGTTTTATCTGTCAGTCTGTCTTGCTCTGTGTCTGTTTTTCTGTCTGTCTTGTTCTGTGTCCGTTTCTCTTTGTTTGTATTGTATGCAATAATACATTAAGAAAACAACACTAGGGGGCGCCAGATGCTCAACATTGCATTCACAGAAACCAGTAGAAGATGCTAGAACAATTTTCACTGCTGTTTTAAAACCCACAAACATGTAAACACCAGCAGGACAACCATTTTCATTATTGCAGTTCTTGAGTGCATTGAAGATATACGTATTTACTTCATGAAATAAAAGGATTTTAGATTTGAGTTGAAAAAAAAAAACAAAACTCCAGGCTTTTTTTTTTTTTTTTTTTTCTTTGCAGTTCTGGGGGTGATTTATTTACTCGTTTGCTTGTTTTATTTACTCGTTGTACACTTTTGCTTTCTCTTTCCAACTTTTTTAGGTTGTTTATTTTGGGCTCGTACGACCGGGAGACATACGTCCACTGCACTCTGGAGATCAGCAGCCATGAATGGAAGGAAAAAACTCGCAGCTCCATCAAAAGGGTACGTTATCTCACTTCCTGTTTCATTCACGATCCCTTTTCTTTCCTTCACAGTAGTTTTTAGATGTGTGGGAGGAAACCTGAATTACTTTTCGGAGTTTGGTAGAAGCCCAGCGCCAGAGTTTCCATCAATAAATAAACCCTGATTCATGGCTTATTAGGATACGGATTATTCTGTTTTTATTTATTTATTTTGGTTGTCAAAGTTCACTTGCGCATTGAGTTTGCATAATTCTGAAATTAAAACAGTGATTATAATGTGCAAAAACGTATGACACGTGCAGGTTTTATATAAATAAAGTAATGAAGAATATTTTAAATTTTTTAATTTTTTTTGAATTTTCTGACTAATTCTTTATATTAACATTATATTAATCTCTGGCTCTTCTTATTTATGATTCCATAATTTTTTAAAAAACTAAATAATGAGAAAACATGACTCAAGTGTGTAATGTTGAATGATTAACACGGCTTTTCAGTGGCTTCTAATGAGAGACGTAAAAGATGCTGTTTATTTTTTTTAAATAAATGTAAAATAAATGTATTTTTTATATATTTGGCATGGTCCTTCAAAATTAAAGGTCACCACGGGTCAACAGAGGGCAGCAGGCTCTAGTTTGGGCATCTCTTCCTTAGAAAAAGAGGTAAATAGCTGTTTTTTTGATGACCATAATAAAGCTTGAGTTAAGGAAAGACATTTAATGGATCAAATTGAATGAATGTGGGGAAATAAAATCAATCAGAAATGGATTGATTCTTCTTGATTCTTGGTACAGGTAGTCCCGGACTTACGATGGCGATGACCCCAGGGACATGGTATCAGATACCCAGAAGTCTTAGTATGGAGTAATATACTCTAATTCGTTAATAATTTCAATATTTACAGTACTGAAATGAGGAAAACGGAGCCACATCGTAATGTATAAACTATACAGTGAACGTGGTGTGTACGAAATGTACATTTGTACAAGAACAATTTTTCTTTTTGTCGCTATTGTCATCGTAAGATCGGAAAAGTCAAACCATCGTAACTCGGAGGCCATCTGTACTTGCTTAGTCCAGAGAAGGACCTGGATTTGATGATGATGATGATGGATGATGAAGCATTGGGAATGAATCCTTTTGGGGTGATGGGGATTTTGATTGGAAGCATTTTCAGGAATGCGTAATCTGTTTTCACACTACGGTCGATTAATGAAGAAAAAAGACAAATGGTGCCCTCTGGTGGAGAACGGGGGTGGATACAGGACCAGGCAAATACCTTTCCTTCCCGTGGTGAAGCAGGTCATGATTTTATTGCTGAATTAGCATCTTTAGGACATCTTATCAGAATCCATCAGTTCAGTGTGTTTATACAGTATCTGAAAGTGAGTACTCGCATTTCAGCAACCAGTTTAGTAGAATCGTAAAGGACAAAACGACAGAAGTGAAACTTGTATTTGAGAGTAGCCAATGTGCAGCTTGTGTTTTACTGTCCTCAAAAAAAACAATCATTTAGTTTTACAACATGGTGTCTGTAGAAGGCTGGAGGATGGAATGATGGAAGGAAAGCAAACCTGCACAGTATTATGCAGCCGTCTGTATTTAGTTGCGGTTGTGGCGTAGCAGGCTCGGCATCTTGGACAAAAGGGATGTCAATCATGTGGGCTTGGGGAAAATGGTTAGGCCACGCCCACATAGTACTTATCAGTCTGGAAAATCTCTTTTTGTTGTTGTCTCTTTTTAATCCAACTGTTCTGTCTGTTGGATGTAACACTCAACCAGGTATAACGTCATCACATTATAACATTATGAGCAGTGAAGTGAATAACACTGATTTTCTCTTCATCATGGCACCTGTTAGTGGGTGGATATATTTATTTATTGCAGACTCCTATAACCAGAGCCATGTGTTCACAACTAAGCAGTGAATGTTTAAGGGCCTTTCTGTAGGACTCAGGAGGTGCAACTTGATGGTGTGATGGGAATTGATTAGAAGTCCAATGTCTGTACTGAGCTACCACTTCCAGCACAGAGAGTAAAAAAAGTCTACTGAAAGACAGTCATCCAGCTGCAGGTTATCTGCAAGTTGAGTCACATCAATTGGACTTGTATCTGTTTAGATCAGAACGACCTCATTTAACTTCCAGATAACTGCACCTGAATGACTGAGAATATTCACAGACACTTTTATCTGTACTGTAAATTTCATATAGTAAACGTTTGTGTGCTGCTGTAATACTTTTATTTCCTTCTTAGATAAATAAAGTGATTGTCTCTCTGTCTGCTTGCCTTGCTTTCTGTTGATCTATTTATCTATGTTTTCTCTCAGTCTATCTATCTATTTGTCTGTCAACATGTCTGTATGTCTGTCTATTTGACTGCCTGTCTGTCTGTCTGCTTGCCTCTCTTTCTGTTGATATGTTTATCTCTGTTTTGTGTCAGTCTATCTATCTATTTGTCTGTCAACATGTCTGTCTGTCTGTTTGTCTATTTAAATGTCGGTCTGTCTGCTTGTCTCTCTTTCTGTTGATCTATCTGTTTTCTGTCAGTCTATCTGTCTGTCTGTCTGTCTCTCTGTCTACTTGCCTCGGTTTCTGTTGATCTATTTATCTATCTGTTTTCTCTCAGTCTATCTATCTATTTGTCTGTCAACATGTCTGTCTGTCTGTCTATTTGACTGCCTGTCTGTCTGTCTGCTTGCCTCTCTTTCTGTTGATATGTTTATCTCTGTTTTCTGTCAGTTTATCTATCTATTTGTCTGTCAACATGTCTGTCTGTGTGTCTGTCTATTTAAATGTCGGTCTGTCTGCTTGTCTCTCTTTCTGTTGATCTATCTGTTTTCTGTCAGTCTGTCTGTCTGTCTGTCTCTCTGTCTACTTGCCTCGGTTTCTGTTGATCTATTTATCCATCTGTTTTCTGTCAGTCTATCTGTCTGTCTGTCTGTCTCTCTGTCTACTTGCCTCGGTTTCTGTTGATCTATTTATCCATCTGTTTTCTGTCAGTCTATCTGTCTGTCTGTCTGTCTCTCTGTCTACTTGCCTCGGTTTCTGTTGATCTATTTATCCATCTGTTTTCTGTCAGTCTATCTATCTATTTGTCTGTCAACATGTCTGTCTATTTAAATGTCTGTCTGTCTGCTTCTCTTTCTGTTGATCTATTTATCTAGCTGTTGTCTGTCTGTCTCTGTCTGTCTGCTTGCCTTTCTTTCTGTTGATCTATTTATCTATCTGTTTTCTGTCAGTCTATCCATCTATTTGTCTGTCAACGTGTCTGTATGTATGTCTGTCTATTTGACTCTGTCTGTCTGTCTGCTTGCCTCTCTTTCTATTTATATATTTTATCTATCTGTTTTCTGTCAGTCTATCTATTTATCTGTCAACGTGTCTGTATGTCTGTCTATTTGACTGCCTGCCTGTTTGTCTGTCTGTTTATTTATGTTTTCTGTCAGTCTATCTATCTATTTGTCTGTATCTATGTATGTCTGCCTATTTGACTAGGCTAGATCGGTCTGTCTGTCTGTCTGTCTGTCTATCTTTCTACCTACCTCTGTACATAAATAAAGCTGATTTATAGATTCAGGTTATTTTAAAGTTTTGCTTCACTGTTCATTAGATTGAAAAGTACGACTCGTCCGCTCGCTGTCAAACACCAATTGTTCTGTAAAGTTGCTTTAAAACAATACCTGCTGTGAAAAGTTCTATAGAAATAAACTCGAACCTGAACCAAGTCAATAAAGTGATGTTTTATAGCGTTTCCTCTCACTGACATTTTTAGCTCGATAGGAAACGGAAAACATTTACTAATTACAGCAATTAAGAGGAAGTTGCATTCACTTAATCTTTCTCTGTCTTCCCCGTTTTTACTCTCTCTCACTCTCTCTCTCTCTCTCTCTCTCTCTCTCTCTCTCTCTTCCATTAATAATTTAAATGTCATTTTTAAATGGGTCTGGTTTTTTTGTTTTTGTTTTTTTTTCCTGCTTATTTAACTGTTTCTGAATAAGCCAAACTTGGACAGTAAATATTCATTAATCATTAATCAGACACTTGTTTTTGCCCTGCTTTTGTTGCTCAGTGGTTAAGGCTCTGGGTTACTGAGCAGGAGGTGAGGAGTTGAAGCCCCAGCACCACCAAGCTTCTACTGGTGCTTGAGCGAAGCCCTTAACCTTGCAGAAATGAATGTGGTGTATTTAGTGGCACATTTGGCACCGACATGCAATACTTAAATTTTTTTCTTCTGAGTTTGTTTACGTTTCTGAAAGTTTTTATTTCGAGTAAGAATCTTCATGGCGTCAAGGGTTTAATTCCTTATATGGGCACTTCTCCCGGAAAAGCGAAATCAAGAGCACACACACCCATCACCATGCTTCATTTTGTTACAGCAGGAGGGTTTGGGTCAGCCTCACTACGCTACACGGACCTGCTCGCAAAGAACGTCTCCAAAGAACTGTGTATTTGGATGTGAAGGAAGGAGAACTTCGTCCGGCTGTAGTCATCATTGCTGCTGCTGTTCTTGTTCAATTACAGACTAAAAAAAATCCGATTCCGGATCAGATATGTACGTCAGGGTCTGATTGTGAGCCGTAGTTGTTTTTTTATGACTATAAAGCTCGCAGGCGATCGCTACATGAGACGTTCTCGTGACTCTTTAGCTCCGCTTAGCTGTTTTCTGAGAGGGGCGATAAGATTATGGAGACTGAGGTGTGTCCCGAGAGTTACATAGAATACAGATTAACATGGCAGAGGTAGAGCTGCATCTTCCTGCAGACACAACCCCCCCCCCCCCTGATGATTTGCTGTCGGTCTGTACCAAAGAAATAAAAATGAATCAGTACCATATTGAACTGCAGAGCATCATATATATTTTTTTTTACATTGCATCGTATTGCATCAAATCATATTGTATTGAATCGAAATGAGATCGCGTGGCAACGTAATTGGGGTAAATCACATCTGTAGCTGCTTCATATGTACCTTTTAAAGTATCGTATCGAGATGCAAATCACATCTGCCTCAGTTATGGAGATGCATATTTCTAATAAGAACTGTGGCTTTAAGGATACTTAAGTTCATGTTGAGCCTTTTGTGTCCAGCAGGGGGCAGCATCACCACTCAAAGGTTGAACGCCAGCCATTGTGTCATCTTGTGTGTGTGTGTGTGTGTGTGTGTGTGTGTGTGTGTGTGTGTGTGTGTGTGTGTGTGTGTGTGTGTGTGTGTGTGTGTGTGTGTGTGTGTGTGTGTGTGTGTGTGTGTGTGTGTGTGTGTGTGTGTGAGAGAGAGAGAGAGAGAGACACACGTCTGGTGTCATGTTGAGCATTAAGCTACCTGGATCAGATGACTTATCTTTGTATTGAACGGGAATGTTCAGGTTAGACTGGTGATGGCCAATCAAGCTCACACCCACATACACACACACACACTGGGCTTCTCAGTGTTTAATTAAAGCCATCACAATGGGATTTGTGCATATTACAGATCATCAATGTGTGTTTCCGTGCATGTAATAACCTGGACAATGAGTCAGCTAGATGACTTGATGTTTACGTGTGTGTGTGTGTGTGTGTGTGATCAGCGTAGAGCTGCATGTCATCATGGAGTCGGCTGGTGTAAGCTCATGGTATGGCATGTACATTCGAGTGCAGGTGAAATATTTCTTTTCCAAGTGTGTGAAAGATTTAATATCTACATATACAAAGTGTGTGTGTGTGTGTGTGTGTGTGTGTGTGTGTTATCACACTCTTACAGTGTAGGGGAATCAGAGTCCTCAGCAGGGCCTCAAACACAGGATTACAACCTGCACCATCTGGAAAAGGTCATTTTCTTTCTCCATTCCTTTTTTTTTTCTTCTTCTTCTTTTATTCTCTTTCTCTCGCTCTCTCATGTGCACTCTGTTGTTTATGCTCTCTCTTTCTCATGTCTCATCTCTCTTTCTCTTTTTCCTGTCTCATGTCTGACCGTCTTCATATTCCATCGCTCTCTCTCTCTCTCACTCACTCTCTCTCACTCTTTCACCCTTCAACTGTCTTATCTCTCTCTGTCCTTTTTTCTTTCTCCATCTCTTTTTCTCTCTTTTTGTCCCTCTCCTGTCCCATCTTGATCTCTCTTCCTCTCTCTCTTTCATTCACGCTCTTTTTGTCTCCTGCACTCTCTCCTCTATCTTTATCTCTCTTTTATGCATTTTTTTTCTCCATCTCTCTCTCTCTCTCTCTCTCTCTCTCTCTCTCTCTCTTTCATGTCCTCTCTCACTTGCTACATCATGCGCCTGTTTTCTTCCTGTGTTTTTTTTTTTTGCTTTCTCTTTCTTTGTTTTCTCTCTCATTGCATTTCATTTCCACTGTTTCCTTGTTCGACCCCTCCCCCAACAAGTAAAAATTAGCCCCCTCTTTCTCAAAATTGTACCTTGTTTTCTGTCACGTTTTTTTCGTACTTTCTCTTCATTTTCTCATTTCTTTTATTTTTGTTTGCTCCGCCCTGCCTCCTGTTTTTCAGTCTACACGTACACGGCCATGTAAAGACCGTATCGCTGGGATTTAAGTCTTTTGCTCGTCCTCATACAGACGATTCTTCACGATTCTTTCTCTTCACCTTGTTAATGTTTCCATGTTTTCATCTCATCAGTGATCTGTGGCTTTTGATCTTTTTCACTTTTCCGTTTACATTTATGGCTTTTGGCAGACGCACTTATCCAGAGCGACTTCTCGTGTATATGACTGAGGAGCTGTGGGGTTAAGGGCCTTGCTCAGGGGTTCAAAACTGGCAGCTTGGCGTGGCTGGGATTTAAACTCATATATGCGCGTGCGCACACACACACATACACACACCACGCCTTTTTTAAATTACAATGTACTATTAGCAACACAAACACTGCTGGACACGCATGCGCATGTATTCTTTTTCTGGCTCTGTAATTCAGCAGTCTTAAAATTAGGTCTTGCTACTACAGCATTGATGAGGCGTGTATTACACACACACACACACACACACACACACACACACACACACAGTGTGTATTTACACAGCTGCTCTAATGAGTGACTGATGCCCTCTCTTTACAACTGCCATTAGTCTGATTGGCTCTACATTGTGTGTGTGTGTGTGTGTGTGTGTGTGTGTGTGTGTGTGTGTGTGTGTGTGTGTGTGTGTGTGTGTGTGTGTGTGTGTGTGTGAGAGACATTGTTTTCTCAAATGGTTACTTCAGTTACTATTCAACATTAATCCTGGATGCAAGTCTTTCATCTGGGGGGGAAAAGTGGACACTCTTCAGGCGTGTAACTGCAGATAAACACACACACACACACACACACACACACACACTAGGGATGGTAAGATTCAGTGATGTGCATCGGCATAAAAGTCCAACTTAAATGTATTATTATTAGTAAAATAAGCATTAGTAACAATTTGTGACCAATATTTGATATGTAGACCGATTTCTTCTCGCTGAACCGTTTCTCGAGCGCGTTCTCTCAGCACCCCCGTCACTACGTGAATGACGTATCGCGACGCTACTGTCCTGAGAGTCACATAGATTAACATGGCAGAGGTAGAGCTGTAACTTCTTGCAGACAGAACAGGAAAAGAATGTCTGGTTTTATTTCATCTTTTTGCACATCCCTAATAATATTTGTATGTGGGGGAAAAAAAGAAAAATGTAATATACAGCGAAACCTCGACACTTGCGACCTCGATAGTTGGCGACTTTTCATTTGGAACCGGATTTAAGAACATTTTCCTTGAAACCGGAACTGTGTGTGTGTGTGAGATATATATATATATATATATATATATATATATATATATATATATATATATATATATATATATATATAATATACACAGTGGAACCCGGTTATGTCGATGTCCTAGGGGGTCGCCAAAAAGCATCGAGGTAACCGATGATCGAGATAAACGAAAATCAAAATGGCGGCAATATATTAACGTGCTTGAAATTTCTTTATGTACATGATGTGCGTTAATAAATGAGAATGTGCATGCACGTGTTTTTGAAGGGGTTTTTTACACAACAGCGTTGCCGCGATTTGTTTAATGAAGGCATGCTATAAAAATACATACAGTACATGTTTATCTGTCAGGAATCCACCTGCCACGCCCTCTTCGGCCACCTTCAGCGTGTCAGGTGCTTTCTCGGCCGCTTTCTCTGTATGTGTGTGTGTGTGTGTGTGTGTGTGTGTGTGTGTGTGTGTGTGTGTGTGTGTGTGTGTGTGTGTGTGTGTGTGTATATATATATATATATTGTGTGTGTGTGTATGTATGTGTATATATATATATATAAAACGCACACACACACAGATCTCTCTCTCTCTCTCTCTCTCTTTTCTCACACTGTGTGTGTGTGTGTGTGTGTGTGTGTGTGTGTGAGAAATATGGACTTTCTGAGAAGAGATGGTGATGTTCGTGACTGTGATGTGGGAATCTGCCTCTGTGGTGGTGATCTTTTCACCTTTAATGTTGGACAGTTGCGCACACACACACACGCCCTTTTTTTTTTTTTTTTTTTTTTTTTTTTTTTTTATCATCATGAGCATGTGTGTATGAAAGAAATGGTTGGCCAAAACCCCAATGTTTGTTGTGAACATGGTATTTGAGCTAGAATGCGTTTGTCTTTTCGGAGGTCTAATTGTTTTAACGCTTAGCTCTGAGGCTATTTATCTGCCGTGTGTGTGTGTGTGTGTGTGTGTGTGTGTGTGTGTGTGTGTGTGTGTGTGTGTGTGTGTGTGTGTGTGTGTGTGTGTGTGTGTGTGTATGTTCTGAGGGTATTGATTCCCTTCTCCCCTATCTCTTTATCGCTGATACAACAGCTGGTTAGGTGCATGATGGGACACCTGATGACTGTATTACTGGCATTCTCCGAGTTACAGCTTGTTTGTCCTTCTGCAACAGCACACACTGACATGTGACGACATCTCAAGACAAAAAACAAAACAAAAGCATGACGAGTAAATATTTATGGTCATTAAGGGGGAGTTGTTTAACTGGTATAGATTGTACCCTGTGTGTGTGTGTGTGTGTGTGTGTGTGTGTGTGTGTGTGTGTTTTTAAATAGTACTATTTTTACAATGTCTTTTATGTTACACAAAAACGGTCCAAATAGGTTTCCTGCTTCCTCGAAAAAGCATTTCTCAATCATTCCTGATGCCTTCAGCTTATTAGATCAGTACTACACGTGACTGATGCTGTGCTTGGGTTACAGTGTGGAGGAGCTGAAACTGCAGCCAGGCCTACTTACTGGGTAAATGTCTGCTTGAGTGAGCTTTGTGTGTACGTCTGAGTGGCTGAAGATGGATCCATTCATCTGAAACGTCCAGTTCTGTTAACATCGCTCCTGACGTAACGCGCACACCAACCGAAATCAAGGCCCGGAAACACAGCCGTACATATAACACTACCCCACACACACACACACACACACACACACATACACACACATACACACACATACACAAAACTGATTCTGGGCTCTGTTTTTATTTATTTTTTCCCGCTTCTGGACACACAATAATTAGCATTTTTGGAAAAGCTAAACAGAGGTGATTAAGGCATAAGACTCTGGAACAGAAGGCCATAAGTTCAAATTGTTGTGTCCTTAAGTCTCATCCGCTCAATTATAAGTCACTGAACAACTGATTTTGTAGTGTTTTATAGGGGTTTGAAGCTCAAAACAGTATATATCATGTGACGATTCTCAAAGACCAGCTCACATGCTCTTGTGAGATGGTGGATGATGTACGCCATTACTGTGCTTGAGTAAAAATTCTAATCCCCTGCTCAAACAGGGAAGTGCTAGCTCATTGGATAAGATGTTGTCCTTCTACACAGAAGGACACAAGTTCAAATGTCCGCACCATCAAGCTGCCACTGCAAATATATATGTAGTTTAAGGACCTCTGGAAGTGGTAGTTTTTAGACGGGGTTTGAAGACTGCTAGAGACTTGGCTGTTCAGACATCAAGTGGAAGCATGTCTTTTTTGTAGCCTGAACGATGGTGGGACCAGTCGAGCAGTGTGAGAGAATAGAGGTGGGGTGAGATAAGTGCTATGAGGTAGAGCTGGTCCGTTTCTTCAGCTTTGTAGGCTTGCATCAGTGTTTTAAATCTGATGCGGGCAGCCGAGTGCTGAACTGAATTTTGCACGTCATGAAACGAAAAACACAACAAAGGAATCCCAGAACTGTTTAGCAATTCCTTTTAGACGTGTACGGAGCACCATTTGAACGCAAAAGAATCCATATCGCTCGACTGTCGTGAAAACGTCGGCGGCGAAAGGAAGTGGCTGCAATTGCGCATATGCGCAGACCGAAATCTGTTTTCGCACATGCAGGAAATCGCAGCAACTTCCTTTTGTTACTGACGTTTTTACGACAGTCGAGCGATATGGATTTTTTGTGTTGCGTTTTTATGTCCAGCTTCAAGAGGGAAATTCAAGGAGAAATTCCTGACAGAAAAGGGAATGAATGAAGCATTGATTGCATTAATTAATTATGAACAAATTAATTTAACGTATAAATAAACAATCTTGTGTGTTTCTTGAATGCAGACAAGTTTGCTGAGATAAGTAGAACAAGTTAAGTAGAACATAGCTTTGGAAAATTTTGTACATTTTATTCTAAAATAAAAAAAAAAAAATACACACACACACACACCCCTCTGTATTACCCAAATGGTGTCTAACAAATCAGGATTTTTTAATTGAATTTTTCCATTTATTCAATTTTATTTAATCAATTAAGTCTGATTATTTATTCTATTATCAATATAATAAACGAAGTGTATTGCGTTAATTAGATTTATTTTATTTACACCCTAATCGAACAGAAATGATAAGTCCTTATTTATTTATTTTTAACCTCCCAGTACACACCCAGACCAGTACACTAAGAAGTACTTGCTATAAATTGGTACACTTAAGTTATTCCTACAGTTACTGTCACAAACCTTTGTTCCAAGCAGCTGTGTGAGGCGATGAAAGTGGTATAACTGAGTTTCAGGGGCACGTGAGGAGCGAGCTGTATTTTTAGCTGATTGCTGTTTATGGCCGATTTCTTCGACAGGCAGCTGGTCTCTCTCTGCCCTCTTATTGTTTGATCCAGACTGAAGTGTGCTGGGAGTAAATCTCATTTTTATGCACTTTATTGCATTTTTGGGAGAGCACGGGCAGGGGGGTCTCGAATCTGCTTCTGGAATAGAAAGAAGGATGGGAAAAGGGGGAGGCAGGAAGCAGATGGAGTTTTGATTGATTGATTGATTGAGGTGTGTTGGGCAGGATGGGTACCGTGATGGGCACCATGATGGGCACCGTGATGGCTGGACCGTGATTTTGTGGTTGTACGATGGTAAACCTTTATGGCGTAGCGTGGAAGCTCTTTGTGTCTATGGAGATGGGATTTGTGTTGTACTCAGTAATAGACCCAAAAACCAATTTAACATTGAAATCCTGAGTATTTAGTGAGAAATGGGTCAGTCCAGTGCCTGATATATCTTATTCTATCTATAGTGTAAATGAGGGGTGGCCAATCTTTTCAACAAAAAAGAGAACCAGCACCCACACTTTGTGGAAAAGTTCAGACACCTCTGGGTTCAAAGCCTGAGGGTTAAGAGGTAAACATTATTGCACGTGAGCATTGGGTCCTGGTTGGCCATCCACTGTAGTGTATGTGTAGATCTGCGTAGGTTTAGCTCTGTGTTAACTCAGCTATGCTCTTCTATGTTGTCTTTTATAGCATGTAAGTCCTGGAGGAATGTTGTTTTGGGTTGAAATGAAATGACAATAAAGCCACTTGACTGTACTCAGGGAAAAGAAGATATAAAAGTGTATGCCTGGAGCCTCTGCCTTTTAAGAAGGTCCAGGTCATTTTAAAAGGCGAGGTGAAACATTTCTTCACTCATCTCAAGAGCATCTTGGCCTCCGTGTTCATGGTTCATTTGGATGTGACTGGTGGCACGAGGAAACCAGTTATTCGTTAGTGTTCTGTAAGCTGCCTGGATGGGAAGGAATTGGAGAAATAATGGAAGGTTGGAAGGAAAAAGATAATCAAGGATGGATGAAAAGAAAGGTGCATTATGCTCAGCACATATACATTACTGAGGTCAGAGTGCAGGGTCAGCCCCAAGATTGGCAGCTTGGTGATACCGGGATTTGAACCCCCACCGTTAAGATTAGTAACCCTGAAGTGCTGTATCATGGCTGACCCTGTGCTCTGACCCCAGCTTCCTAACACTTCTGGGATATAAGAAGAAAGAATTGAGCTGTAAAGTCCATGTGACAAGCATTTAACATTTATTCTTCTTTCCTTACACAATTACGATGGGAAATTACATGTCGCCTGAGACTCCAACTGGGAATTTCCAGTTGCACCTGGGTTTTTCTGAGTTCTTTTTTTTTTTTTTTTTTTTTTCTTGAACATTGGATTGAAGTGTAAATTTGCTCTTGGACCACTTGGTTATCACGATTTTTTTTCATTTGTGTGTCCTCTTGTTATACAGTAATCTCTGGGACGTTTTCACTGTACTGTAACGCTATACTCTTATCTTCTTCGTGATTCCGGAGCACCGTTCTTACCCGTCCAGCTCTTTCAAGGGTTTTCTGAATGTTTCGGTGTTGCCAATCATTTTTTGAAACGAAATGCCACCTGTCGATTAGACTCCGGTTGTAGAAAGCAACCGAGATTTCTTTCTCCCTCTCAGGTACAACCCTGATTTTAAGTACCGGCAAAAGGGAGCTTAAGACGCCCCAAAACAGAAACAAAATGTCACTGCGATAAGGAAATGGAGTGTCCTTCTCCTGTCCTTTTGTAAAGTGCTGATAGCAGGAGCTCTAATATTCCACCTACACCTCTCTGTCCCCCCCCTCCATACTGCTCATCCCCCTGTTTGCTTCAGCTACCGTATGCAGATGAACACAAGGAACAATGCGGCCTCTAAAAAAGAGACCGGCGGCTAAAGGAGCTCTCCAACCTCCGGACATAAATGAGAAGGGGGTGATGTGGAGTTTTTTTTTTTTTGGTCTCCATAACGACCCGGCTTTTGAGCGACGCTCCCTGAAAAGAGTTCTTTTCTGTCACAAAGAGGAGCACCAATATAAAAATTCAAATCGTGGGCAGTGAGACCCGTGTTCCTGCCTTTGAATTGGTTTTCGAGCTCTCCTTTATCTCCGGCTACTGGTGAATGGACGTTTGAGAAAAATCTAATCACAGGCTTTATTTTTCTTCTCTGAAAAAAAAAAAAAACACCATCAAATTAATTAATTAATAGGCGACTTGGGTCCTTTCAGCATCCCTTTTCTTAAAAAATATTCTTTATAAAATGCGCCTTTTTTCTTTTATTTATTTATTTATTTTTATATAAATGTGTGTGTGGGCGAATACACGCTCGCAGGTGAAAACTGTATGTAAGAGCTTCTGGGTTTGAGTAGAGCGCAGTACGAGATGGTAGAGAAGAGCTTGTGATTCAATTAAGCGCCAAAAGGAAAGGGCAGCGATGACATCAGTCAGTGTGGCACGTCTGACTTGGACCAGGCACCTGGAATGACGCAGATTAATTGACTTCCTGCTTGCACAAAGTTGCACTTCCTGTTCATGGATAGCATCAAGGTTTATTCACTTACTGCAGAGGATGAAGCCGAAGTATCTCTCTTTCCAGACACTAATTTACAGTGTTGTAGCGGTTACATGGAGTGAGTTTACATGCACACTAATAGTCTGATTATTCAAATTATAATAATCATTATTATTATAATGACTTAATAATTATAGGCTGTTTGTGCAGTCATGTAAACAGCATACTTCATGTGTTTTTTATTTATTTATTATTTTTGTTTTGTTTGTTTTTAATAATATAAAGTTGTTAGGGGATTTATTTGTTATTTTTTTTCTTGTCTCTAATATAATATATGTATATTAGGGCTGTCAATCATTTTAAAAATGTGATTAATCGCATGAATGTGAAGTTTTTATTGATTTTAGTAATTAATTGCAACTTAATTGCACATTTTTATCTGTTCTAAATGTTCCATAATTTAACACTTTTCAAGGTTTTTAATACTTTAATCAACTTGGGTATGGACAAATATGGATGCTTATGCAAATGTATGTTTATTAGTAGTGAAACCGAACTCAAAATAGAGCATAAAATACGAAACAGAACTTTTGCCATGTTTCCACACGGACGGTTTTTATTATATAATAAAGATATTGTGGTGTGTGTGTGTGTGTGTGTGTGTGTGTGTGTGTGTGTGTGTGTGTGTGTGTGTGTATATATATATATATATATATAATATAAAATATATCTCAAACATTTTACAGTATTTTTCGGACTATAAGCCGCTACTGTTTTCCCACGTTTTGAACCCCGCGGCTTAAACAACGAAGCGGCTTATTTATGATTTTTTTCTGGGTTTTTCCCGGTTTTACAAACTTCATGCCAAAAAACTGAACCCCATCACATAAGACCAATGAAATTTCCGAACGGAAACAAAAAAAACCGCACCTCACCTGTGTTCTGAGCTGCACGGCATCGGGAGAAAGAAACGTTTTTTTTTTTTAAACACACGACGATGCCAAAAGATAAACTCCCGAGTGAAATAGTTGTGAAAGGAAGGAGGAAGACAGTGAACAATGACTTTCTTGGTCGGCTACTGTTTAGATACAAGCCGTTGTAACGCGTTGAGTCTGGGTGAAGGGAGAGCTCGCTAACTCCAGTTACAACAGAAATCATATAAGCACAGACAGGTTTCCAAAACTCGTGCTTTTTTATTTTTCTTGGCAACTGCATTATGGGTTAGTCAAAGAAACTTAGAAATGAGCATCAGAAAATAATAAGGACATATTCCTCGGTCTTGCACACATGCAGTAATACCGAAAAAAAATGCGGCGGCATGCTGACTTTGCATTTTGTCCATCTTCTTTGGTAGGTTAGTTATATATGATCAGAAACCAAAAAATAGGTTTGTACTTACAAGGATTATTTTTTGGAACAGAAGCCAGTGCACAAAGATAAATGAATAAAGAAGTTAAATAAGAAATGTAAAATTATTAATAAAAACAAAAATTGCACAGTGAGCAGAACATTTAAATGTTTGAGATATTATATTATATTTTTTATTATGTTATATATTATATTATATTATAAAATTATTGACCAACTCAAGAACTTTTTAGGATGGATTTGGATCGTTATTAATATCAACAGTGTGCTAAAATAGCTCAGGTCCTCACTTTTGTTGAACAGTTAAGTTGAATTGTTGAACACCATAAAAATGATGGGACTGTAGTGAATGGACACTCGGATGAGGATGGGTTCCCCTTTGAATCTGGTTCCTCTCAAGGTTTCTTCCTCATACCATTTCAGAGTTTTTTCTTGCCACAGTCACCAGTGCCTCAATCATTAGTGATAAAATTGCAAGCGACAAAATTATAGGTACAAAAATTATAAATTCATATTTTATAACCTTTTTATTAAAGCTTCATTGGGACAATGTTCATTGTTATAAGTGCTTTACAAATAAATTGGAATTAAATTGAATCATATATTATATTTATTTGATCTATATTTTTAACATTTAAGAACTGGGGTTCCCAGAATCCAGGGTTTTCAGAAAACTGTGTTAAATATTGCATCTTCAAGCCGAGATGGAAATCAATCGACAATTTCTTATTTTTTGTTGATTCTCTTATTTTTTATTTGCATGCCAAATAAAAGACCCCTTAGGTGTGTGTGTGTGTGTGTGTGTGTGTGGGGTTAGGGTCCTTTTGATTAATTTCTATTTTGCTAGATTTTTTATCTCTTTTTTTTCTAAAGGATTAATACAGCCTATATTGTTTGGTGTGTCTTTTGGTTCATGTAATGTCTGTGGGTATGTCCCTTTTTGTGTGTGTGCTTGCGTGCGGGCCCCAGGGGGACACCTACCCTATACTTGAACACTAATCTCTTTGACATGTACCAGATGATTAGATTAAGTCCAGCACACTGAGGGAGCACGAGAGCAGTTTTCTGCCCTGCACTGCCCTACATGCATCCAGTAAACCTGAGCGTGTGTGTGTTTGGTTGTAAAGGTTGTTTACTGGACTGTGTGTGTGTAGATGATTGAAGCTTCCTGTACCGCCTGCTTTTTTTATTTGAGTTTTCCTTGCCACACTCTGTGTTTTGTGTAGGTGAAGTACGAGCCAGCGCGCTGCTGTTTTGTCTCGGTGTGTCGGTGCGGTTTCTCATCAACACCCGGACAAGTGAGGGAGGCGTACGCGCTCCTGTGATCGATTTTAAACTGGTTATCTTGTCTCTTCAGCTCAGCCCTCAGATAAACCTGGCAAATAAAGAAATAAATGGAGAGATTTGGAGGGAAAACAACGAGGAAAGGAGAGTCGTGGTCAGGAAGCAACGGAAAGCGTTTTTGTTTTTATTACGGCTCAACAGAAAATGATATGGTGTTTTTTTTGGCTTTTTGAGAGGGACACTTTTTTTTTTCCTTCCAACTTTTATTAAATTAACAACTATTAAGTTGTAAATTTAATAGTTGCAAGATTAAATTTGGCCAAACATATATATCTAAAATGCAGGTTTGGGTCTCCTAGTTCACGTGAAGGGAACATTTCATGCTACTGCATTCGAAGACTTCATGTACAGTTGTGTTCCTCCAACATTGTGGAAACATTTTGGGAAAATGACATATGGCTTTAAAAGTCTGGTGTCCTAATATTTTGGACATGTAGTGTAGATTCTGTATAATTTCCCAAGTAGGTTTTTTTTTTCTTTTTATTAAACTCTGCTGTCTGGTTCTATTTCACAGAAACGCATACTTTGGCTGTATTGTAAATCAAGTGTCCCATTTAGAGTTTAAAATTGTAGAAAGTGGGATATCTATCTAATCTATCTAATCCATCCATCCATCCATCCATCCATCCATCCATCCATCCATCCATCCATCCATCCATCCATCCATCCATCCATCCTCACTCACTCACTCACTCAACATTGTCTGTCTATCAATCTATTGATAACATGTTCCTTCTTTCCTTTGGAGTATACATGTTCCATTCCAGGTTTTTGTAATTTTCCAACATAGTGTTGAAAACCCATTTAATTTTCTTTCTTTTTTTCTTCAACAATATCATCCTTTTCTCTTTAATTGCTATTTGTTTAGTTTGTAGCTTTGGTTTACTGATCCCAAGGCTAGTCCGCCTTTTATGTTGACGCTCGTTTCTCACACAATGCTTTTTGTGTTCTTGACTTTATCCAAACAGTCGCATGGAAACAATTTAATCTTTACCCCACTATACTCAAACATACACTGTCATTGTACCAGGTTTTGTATTTGTGTGTTTTTCCTCGTGTGTGTGTGTGTGTGTGGTCTTAATCGATCGAGATTATCAGCCTTGACTGAAATGACCACTCTCCTCTGCCTAATCTGTGTGTTTGAGAAAGAGAGAGAGAGGAGAGATAGAGGGAGGAAAGGAGCAACAGGTGTATACACAAGACAACTGCCGTCCTCATACAATGGCTTCAATGGCTGTCTGTCAGCGTGCGAAGCAGAGCGTGGGCTTCAACGCAGAACACACACAGCGTACACCTAGCGCGTGTGCACACAGCTGGCACAGGCGCGGGCGAAAACACGTTCCGTGACGTTTTTTTGTGTGTGTTAGTTTTGTTTAGTGTATGGGAGAGGGGATGGCTGGTGTCGGATGGCTTGCTAGGACGCATTTTATTAATTTCTCTATCTATTTTCTATCACTCTCTTGAGGGTAATTTGTCAGTGACCTTGCGCTACCTGTCTGTCTGGGTGCACAACGACCATTGATGTTTCGGCATCTGCTTTAGAGGCAACGTTAGTCCATCCGAGCATGTTCTGTGTTCTCTTTTAGTGTGTGTGTGTGTGTGTGTGTGTGTGTGTGTGTGTGTGTGTGTGTGTAAGAGAATAATAGAGAGCTACACATGAAAGGTTTTTGTGGAGTGAAAAACCAGTTAAGTAAATCGGCAGATGAGCTCTGTGTGTGTGTGTGTGTGTGTGTGTGTGTGTGTGTGTCTGTGTGTCTGTGTGTGATTGGAAGGTCCTCACAAGAATTGTATGACCAAAGTGTGTGTGTGTCTGTGTGGGTTAGAAAGTAAGATGATGTGAGAGACACCAAGAACTAGACATTAGTGCTTCTGAAGAATAGAAAAACAAATTCAGATGAGCTATGTGGTTTTGTATGTGTGTGAATGGAAGGTCCTCACAAGAACTGTTAGACCAAATGGTGTGTGTGAGGTAAAATAAAAAGGTTGAGAGAAAGACGGTGAACTAGACAAATAATGCTTCTCAAGTGTGAAAAGCTAAAGGCAGATGAGCTGTGTGGTTACTATGTATATGTGTGAATGGAAGGTCTGCACAAGAATTGTAAGACCAAACAGGGGTTGTGTGTGTGTGTGTGTGTGTGTGTGTGTGTGTGTGTGTGTGTGTGTGTGTGTGTGTGTGTGTGTGTGTGTAAGGTAGAAGGTGAGGTTAAAAGAGAGACCGAGAACTAGTCATTAATGCCTACAGTGAAAAAGTAGCGGCAGATGAGCTGTGTGTGTGTGTGTGTGTGTGTGTGTGTGTGTGTGTGTTGTGATTGGAAGGTCCTCACAAGAATTGTAAGACTGAATGGTGTGTGTGTGTGTAAGCACTTCTTGTTTGCTTGTTGAAGCACTTCTAGCTTGTTCTTAATATCACATGACCGAGGTCAATATTCAAAATTTTCTTGTTGATATATTGTTTCATGTAGACAAGTGCTTTGTGTGTGTGTGTGTGTGTGTGTGTGTGTGTGTGTGTTTGTGTGTGTGTGGGTAAATTGACGCATGGGTCACATCATCATGAACCAGCCAGAGCAATGTCAACATCCGTTTACCTGCGCTAAACACACACACACACACACACACACACACACACACACACACACACACACACACACACACACACACACACACAGAATCCAGGCACATTTATGGTTGTGCGATTATCCTGTAGCTGCTCGGTCTCCTGAAATCATCTGTAATTGCTGTTCAGTGGCTCTGCTTTGTTCTTGTGTCAGGAAAATATCTGTCTAATCATTTCTGTTTCTCACAGCTTGAATAGATTTGTGTGTGCACACGTCTGTGTGTCAGGTTGTGTGTTTGTGTCTGTCTGTCTGTTTGTGTGTGTGTATGTGTGTTCTGGAATTAAATATTTATTCATAAGTGTTATTTTCTTCAGTTTTGTGTGTTTAAATGCTCTAATTCGATTGGCTTAGGGTTGTAACAGTACACATATTCATACGCAACTTAATTTGTGTGTTTAATTACAGGACTTTTGGAACAGTGCGACTTTGTATTACATTTTTTAATTAAACGAAGCGGTTGTTTGTGTTCACAAATGTTAGTAAACTGCGTTAGAGTTTTTCTCAAATGCTAAAACACATTTCACAAACGTTTCCTCCATTTTCCCCAATGTCTAAACACAACACCCTTTTCTAAAGCTACATAAACACAACCACACCTTCTCACTTCAAAACTCAAACTTTCACACCAAAAGAGCAGCTCGAAGCTTTCAAAAATGTAAACACTATACACATAATTACACACTACAGCAAAACAATTGAAAACGCAATGCTCAATTTGTGAGAAGGTTCTTTGTTTCATAACTGCCAATGCATATTTTTTAAACTTTACAGTAATGGATGTTCTTAGATCTCTGCAGAGGATTAGGCATTTAGATTTGAGAGTTTCATATGAAGAGTATAAATCTATAGTAAATTCTGCATGTACACTACTGTAACACAACTCAATGCAAAAACAGAATCTATTGCACACAACAGTACTCTTGAAAACATAATCAGGGTGTGAAGTTTTTTTATTTACTTTATTCACACCACAATCATGTCGCTGAGCTGCATCGGGCCACATCACCTCATCCACATCGCAGGCTATATTGTCTCTTGCCAGGCACCGTGGGAAAAACGCCCTGGAATGGCCTCCACTGGGATGTCAACACAGGCCAGCTCCATTGCCCTTAAGGAGGTTCTCTCTAGTGTATGGTTGTCTGTCATAAACCTTCTCCATGATGAGAAGAACTCCTCTATAGGGTTCAGGAAAGGGGAGTAGGGTGGCAGACAAATGTTTAAAAAGTGGTTACTGTTGGTGGTGAACCACTCTCTGAATTGGTTTGTTTTGTGGAAGCGTACATTGTCCCAAATGATCACATAAATTTGATGTGCGGGCCCAGGATGGTGTTGTTGGCGGTCCAGGAGGATGTCTTTTAGCTCCTCTCAGGAGGTGAGGAGACGTTGGGTGTTGTAAGACCCAAGGACAGCATGCCGGTGGACAAGACCCTCCAAACCCATGGCTGCACAAAGAGTAATATTACCCCCCCCCCCCCCCCCCCCCGTTGGCCAGGAACCTCAGTGATGGCTCTTTGGCCAATGATGTTACGGCTTCTTTGCCTTCGTTTCTGCAGGTTGAAGCCAGCCTCATCCAGGAAGAGGTACCCCTGAGGTCTGGCCATCGTGTCCAACTGTAATATCCTCTGTGAAAATGTGAAAGTGCACAGGTGTTCAGAACAACAGTCAATCAGGTAGCACAGTATTGTCCAGAAGTAATGTAGGCCACTGAGCAACACAGTATGTCCACTAACTGTACTGTGAACATGGATGTATACTTACTTGCACATACTCGTAACGTAGGTCTTTGTGTCGCGCGGAGTTGCGCTCAAAGGGAACCCTATAGACCTGTTTCATCCGCATCTTTTGGCGCCAGAGAACTCGGTCTATTTTGGCCAAGCTGACCTCATCAATGCTCTCAATGTTGACATGATCGGCAATGACTTTGTCTCTTATCTCCCGGAGTCTAATGAGGTTGTTCTCACGAACCATATCCACAATGAGGGTTTCTTGTGCCGCTGTAAATATGGCAACCCTCCCACCTCTATGTGGCATTCTTTCAACTCTAAAGAAAGAAGCATGTGTTGTCAGTTTTACAATACAGTAAAAACTGATTTGAAACCAATAGACTACTTTCACAGGCTTGTAAAATTGTATTGTGACAAAGAAAGCAATAGAGTACAATACCTGTTGTGTTGTCTGAATGCCCTGATAATGGTGGCCACGGTGAACCTACTCAGGTTTGGACGGACTCGTAGTCCTGCTTCAGCCATGGACAATGACATGGTCAATGACTGTTGCTCGCATCTCGTCCGTAATGATGATGGTGCGAGGTTGTCTTGCTCTCCCTCCTGGACCTTCTCCTCTCCCCTGTTGGCCTGCTCCTCTTCCTCCACTGATTTGAACTCCTCTTCCTCGTTGGCCTGCTCCTCTTCTTCTATGGCCAGCTCTTCTCCCT
The DNA here is from genome assembly GCA_039877035.1 of Silurus lanzhouensis. Taxonomy (NCBI): domain Eukaryota; kingdom Metazoa; phylum Chordata; class Actinopteri; order Siluriformes; family Siluridae; genus Silurus; species Silurus lanzhouensis. The sequence continues at coordinate 983,855 of JBCEWE010000326.1, read as the reverse complement.
CCTCTGACTCGAATTCCTCTTCCCCTGACTCTGCCTTCATCCATTGTGTTTGTTTGGAATCTTCAGCAAACTGTGCACTCTGAACTTGCTTTTGTACATGTGGTCACAGCATTAGCAACAAGTGTCTTCAATTTTGAGTCGTTGTGTGTAATGAATGATGCTAGGTGTGTTCATTGTGTTCAAATATTGCTGACTGTGGCAAGCATTTTGCATCACATGAGCTTTCATTTGAGAATATAAGCAGAGTTCTTTTGCAACTTGTGTTTTAGCAAAAAAAAAAAAAATGTGTTAAGATTTATGAGAACGGAGGATTGTGTTTTGTGAATTGTCTTCATGTGAAATGTGTTTATGATATTGGAAAATGATGGCTAGATTTAGTAAAAAAGTAGTGTTTAGACAACTGGTCATTTGGTTTGGATGATTGGCTTTTGTGTTTTAGCATTTGAGAAAAACTGTAATAAAAAAAAAAAATACAAGCAATGTCATGTTTTGTATTTCTTCCCCCTAACCGTACCGAAATTGACCCGAACCGTGACTTAACCAAGATACGTACCGAACCGTGAACTTTGGGTACCGTTACACCCCTAATGGTTACTAAACTGCTCCTCTGTTTGAGACGAACCCTGGTTACGGAGCCCCTCGTTTCAGTTAGATGACGTGTGAAATACACAGTCTGAATACACAGTCCTCACTCTCCTCCGAAAGCTTGCTCCAGAATTGCCCAGCAAGCGTGGCTTAGCCGGACAAATTCACCCTCTCTGAGGTGCATTATACACCAAATTGCGGTGAACTTATGTAACTGTAAAAGCACATGTTGTGTTGTTCGTCCATGTTCACACACCTGACTTTGATCTAGTAGCTGTGAGTGAATGAAACGTGCTGGACATGGGTAGAAGCAATTTTGGATGAAAGTGCTGCATGGATTATAGCTTTTCTATCACACTTTTCCTCGACTACATGAGAAACAGTGCCACCATTTATTTTATTTTTTTTAGTCACACTGAAGGCATCAAAACTATGAATTAACACATGTGGAATTATATATTGAATTATGTACATAACATAAAAGTGAACTGAATGTCATATTGTAGGTTCTTCAAAGTAGGCATCAAGAGAATGCCAAGAGTGTGCAAAGCAGTAATCAAAGCAAAATGTGGCTACTTTGAAGAACCTAGAATATGACATATTTTCAGTTGTTTCACACTTTTTTGTTATGTATATAATTCCACGTGTTAATTCATAGTTTTGATGCCTTCAGTGCGAATTTACAATTTTCATAGTCATGAAAATAAAGAAAACTCTTTGAATGAGAAGGTGTGTCCAAACTTTTGGTCTGTATTGTATACATACTAAATTATAACTATTAAAACTATTTTATTATTGTATTATTGATTTATAGTAGTAAATAAAACATTTATGACCAGTAATTCCAAATCTTCATTGAGTTTACAGTACATGTACAATTCCCCTTGAAAAAGGAACCTTCAGAAGGAGAGTCAAAACCTTGTGATTTTTATGTTGCTCTAATATATATTTAAGGGCTGCAACAAATTATTAAGATAATTGATTAGTTGGATAATTATTGACCCCATTACATTTTATTTTTTGTTTTTTTTGAGACGTTTTGCTTATTGAAACTATACAGTAATCCTCTGCTTTACCGCTTTTCGAATCTTTCTGGTTTATCGCGAAATTGCGTTTGCCACATAATTTAATTGTTTCGCTGATTTTCCCGGTCTCTTGCGAATAAGTTATATAATTATATAAATATATATAGATATAGACCACACAAGATTTAGCCAATGAAAGTAAAGAAATGCAGTGACGTGTATCTTTAACTCAGCCTCTTTTTGACGTCAAAGGACACTTCAACAAATAAACAAGCAGAGACACTACGCATAGGCTACGCTACTACAGATCTGTATACTGTACAGTACATGTACTTATTATAACTGTGATGGTGTACTGTATTTCTACCAATTTACACACAATTCATCTCGCTATATTCTTGCAAATGTTATTTGTGTGTGTTTAAAGTGTGGGAGGATAATTTACGGCTTAAACAATAAAAAAAATAAATACAAATTTTGCCATGGCGTCCTTATATCACATTTTTTTGTTTATTGCGGGCGGTTTTGGAAAGTAACCACTGCGATAAATGGTGTATTACTGTATATTACTCCAATTCAGGGTATTTATGTATAAAATGTACAAAATTATGCAAAAGCCAGTTTAACTATTATTACTTTAGACATTTTAAAGCTTATAGTGGTAGTCTGTAAAAAGAAACAAAACGACAACTAAAAAAAAACAGCACTTGTGTATGCAAGGTTAAGCAATTTGTGTCAATCTAAATTTATATTGTATTTTGCAAATATAACTATACAGTTTTTGCTCATAGTGCTGATTTTTCACCTTCAGCCAGTGTGTTTTCTTTTCACATGCTCGTGCATCACTGTGGTACTCCCATGCCACACAAACTCCACTTTGCATAACTTGGATGACTTGGGACGCACACTTCTCCGGCTGCCGGTTGACCCTGTACCGTCCATGATTTTTATGGAGAAAAATCATAAAGGAAAATTAAGGAAGAACACAAAAAATAAATATATATATAAATCTTGCCGTTCATTGCACCCCTCCTGTCATGTCTTTGTCCCCCACTAGAGCGCCCCACACTTTGAGAACCACTTGTGTAGTGGAAATCCAGGTAGGGCATGAGTCGCTGGAACCCTTCATGTTCCACAATAGACAGCAGCTGATTATCAGTGCATATGAAGTATATTCCCATTAATGTTACTTTCTAGTATGAAAGATCAAAAGGTTAAACAGTAATTACAAACGGTCGTAATCTTCTTTGCTCATATTTGCCGAGGGTACCGATATTATACATGTACACATCTCCAATAGTTCTTTAGTGACATGGCGGCAACAAGGTAGCGTTTCTTGCTTTTTGGTTCAGTAAGGTTTGGGAAAACGTAAGATTTAAAAAATATTTTTTTTTTAGGTGCTTAAAATCATTCATCAGGGGCTTGCCCGTTCTTCTCACTGCTTGCCAGCGTGCATAGATTGCCCGGTTTTTCATTCCCTGTTTAACTTGATCAGTGCCCTTCTCAAGATTATAACAAATGACAGCAACAAAATTACAGTCATCCATCTCGAAGCAGGCATCAAGAGAAACACTTCTATTCGCGCCCTCCAAGGGTGGAGGCGCAAACAAGAAACGAAAGTAAGAGATAGGAGAATCGGACAAAAATATTTTGAAATGTATGGGATTTATATGAGATTTAGTTTAGTATGAAGCGTATACAAATTATTGAAGCTCCTGATATAGATGCACTGTCTCACCTATTACTTGGCTTAAGTCTTCCCAACTTCTAAATTGTTTATACTTGCATTTCCACCTGTGTTTCATCGTGATTGGCATTGTTATAATTGGGACTTTTGAAAGCCGGAGCAGGTTAGCAGTGTCTGCAGGTGCACCATGGACTCTTTGACAAACCACAGTGCTTAAAACCCACACAGAAGAATTTGCAGTAATTGTAGAGCACTTTCTGTGACTCCTGCCTTCATTGTTTTGTTTTATTGGTATGATTGATTTTAGTATGTGACTGTTTTCCATTGACTGGCGAGTGCCTTTCACGGTTTGGATCCTCCCACCATAATTATTATTCAGTATTATCCGTTTGAAAGAAAGAAACTTGTCCACCCGCCCGTGGGTTCGTAACTACTGGGGCCGTCACGTAGGTCTACTGTGATGTCTTAAAACAAAAACTGTCATCTAGTACTCAAGCATCAGACAGAAAGCACTTCCAAGTTTAGTTTTGTATTCAGTTCATTAAAGAACATGCATTACATTTGATCATTTTTATTGTGCGATGTCACAGATTTTTAGAATTTCCCTTTTGGTCTTATCGGCATGTGTAAATATGAACACGCATAGTTTAATAATCGTCCTTGCTTTTTTTTTTTTTTTTTTTTTTAAGCACTATTTTGCAGTTAAACACCATTAAAGACCATTATAATCAGAGTCCAATTAAATCATAGTTTCTCAAATATAGCAAAACACTTTTTAGATCTTTTAAATCTTTGTGCTTGTGACAAAATATATAGGATGGACCTGTAGCCAAACTAAGTCAGTCAGACCCTATAGTTCTTCCTGAAGGGTAATTAGACTAGGCATTTGTCTAATGGATATTTACCTTCTAAACCCTGAGGTTGTCTTGTCAACTAGAACATTTGTAATAATTAATAGAGGTTTATTTGCCTTTCATGGTATAGTGTGTGTGTGTGTGTGTGTGTGTGTGTGTGTGTGTGTGTGTGTGTGTGTGTGTGTGTGTGTGTGTGTGTGTGTGTGTGTGTGTACATATGCAGACGCTCCCCACCTTACAAACGAGTTGCGTTCCGAACAATCGTTTGTACATGAATTTGTTTATTAGTTGTTACCGAGTTTGTTATCGACTACGCATATCTCCTGATGTAAGAGCTATGAATACCATCAAATAAACTATAAAATATACTAAAATAAATCAAAATATAATTTCTATTAAGTAATAAAAAAATTATAAAAAAAAAAAAAAAAAAAAAATGATCGTAAAAATAAAATAATGCATTGGCCCGAGTCCGGTGCGCATCATGTAGACGCGTTACGGTCGACGACTAGCTCACGGTCGCTCTCCTCCGTTTTGAATTTTTCCGACTTGGGATAAATTTCACTTTGAGGACAGGTTTGTTCATAAAAGTTCGTACAGTGGGGAGCGTCTGTAAATGGACAGCTTTCCAAAATGTAAGTTTTTAAAACATGTTTTTGTTTCTATGTAACAAACTAAGTAGTTTAATGGTATGAAGATTAACTTTGACCAAACAAATGTATAAATGTTTAGATGTTACACTTGATGTTTATTGAAAAATCCTCCGTTAGCATGAATAACAGCTTTACACGCTCTTGACATTCGGACAGTTAATTTCTCCAAACACTCAGCTGAAATACTTTTGCCGTGCCTCTTGTAAAAAGTGTTCTTCACTAGTTTGAGATTACATTCTGACATTGCGATCCAGGCCATTCCATGATATATAACATTCAAGACGACTGTTTGCTCTCAAAATAACGCTTACATGTACACTTCTGCTCATCATCTTGTTGTACGGTGAAGTCGGTTCCAATGAGCTGCAGTCCAGATGCAATTGCATGGTGTTGAATTATGGACTGGTTGCCATGTTGGTTCCTTTCACCAGGAATTCTCCAACCTTCCATGCTCCAAAACAAGCTGAAACTTCCACCTCCATGTTTGACTATGTGGGTGATGCAGCCTAATTAACATCACCTACCCATTTTCTGTCTTACAGATGTTCTTCTTTGAGAGACAGGTCATATTTGGACTCGTCTGTCCACAGAACGTTCTTCCAGTCATTTACTGTCCAATTCTTGTGCGTTACACCACACTCAAGGTGTTAAATTAGATCAGATTTAGTATATTTATTTAAAGTTTCACATTGACTAATCATTACATGTTTTAAATATTGCATACAAAACATCTTGGGCATATAATGGTTAAATTGTTTAATTTTCTTGTTAGTCAATTTAGCTTTTCTTAAAGGGTTTTGAACAAAAGAATGTATGGCTGAAGCGGCTTTATCAATCGCCGTCAAGTCCATGGCTAATTTTGGTGTCATGAATCAGACATGGGTATTTTATAAAACATTTCCATTGATTTAGAAAGTTTAGAACATATGCCAGAACATATTAATGTAGTAAATCTTGCCTTTTATGTTTTTTGTTTTCTAGACCGAGGTCATTAAGGGTCCTAACGGTAGTGTGGGAATGACGTTCCGAAATGTCCCAGCGACTGAAGGTGACGTGGTGCATGTAAGCATCGAGACAGTGACTCCAAACTCCCCTGCTGCCCAGGCTGACCTGCAGAAAGGAGATCGCTTGATTGCAATCGGAGGTTGGTGTCAAAATATCAGGATTTGTGCTTCAAAATGCCAGAGCAGAGTAAAAATAAATAATGTAGGATGTACATATTTTTTTGTTTAGCTTGCCATGAACTTTTAAATGGATCTTTATTGACTGCAATCAGGAACTTTGGTCACATTATATATCTCTCTCCATGTCTGTATAGGAGTCAAAGTGGCATCCTCTGTCCAAGTGCTAAAGCTACTGAAACAAGCTGGAGATCGAATAGTTGTCCTGTATGAGAGACCAGTCAAACACCATGTGCCTACCATGGGTTTGGGACCTCTTCAAGACACTCTGGGTCCCTTGGAAGAACCTACATACCCTGTACCTGGGGGTTATGAGGAGGACCCAGCACACATTCCCACTATGGACATAACTGATGGCAAAGACAATGACTCAGAGTTTGAGGAACTGATAGTGGAGTCCAAACTAGCTGGAGCCCCAGCTATTGCAGAAGCTAAAGATGATACTTTACTCTCTGTAAACCAAAGCCCTAAAAAAACTGTGGCCAATCTGGCCTCCAAGCCCTTGGGTACAATCTCACCAATTCTCAATCGCAAACTCAACTTGGCAGGCCTTCAATCGCCGCTCAAACTTCAACCAAAAGAGTCACCAAAGCCCTCACCGCTCAAGAGTTCAGAATCATCTGAACCACCGCAGAGGCCAACAGTGCCACCTCCTCCACCACCTGTCCGTCCGCCTGTCCCTCCTAGGCCCCATATAAAAGTGACATCTCCTTCTACAACCTGTGAATCCCAAAACCTAGAAGGTAGTGACTCTGTAGTGGAGAAAACCCAAGAGAAATCTCCACCTGCTTCAAGCAATGGAGAGAAACCAGCATCTGAAAGAAGTCCTACGAAAACTCAAGAGCCAAAGCTTGTAAACAAACCTGTAGAGTCCAGTGAAGAACTTTCAACAAATCCCATCTCCAGTAAGCAAGATTTGATGAAAGACAAGGTTGTCGAGAGTGCCTCTAGCCTTAAAGATAGTATGGATGAGCAGGGCCACTGGGAGTCAGCTGAGGCTATGTTCCGCAACAGATACGGGCACTGGAGCAAGTCTTCTGTAGTCTTTGATGTGGAAAGCCACCATAAATATCTTAATGTAGCACTCTGGTGCAAAGATCCTTTTAAGCTAGGCAGTCTCTTATGCTTGGGCCATGTTAGCTTGCATTTAGAACATATAGCGCTGGAATGCATGTGCATTTCATCTGCGGAATTCCAGAGCACCTTCCGGTTGTGCGCCCCTGAACCAAGGGCTAGCGTCAGCCGTACCGCACTCCGAAGTCTTAGCACACACAAGGGCTTCAACGAGAAACTGTGCTACGGTGACATCACTTTAAACTTCACCTACCTGGGAGAGGGCGATTCAGACCAGTCAAGCGGAGTCCTTGAGAGGGAAGGAAGTTTGCAAGAAGAGGAGATAAAAGAACGTGAGCGAGAAAGGGACCATGTGCCGACACTAACTCGGTATGACCTAAATTACAGCTCCATGCATCTCGAGGTTCGCCACAACTTTCAGGACACGCAGTTCCAGAATCCCACCTGGTGCGACTACTGCAAAAAGAAAGTTTGGACCAAGGCAGCATCCCAGTGCATCACCTGTGCCTACGTCTGCCACAAGAAGTGCCAGGAGAAATGTCTTTCCGAGTATCCTTTCTGTCTTGCGATTCCCGACCGACGAAGCGTAGACCCCGAAGCGAAATCTACCATCAACCGGGCGACCACTGGTCTAACACGGCACATCATTAACACCAGCTCCCGTCTGCTCAACCTGAGGCAGGTTCCCAAAGCCAGAATAGCAGAACAAGCAGAGGTCTGCTCTGGAGTGCCAGAACCTTCCCCAAAACACACTCCCAACACCTCGGACAATGAGAGCAGCGACACCGAGACGTACACAGGGGCTAGTCCTTCAAAACAACCCACAGCCAGTGGTGGCACAAAGCTGGCTCGCAAAGAGGGAGGGTTAGATGATAGTGTGTTTATTGCCGTGAAGGAGATCGGTCGGGATCTGTACCGTGGTCTTCCTACGGATGAACGCTCGCAAAAGCTGGAACTGATGCTGGATAAGCTCCAGCAGGAAATCGACCAAGAGCTGGAGCACAACAACTCCTTGATATCTGAAGAGAGGGAAGCCACCGATCCCCGTCACAAAGCCCTCGTCACCTCAGCTCTAACCAAGTCTGGTGAACGGCTTCAGGCTTTGACTCTGCTCATGATCCACTACCGCGCTGGCATAGAGGACCTAGAGTCCTTGGAGAGCACCTCGCCTTCCGAACAGCACTGCTTCCCCAAGACCAAAGTAGAGGTTCTGGAGGAGGACTTGATGGCTGCCGAAGTGTACGACAGTGACGTTTGTAGCCCAGTGGATGTGCAAAATCTAAATGACATTAGCGAGGAGCAACTGTGTGTGGAAGCATTAACGCGTTAGAAAACGGAAGTCCTAAACATCACTGACACTGGCAGCATTTAATTGGAGGCTTTCGGGGGACTGTATGGGACTGTCTGGGATGGGACTGGGATAGATTATGAATGTGAGGTTTGCAAAAATAAGTTATTTTGCAAGGTACACAGAAATTGATCTGGGGTTTTTTCCATATTTATCTTTTTATTTTTTTTCCTTAGCCTGTCTCAACCTTCAGTCCCAAGCAAGTCAGTCAAGTACATCAATGCAATGTTTTAAATATTAAACTTTTAGGTCAGTATTGGAATTGATCAATATTGATGTAGATCACACCGAGCTTTCCTGCTTTGTCTTTGTAAAGGGGAAACTCCCATTTTTGTAGCATCAGTGTTAATGGTAATATTTGAGATTAAAGAACTCCAGGATGCTTTCTTGTGAGCTTTGCACCTTTTGCTTTTGTCTGCTTCAGTAGGATTTAGCCAAGTACTAGAATGTAACCTTTGATATTAGTTCCACGTGGAGCTCCAGCCTCCCTATCCTGCTATGTTGTGTTTTTACTTTCTCCAATTTCTTTTTTTTCTTTTCAATCTTCTTTAAACTTAAGCACTTTTTTATTGTACTAAATTTCCATATTTTGAATTGTTCTAAATGATTTGTTCCTTTATTTATCTGTATCCTTTTAATATGCCTGTTTATGTTCACTTACAAAGGATAAAGGTGATGTCTTTTTTTGGGGGGACCATTATTATTTTTTTGTTGTTGTTGTTGATGTTCAGTTTTGTTGTATTTTAATGCCAAACTAAATGTGACAAATCACCACTGTTTTATGTCGTGTTCTGTTGGTTATTATGGTGATATCATGTGTATCATCTAATAATATATTTTGATGAAATATTTTTTTTTCTTTGACATTCCTACTGTAGTTAGTTTGCACATTCAAAATATGAACATTGTCAAAAAAAGACAATTTGTAACCAACCAAATTATGATATTTGTCGTTTGGAATTTTTTTTTATTAATTACTTGAACTTTCTAGGCTTTAGTTCTGTCTTTCTAATTGGACAAGCATTTGGTTGGTGAGCATTAAGGTTTTTGTTGTTTTTCTTCAAATTTCATTCTGCGATTAATTTTTGAAGTTGATTTCAGATCATGCTAATGAATGTATTTTCCAAAGAAGTAAAGAAAAATTACGTATTAAAGAATTACTTCAGTTCAATAGTAGTAGACTAAGAATTTAAAAAAAAGAAAGAAAGAACAACAATGAGTTAATCAATCCTGAGGTGTTAATCACAAATCTATTTTTTTTTTTTTGCTGTTCTTTCAAGTCATAAAATTCTGTACAATACACTGTCCTGGTTGTTGTCCTGGTCCTGAGGGATCCACCCACATCATCTGACTTCTAGTTATAGTTCTGTCAGGTGACAATTGTGTTAAATCTACATTTTTTCTTTCTTTCTTTCTTTCTTTCTTTCTTTCTTTCTTTCTTTCTTTCTTTCTTTCTTTCTTTCTTTCTTTCTTTCTTTTCTTTCTTTCTTTGCTTCCCTTTGTCTTTCTTTCTTTCCTTTCTTTTCTTTTCTTTCTTTCTTTGCTTCCCTTTGTCTTTCTTTCTTTCTTTCTTTCTTTCTTTCTTTCTTTCTTTCTTTCTTTCTTTCTGTTGTTTATTTCCTTTCTTTCTGTTGTTTTTCTTTTCTTTCTTTCTTTCTTTCTTTCTTTCTTTCTTTCTTTCTTTCTTTCTTTCTTTCTTTCTTTCTTTCTTTCCGTTGTTTATTTCTTTTCTTTCTTTCTTTCTTTCCGTTGTTTATTTCTTTTCTTTCTTTCTTTCTTTCTTTCTCTGCCTTTGTTTTAGTCTTTCTTCTCTTCTCTTTGTCTTTCTTTCATTCTTGCTTTCATTCTTCCGTTCTTTGCAGGCTGCTTACCGAACACTAAGCCTCAGCTGGCCACTTGTATTTGAATGAAGCATGAACTCAGAGGTGAAGGATCTCTTTGAGACGAGTGAAGAAATGTTTCACCTCGTCGTTTAAGACGACCTGGAGGACTGAAACTGTTTGTGGATATCGTTTTAAATACACATATGAAGCATGTAAAGACTCCTGAGTGTGTGTAGGGATGCTGAATGGTTTGTAGTTACACCTGGGTAATAAGGAGGGCGGTTCCCACTTCCGTTTCAGCACTTATGATGCTTCTCTGCTGTAGGCTTTTGCTCAATATCTTCATAGGTCAACTACGGTCTCGGTTTGTGCACACACACACACACACACACACACACACACACACTTATGTGACCTGTTTTAGCCTGGGGCTAACTGAAAAACGTTCCTGCAAGCTTTGTTTTTCTTGTTTTTTTTTGTTTTCATGTCTTATAGCTTATTGGCAGAAACAGTGACCTTGTGCTCCACACACACACACACACACACACACACACACACACACACACACACACACCAGAGGCTCAATCTCAATTTCTCTTCAGTGTTCCTCACAGTAAAGATCGTATTTGGCTCAGCTTATTGTGGTGAAACATTTTTGCAAGAGTCGTTGTCCTCATCAGAAGCAGAGTCGTGTTTCTTACACAGCCAGTTTTAATCAGATTTCGTCTTCATGCCTGTTTCTTCAAACTTGATTTGTGTGTCCACACGTTTCCGGATGTTTCTGGCTGCAAATATGGGTTCGATGTGAAATCTAAAACGATTAAATTTGATATGGAGAACAGTGGACGAAAAAAAGAAAGTCTGACAAACTTCCTGTGTAAAAAAAACACGCCGCTATTGTAACTAGCATGAAACAAAGATGGCCGCTGCAAACTCGACCCTAACTCAACACACAGTGGTTTATTTTCATTACTATTATTGTCGTCTTTGCTTCCAGATAAAAAAAAAAAAAAAAGGTTTAATGTTTTAAATGTGGTTTTAAGGACCGCTGCTGAAGTACTGCACAGCTTTGTATCATGATGCAGGAACTTTAAACACTGACATATCATATTTGCTTATGCACTTGAGATACAAAATAAATTATTTACAAAAAAAAAAGTTAGTTTGCTCTTAATGTCCTGTTCCTTCTAAAAACAAAAACGAATAATTTGGACCAAACTGGCGGTGTGGCTAGCAGGCAGGAATTAGCATTCACATTAAAATGAATTCTGGATGCTTTTAGTTATATGCTAATGCTAACTGTAGACTAGCCATGTTACCAGTTTTGAGGAATGATTCTTTCAGATGATCATCATGGGTTCATTTACACTCATACTGGATTCATTTAGATGAAACCAGACTAGATTTATTCAGTCCTAGTCATAGTTGTTTGTCAGTTACTGAAATGTGCACAAAGCAATTAGCATTATGATCAATTCTATCCAGCTCCGAGCTTTAATTTTATGCTAGCTATGAAATAACAATGCAGTATTCATGTTGATTCTGATTGGTTATTGAAAAGGTTGTATTAATGTGCTTGTTTTACTACGTGTTGTCTTACAGATACGAAGACGTTTTTGACTTCGAGTCAAGTGTACACTTTTCAGGTAGGAGAGGTTAGCCCTCCGTAGGTAGCTAATTGGTTAAGGCATTGGACTTTGGCTCCAAAGGTCATGAGTTCAAATCCCAGCTACACCAAGCTGCCACTCCAGGGCCCACTGGGCATTGCTCTTAACCCCATAGCTGTTGTATGAATAAGATAAATGTAATTTGCTCTGGATAAGGGCGCCTGCCAAATGCTGTAAATGTCTGTTCTTTTGCTAAAACCATTTTCAAAAGAACAGAAATGGTAGTAAGCAAAAAAAATGGCTGTTTGTAGCTACTATAACGCAAGCGACAACAGAAACTAGCTTGTAGAAGTTTCACATCTGCATACCTTGAACCTTGAAATGGATAAGTATATTTTGTCATTTGTTATTCGTTTAATCAGCAGCAATTTGCGAATAAAAGCCTTTGGTGGACATAATGTTATTGAAAATTTATTAACTTCTAAGTGATTGTGACTCCATTATACCTCAGGCTGCATCGCAACAACAGTTTTTCCGGTTTTATTCCTTATATGATGATCTTCATTCCAGACACGCATTAGCACTAAACGCCACAGTAATTCAGTTTTGTCGGCTGCTTTTTTGTTTGTCGGCCACCATGCCAATCCTCAAGCGAGGGAAAATCGGATGTGGTGATCGCTATTGACTCGATTTAAATGCAAGTCGAGTTGTTCTCCAAAATGCTCCAAGTGTTCACCGAAAACAAAGTGGACACGCGTATTGATCGGAGAGCAGCTGGCAACCCGTGCAGTTTATTGAGCTGTAGATGAGATTGGCGTGTCGATCGATCATCGGAAATGCAAGGCTTCCATACTCTGACCCGTTTACTTAAGAATAAACTGTTCATATTGAAAATCAATAGAATTTCTGTGCGCAGGAAGAAAGTGTAATCACCGTCGGAAATGTTAATGCGTGCTTTCGAAAGATGATCACCCCCAGGGTGGGTTTTTTTAGTTTCTTTTAGGCATTTCTCAAATCATCTTTAATAGTTGTGGATTTCTCAAAACAATTTGTACAAATAGCACAATACAATGTATTTCTTGCAAAAGCCTGTACTTTTTTTTTTTAGTTCATCTTGTAAAAAGTCTGTCAATGAACATCTCGTTTCCACCAGAATACCGAGCCCTTTTTGTCATTGTTTACAAAGCAGATAATCCGCTGGTACACAGATCCAGAATTTCCTGATGTTTGGATTACACTGATTAAAAATGCACAAGGCTGAATTTCTTCTGAAGAACATCTACAGTATAAATTTCAACAGCACACACGCACACATTACTCTATATACAGTATATTGATTCCAAGAGATTCCAAGAGTTTTGTTTTGTATGTATACTCTCACCAATTAAAGGTTCACGAGATTCACCTTTGACCTATTTTAGAGAACTAGCTGATCATTGGCTGATCTGATGGCAATCACACTCTCCTTCATTAGTGCCATTTAAGATTCATCTGCACAAATGATCAATTAAAAAATATATATATATTAAATAGAAATTTAAGATTGACAGATGACAACTGGTTTAACCATTTTGCATTCAATGACTTATGCAATGAACTGATGTCGAGATGTTCTGGGGTTAAGACTATACAGGTGAGTTTATATTTATAGTGTTTTCCACAATAGACATTGTCTCAAAGAAGCTTTACAGGGTGACTGTGGCAAGGAAAAACTCCCTAAGATGGTATGAGGAAGAAACCTCAAGAGAAACCAGACTCAAAGGGGAACCCATTCAAATTTTAAGAAACCCCAGAGTGTGAATACAAATCATAAAAACCACAATCCAAGCACCCGTGAGTAAGAAATCACATGAGCACTGGAGTGTGTTTCCTTCTACAGTCTCATACAGTCATTTGAAGTTCTGAAATCAGGAGCTTCTGAGCAATAAATTAGCTTAACATCCGAGTTCATATTAGATTCGACACCATAACCAGTATAATACATTTTAATCAAATTGACAAACACTTGCTAAAGTAGGAAACAGCAGACAGTTGTTTCCAATCAATTAAATGAACGGAAAAGCGTTCGCAATTTGTATTTGAAGCAAGTGACCATATCGTGTGGAGGTTGAACAAGAAGTTTTGAGAATTTCATTTCTGAACTAAGAAACGCTCCAAAGCAAAAACAGTAAGAGCGACGGAGAAATCCGTTCAACCTAACACACACAATGCACTAGCTCATGTGCTGCACAAGAACCCATAAAGATGTTTTTCACACCTAAGAAGAATAGTCCACTCAAACACACTCACACAAAGCGATCTCAATATTCAACATTGATTTTTTTTATTTCTTTTTGTCTGTAGTCCCAACAACTACACACGCACACACACACACACACACACACACACACCGATAGTGTTACAGTCTTATGATTTCGAATCCTGACTACAGGACCTTTCTACGGGATACAAAACTGTCCTCTCATGGCCTTGAGGAGATACTTTTACTTGCACACACACACACGTACATACATACATACAGGAAACACATGAATAAAGGCACACACTTGACATTGGCACGTACGCACGTGATCTCGACCACGCAACACATCTCGGAACAAGAAAAAAAATGACAGAGTTTGAAATGTCTGTTGGACAGGGATGTTCTGCAGGAACGTAGCATGTATGCGAGCAGAACAAACTTCTATGCGATACTATAATCACGAGAGTCTGGCAACCGCTTCAACAAGGCGTCATATTTTTCATACAGGGTGTGACCTGCAAACGATAAAACGTCACGCAGGAGAGAGGGAACAGATCGAGGGTTGAAAGTCACTATGTAGCTTACTGCATTGGGAATTGTGACAACAAATGTATTACTGAGCAAATATATGGTAATATAACATTATTATTGAATTGAAACCACCCAAAAAGCTAACAATGTTGATTTAGTCAAATGGTCGATACTGTCCCTAGGAAATAATTGATATTCCAGGTGTTTGGAGTACAGGTAGTCCCTGGCTTACGATAGAGATGTGCTACAGTGACCCCATCGTAACTTGAAAATATGTTAAGTCGAGACATGGCCTAGTCTACCTAGGAGTCTAAAAGAATGGTGATGGGGCTGTATACTGTAATTTGGTAATAATTACAGTACATTATTAAGCAAAACAGAACAATTTACACTACCGAAATGTATAAGCTTTGAGTGAGCTCTGTCGAACTCTGGTAAAAGAGTCTCACAAGGCGGGAGATAACGGGAGTCCCAAGGTGTTGTGTAAATATTACGATTGAAAAATCCTAAGTTGGACCATCGTAACTCGGGGACTACCTGTATTACTGACCAAATATGGTAATATAACATTATCATTTAATTGAACCCTGCTGAAAAGCTAACCTTGCTCATTTCAAATGCAGATTCAGTCAAATAATCAATACTGTCCCAGGAAATAATTGATATTCCCGGTGTTTGGAGTACACTTGGATTCCTATCCTACATATACCACAAGCACCGATCCCCTCAGAAATTATGCCTGCGGATCTGAAAAAAAACCATTTTGGATATTCAGCCCTATTGTGAACGTACTTCATGTGAATTCCCAGGCCTGTTTGGAAATTGTCATGATGGCTTTTTAGATATTTAGGCTTCTGAGAGGATCGGGTCACTGTACCGATACGTCTTGTAATTAGACGGCTCTGTGTGGCCTGTAGCAGATTCTGCTTAGTTCATTTCGAGATGCTAATATTGTTGAACGAGAGCAAAAAAATTCAAATACGAAAAATACGTAAAATCCCGTTCTTACATTTGTGTTGAAAGGAATTTTATTTTTTTGGTGTGGCTCAATGTACAATATGCCAGTAAGTTTGCGTTTATAGGCAAAAACTAATTACATATTTACTACAAGGCTGGCGGTAGAAACAACGACCTCATTTCACAACGATCTCAGAGTTGTAGAAATCAATCCAGTTGTTCTGACGTATAATTTAACTGCGTTACCCATTCTCTCGAACTGCCCCGTGTGTATGGCAGTCGTGCACGCACGCCGCTTTAACGCTGCACGCTTAATAACACTACAGATCCGATTACAAGATGTTAGACGTACTCTTGAACGTATAACCGCATCACAGAGTCTGCTTTCCAGACCACCTGCTATCCAGATCCTTCCATCAGAAACTCATGAAGTAATAAAGCAGCAACAGAATCTAAAACAACTATGTGATATGGCTTTTAGGAGGACAAACCTCAACGTAAGGTGTCTATTAAAGAAAAAGAAAGAAAAAGATTGCAGGACTTACAATAGACATCTTTCATTACTATTTCTTCTACGTGTTTACTAAAATATAGATATATACTATATACATTTCAGAAGTCAGAATATTATCTAATTCAACTGAGGCACTATAACAATATCCTCTACAGCAGTGTGTTTATTGTTGGTCCGGACTAAAAATGATGGAAACGTTCTCCTGCGCACTAGACTTTAGTTTTTCGTTTAGTTTTTTCGGGTTTTTTTTATGACGGAATTTGCAAAAAAAAAACAAAAAACGCTTAGATACAATTATAGTACAAATACAACTCATTCCTAACGAGGAGCTATATTGTGCTCTTTCTGGGACATTTTCCAGACTAATCGATTGATTAATTTATTGTTGTATTAAATTTGAAGTGTGGCGCAGAGAAACGGGAAATTTTGGAACTAGGATTTTCGATCCAGGGGCTCGTTTGAAACCAGTGTGTGCTCGTTTCAAACCCCTTGACCTTAGATATATTGAAGCATTGAAAAGGTGCACAAGGAGCGATCGCTATAAAATCTTCATTACCAGTTAGGACGTCATAATCGTGTCCCGTCTGCTCATGCGATTACAACATGGCGGCTGTGAAACGGAGTGGCGAGGACTCCTTATGACGGCAGTTCGAACAGCCTCGATATTCTCTGGTGTGCGGGTCGTTTAACAGCACTTGGGAACCTCATTTGTAAGGATAAACCTGTTTCTTCAAAATGAGCAAACGGAACGTGATCGTGACGTCCTTACTAGTAATGGCGCCGAAATTCCCTTTACACAGGACTCGCACTGTCACCATTCTTATGAAAGGCTTTACAGCGAAACGCTCATTCTGCACCGCTCATCTGCTCCATTATAATTAACAGCAAGAACTTCCAAGCAAAATCTCACTGGTTCCAAACAATCAACGACGCCCCAGGGCCACCAACTCCTAGTTCTAAAATGTCCTTGCACCACCCTGTATCTGCCATCATAATTAATAAATAATACAACATCGACGTCTTCAATCATAGCTCCTTCAGAACTAAACAGGAACATGACAGGAATAGTGCGCAAGCAAGTTCGGCTTGGAGGCAACACTGAATGTAAACTTCACATGGACTTCAGACTGACTACAGACATCATCGCACAATTTACTCATGTTTATGCTCAACGTTCAGCAAGTTGTATTAAAAAAAAGGAATGAATCTGGCATGTGGTCTTTGTAGAACAGTCACCTCCAGTTATATAAAGGAAACTTTGTAAGGCCATTTCAAGGTGAAAATATGATTCGTTTTTATCCGCACCCGAAAATGTTCTTATCAAACATCCTCTCCTGCAAAAACAAAACAAAACAAAACTCAACAGCAACACAGCATGAACACATAGTTTAACATCTATCCTAGTGTAGAATTTCGAATGATTGTTAAAGCGATTATATTGTATGCTGCTGACGGAGCACAGGTGACCCTCAGTTTCATGTTTTAAAGCCACAATCAGGGATTTTATAACCAAATAACCTCGAATGATGAATAAAATTGTAAAATTATGAGAAAATGTCAAAATGTCTACGTACAGTGTGGCCTGTTTTTAATGAGTCATCTTTGTAAACCCGAAAAATATAATTAAACTGTTAAATAAATATCATTCTAATACGATATAATACAATATAATTGTACAAGATCACAAAACTCTAATGGCTAAAGAAGATTTAGTGAAGTTTAGTGGTTATATGAGAATTTAATGAACTGCGGGTGGGGGAATAAAAATCCTAAAATAATAACCTTATAACATGTTGTATAATAATATACCATAACATAATATATAGCAAGTTTTTGGTCTACCAACAACTACACACTGCAGCAGCACGATCATTTTTAATAATTTACGTAAACTTTCTTCACGACAATATGGAAATCTTTGATTTATGTTGTTCTTTAAAAACATTCTTTAAGCATCTTTTTATTCCATTTCTTTCATCCGTGCTGGTGGCTTTAAAGACCCTGTTTCCAAATGAATGGCCCCACTGAGCTTGTAGCTAAGGCTTTTGGGTTGCATCGACGTGCCACTTTCACCCGAATTTTAAAGGACAATGACAACAAATGGCTTTGGTTTCAGCAGAACAAACAATGTTAAGTGTTTAGGGAGGTTATCCTCCAAAACTCAGCCACATGGTTCTGGTAAAAGTCCCTGTGCCAGCAGTGAGCGAGTGGCGGGAGGAGCAGGGCGGAACAAGCGGTAAGAAACACCTGCAGCTGATGAGACTAATAAGTGCGCTCTGTTTCAGTCCGGTGACCCCAATAAAGCAAGACACCAGACTTAGGGAGAGAGCCACCAAGCAGAGAAAAGCGAAAGGGTCGCTGAATGGAGACTAAGCACTGGAAGGCAGGGAAAGGCTCACGAGAAAAACTAGAAAATAAAAGTGTGCCAATTTGGGAGTGAGACTGACGCCGGAGGTTGAAAACAAGAAAAACTCGGTAGAAAGTGAAAACATGCCGATTCGCGAGTGGGTGCCGGCGTCCCGAAACGTGAGACTGTGGGTGACTCCCGGTGTGAGTACTGAATAGGAAAGAGCCGGAGTGAAAACGAAAGTAAATAAAAAGCTCTGCTTGGTGAACTTTTGCCTGTCTCTCTAACTTCCAGTGCGGAACCAGTGTAATATGTTACAGTGGTGCCGAATCCCGTGCTGGAAGAGGGGTATAAGGCCAGGGAGACAGACACTGCGGCCGCCACCTGTGACCTGTTCGGCAAGATGGGACAGGCGAAAACGAGCACTCCACCATCTGCCACGCCTCTCCAGGGAAGTCCAGGTGGTGGTGTACGCAGGGACAGGCAGCTTCTCTCCCTCTTTCATTTCCCCTCTCCTGCTTTACTGACATGCAGCTGATGAGACTAACCAGTGCTGCAGCTGATGAGACTAACCAGTGGTGACTAACCATTTCAGTCCGGCGACGGCAGAAAAGAAGAGCGAGGCACCAGCCTTTGAGTAAGAGCCACCAAGCAGAGAAGAGCAGAAGGTTCGCTGGACAGTGACTGAGCGCAGGCGGGCGCAGGTGAAAGACGTGGCAGCCAGCGAGTGCACTCGGGCGGACGCCAGGGAAAGGCTTGCCAGTCCGCGAGGAAAACTCGGGCGGGCCCTAGAAAGTGAAAGCGTGCCAATCCGCGAGTGAGACGGGTGAGTGGCGGAAGAAGACGGCGGACGTCAAGCTGCAAAGGCGTCCTGAACCGCGAGACTGTGGGTGAGGGAAGTAAATAAATAAAGCTCTGCTTGGTGAACTTTTGCCTGTCTCTCTCACTTCCAGCGTGGAACCAGTGGGATTTGTTACAGTCCCTATTCTTATTTTTTAAATACAGCAAAATAAACTCTAGAAGGGCACATACACGGCTAAGGGTCATGGGGTCAAAGGTTTAGATCTGAGAAAGAGTAAAGGCGTCTACTCTGGACTGTCCAAGTCCATGTCATCTCCCATCTGATAGCTGGAGCCGTGGGTGGAGTATGAACGCGTCCTCATTGAACAACTGACATCCATCAGGATGGCCTGAGAGAGAGAGAGAAAGAGAAAAAGAGAGAAAAAGAGAAAGAGAGAGAGAGAGAGAGAGAGAGAGAGAGAGAGAGAGAGAGAGAGAGAGAGAGAGAGAGATGGACAGAAAAGAGAGTCATTCATGTGATTACATACAATTTTAGATGCAGACATTTAAGAGGTCTTTGATATTAAAAAGAAAAAATGCAAACCAGTAATGGTGTGGGAAATGATTGCATGGATGTCGGAACTCATGGAATTAGAACTTATTTACATTTACATTTGCAGCATTTGGCAGACGCCCTTATCCAGAGCGACTTACAACTGAGCAGGGGAGGGTTTTAGGGCTTTTGCTCAAGGGCCCAGCAGTGGCAGCTTGGTGGTGGTGGGATTTGAACCTGTGATCTTCTGATCCAAAACCCAATGCCTTAACCACTGAGCTACCACCTCCCCGAACTTATGATCTTCTCTCCTGTTATAAGTTCTTCTGTTAGAGCTAAAAGTGTCAAGTTTTGCCATAATTTGTCCAAGAACATTTTCAGTCAATTACTGTCCAATTCTACTGAGTTTGTATTTTGCATTTACATTTTTGTCTGTTACAGAAGAACTTGTTTAAGATGGAGAAGAGAAGAAAAGATGTTAGCAGACTGCCTCACCCTCATAATTAAACATGGAGGTGGAAGTGTAATGGTGTGCGGTTGTTTTAGATCAGGGAAGGTTGGACACATATTCCAGGTGACAAGAATAATGAAACTAACAAGGCTACCATATTTCAACTCCACGCAAGTCTGAAGCGCATGTCCGAGCTCTGTCAGTGATCTGGAGTGTTATCTATAATGGAATGACCTGCCCAGTCTCCGCAGCTAAATCCTATTGATCTGCTTTGGGATGAACTGGATCACAAGGTCTGAAAGAAACCTCCAACTAGTAAAAAACGTCTTTGGCAAGTTTTACACGAGGTACGGCAAGAAGATGGTGAGAGTGTGTAAAGCTGTTCTTCGAGCTAAGGCAGGATTTCTCAATGACTATAAAGTGTAACATCTGGTCATTTATACTGGTTAAAGTAAATCTGTGTACTATTAAATGACTTAGTTTGTTGCATAGAAACAAAAGGAACATGCACATATCTCTCAAAAAAAAAAAAAGTTTTTCATTTATTTATATATTTTCTTTGCATAGGAATATTTTTGTTTTCTGCATTGTGGATCCAGTAGACGAGGCTGTAGGTTTGTGTGAAAATGTGTGTAACCCTGTTTATGTGCGTGTGGTCGTAAATGTTCATCGTAAAAAGCCCTTGCTGAAAAAGAACACAGAACGCAGAGCTTTGATCACGGTGTGTATTTGCGTTCGTTCCAATCAGCATCGCTCTTTGATCTGTGCTGAAGGGCAATCTGGGCAATCTGGGCAATCTTTTTATTTTTTGTTTTTTTTGTTTGAATCTATTATGCTTATATTTATATTTATATTATATTATATTTTTATCATATTTGATTACACAAGAGGCTTCAAATCAGGATGGAGAACTTTTTTAAAAAATTAAGTACGATTTGATCATTTATATTTTTTAATAAATCTAATTGTATTATTTAAAAAGAAATTATCCTAAATAAATATATATCATGTCTTCAGTAAAAGGTCCAGTTATCCTAACAGATATCCTGTTTTCATACCAACAGCATGTGCTTTAAGTGTTTATAAATGTATATTTCGTTCAAATGGTAACACGGTTGTACGATAACATTCTTTTCTGTGATCTCTTCAATAAATATCACGGCTACTGTTCATTTAGATAAACCTAATCTAGATCTGTAATGAGCTAACATTAGGCAAGTTTAATGTATTTAAAAGCATTAGCCAGGTTTGCTAGCA
Organism: Silurus lanzhouensis; assembly: GCA_039877035.1. Taxonomy (NCBI): domain Eukaryota; kingdom Metazoa; phylum Chordata; class Actinopteri; order Siluriformes; family Siluridae; genus Silurus; species Silurus lanzhouensis. The sequence goes on along the minus strand of JBCEWE010000326.1, from coordinate 962,386 downwards.
ACTACAAAACATTATATAGTTTTAAATCAGTGATCAGTGTTGCTAGCAAGGTTTGCTAACATTAGACAAATTTTTTTAACCATTAGCTGGATTCACTACAAGTCATACATTTTCTAGTACATTTCTTTTCCAGCCATAATGTGGCAAACTTGCGAAATGCTTGAAGTTAAGCAATATACTATATTTTCGACAGACAGACTAGCCATTAGCTAGAACCCTTACTAGCTAATGGCTAGGTTAAATATCCGTGTTTCTCTGCATGCACACAGAATTATAACTATATTTTCTGTAGGCACATTTCTAAAACCATACATATACACCACATCTTTTTGGCCAACCATATTATCTGTTTGTAGTATCAATAGTTTTTCAGGGTTATTTTGTAACTCTAAAAAATCTCTATGCTGTGATAAAAAAAAAAATACAATATTCAATTATTTGCATAAATTATAATGCAAAGCCATGTGTTGTGTTCGAACACCTAGAACCCCATTGAAAACGTGTGTAGTTTGCTATACAGCATGTCAAAAGAACTATGTGAATTGTTCAGCACAATTGCATTAATAGTCAATGTGTACTCGAGTAGTTCTTAACTCAAACAAGGTTCATAGCCAGTGATAATAAGCATAACGACTCTGACCATTTTCTCCTCGTTTGCTGGAGGGTTTCGGAGGAAGAAGCAAAGTGGAGCGAACAGGATGTCCACCACGCCGATGATGGTCATGAGCCATGGGAAGCCGATACTGCGTGCGATAGCGCCACCAGCGGATGGGCCTGTGATAAAAAAACACACTGATAAGCCTCTGGTATCATCACGTTTTCTTCCTCTTATACTACAGATTTGACTGATGCTGACAGAAGAATAATAGAGAATAGTATAGACATATTCTATTCTAATTTTCTACATTTTATGTCGTTGAACATCAACTATAAACAGCCATTCCCTCACCAGGCAGATTGTTATTTAACTGAGAAGCTGCAAATCTAAAAGTATACAAACCCTCAAACTGGAGACTCCTTTTATCTAGAGCTTCTCCTACACCATGAGTCAGCTTTTACAGTGAAAAGGACAACGTTCAGTGAAAAGGACAACGTTCGGGTTCCTCACCGAATGCAAAGCCCATGCAGAAGGCCACATCAGCGATGGCGTACACGCTCCCGTATACAGAGACGTGTCTCAGATCCACCAAGTAGCCCATGATTGGCATCATAGAGGAGTCCACCATGCCTAAAACACACACACACCACCACACACACAGGGCAGCACACAGGGCAGCAAAAAATAGTAGAATCAGCTTGCATTCAAACTAATCTTTATAACACCTCACCAATCTGACAAATTCAAACCTAGAACCGTAAAAGATTAGTATTTTAGTATATTAGTTTTTTTTTTTTTACTTTATAACTAACCTATAAAGATTTGTTTTATACTTCATTTCATTCCTGAACGTCACACATTCTTGCAAAAAGCTGAGACATAGCTGTCGGAAATGGAGACACTTGGACTTGTGTATGTAGACATTAAACCTCTGTTAAGTCAAGGTCACAGTCTGCTAGAGACGCCATTTCCCAGCAACCAATATGGCTGACACAAATTGTGATACTCACAGGAAACACACACATTTCCTCTAACAGTAACTCCCTACTATTACTTGAATACAGCCCAATCTCTCTCTCACACACACACACACACACGCATACACACATGGATGCATTATTCCTTGCACCGACACTTTGTGAAGTAATGCTAGGATGATTTGGAGACAAGATGATAGAGGAACAATTGAGATGGTTTGGACATGTGCAGGATAGAGAGGAAGGCCAAGGAGGAGGTTTATGGAAGTGGTGAGGGAAGACATCCGGGTGGTTAATTTGTAAGAGGCAGATGTAGAAGACTGGATGGTATGGAGACGGATGATCGGTTGTGGCGACCTCTAAAGGGAGCAGCCTAAAGAAGATTTGCAATGCGGCTGGAACAAAATTCCAAAGCTGCTGTTGAAAGGAAGTGAAACGTGGTCTTGCTCACCAATCGCAAAACCGACGCCGAAGTTCGGCAGGATGAGTCCGTAGATGTCTTTCGCAAAAGGCACCTGTGAAGCAACAAATGCAAAATGAATGCCATCTTAGAGTGATTCAGAAAGAGAGAAAAAGACAGATACATGCTGGGATTTGTTTGTCCTCAATAGCACTTAGATTTGTGTCGTCGTCGTCGTACCCCCCCCCCCCCCCCACACACACACACACAAACACACACACGCACACACATTAATACAGTAACTAATTCAATAAGTTGTTTTAATAGAAAGGCCTGATGTTTTATCTGACAGGAAGTGGCCCAGGCAGAAAGAGAGAGTCTGCTTATGTTTATGGACCCATTCCTTTTCTCTCTGCTCTTAAAAAACCTTATGCCTGCTTCTCCATTTATTACGGAATCATGTTTGGTTTAAGGCTGTTTCCTGCCTTGGAAAAAAGAACAGTCCTTTTCCTCACAATTGTTAGGAAAATACCGTTTTGACACTATTACAGATGTATGTGTGTATGTATGTGGGTGTGGTTGCTGAGGGAGTAAAGACCCATTGCCACAAAGGTTGTAGGAAAACATTCTGAAGGGAAGCAGTGGCTCTGTGGATAAGATATTGGACTTCTGTTCGGAAGGTCGTGAGTTTAATCCAAGTTCCTGCAAGCTGCCACTGCTGGGCCTTTTGAAAAGAACCTTACCTCTGCAGTATAAATGACGTTATCAGGATACAGGGCATCTGCCAAATGTCCTAAATGTAAATTCTTATAATGTCTAGAAGGTCTATTTTCCGAGCTGGATATTATTTCCAGAAAAAAAGAAAAACGAGAAATGCTTGTTATCCTAAATGAGGTGTTCCTCTACTTACACAGATAATGCTGACCCCAACCAGCAGCATTCCTATCAAAGAGCACAGCCATCTAGAGAGAAAGAGAGAGAAAGAGAATAAAATAAAAAACGAGTGAATTAAATAGAAAGAAAATCAAGATCCAAATAAAATGCGAATTGCGAAAAAGAAAGTAATGGCAACGTAGGAAGACATATAAAGCGATTGCGCTGAGGATGCAGCTGAACATACCAGCTTCCACTCCAAAGCCTGTTATGTTTAGCCAGAGGGGGCTAAAATCATTGGATGATCTCCACATATAACATCGATACCTGATCTCGCTGCATGATCCCAGATCCCCACAGCCACATTCCAAAATCTAGTGGAAAGTCTTCCCAGAAGAGTGGAGATACAATATAATGCAAAGAGATCACAAAATATGAATTGGGGCAGTTAACAAACACTCTCTGGTTTCTTGTGCATCCAAAACAAAACAACCTCATTAACTCATCTCCATACATGATTTATATATGTTGGAGGTTGGACTGCATCAAGGATCGCCTCTGAGCCCTTTCCTGTTTGCAGTGGTGATGGACAGGTTGACGGACGAGGTCAGACAGGAGTCTCCGTGGACTATGATGTTTGCATATGATATTGTGATTTGTGGTAAGAATAGGGAGCAGGTGGAGAAGAGCCTAGAGAGGTGGAGGTACATGCTGGAGAGAAGGGGAATGAAAGTCAGTGGGATTAAGACAGAGTACATGTGTGCGAATGAGAGGGAGGGCAGTGGAGTGGTGCAGTTGCAGGGAGAAGAGAAGAACTGCTTAGGTTTAAGTCTATTTGGATAAGGATATCTGCCAAATGCTATAAATGTAAATGTGTAAATTTATATCTGGTGGAACATCTTCCCAGAAGGGTGGGTAAATTATTAGAGCAAATGAGGACTATATGAGGAATGGGACGTTTAAAAAGCACATGCCATACTTACGGTCAGGCGTCCGTGTGTGTATATATTTGGTTTGACTAATCATATATCTGACTAATCATAAATCCCAGCGTGATCTATTAGTATGATACCCCTTAAATGTAAAGTACAAAGCAAATGATGATATTACCGGTATATTTACTGGAAAACAGCATCAATACAGATTTGCACTGTTCCTTGGTCTTTATTAAAAAACAAATATCGAAAAAGCTGAGGCAAAACTCATTTCAGCTGCTGAATGGTGGCTGCGGAAACAGATAGCAGGGTGCAGAAGATAAGACGAGAAGAGAAAGATTAATTTCCTCCATACCTCCCCATTTTGTTAGCCAGAACAGCGAAGATATTCGTCCCGATCAGGTAAGAGATGCTGGCTGGCAAAAAGGCGACACCTGAGAGAGAGAGAGAGAGAGAGAGAGAGAGAGAGAGAGAGAGAGAGAGAGAGAGAGAGAAAGAGAGAAGTGACAGACAGACATACAGAGCAGGATGAAGAGAAACAGAGCGTTGTGATAAGACAGTGCTTTATCAGTCTGATCTCAGACCTGTTGGCCGTCTCTCAGGCGCAGTAATGAAGCTGCTCTCTCGCTGCCTCTCTCTCTCCCTCTCTCTCTCACTCTCTCTCTATCTCTCTTTACCTCTCCGCCTCTCTCATTCCCTGCTCTCAGCTAGTGGCACTTCAATATCCTGCTGTGCTTCTGATACCCCACAACCCTATAAACAACCACCACCCATCTCTCACTCTATCTCTTCCTATTATCAGACACACAAACACTCACACATCTTCCGATAATCAACACAACCTTACACTAACAAGCCTGCCACTGAGCCAGCAAAACAACACAACATTTTAAAAGACTTTTCAGTCCTACACAGCGTTCGCCGGTTTTACATTATATATAATGTAAATAACCCCCTTATAACCCCCCCCCCCGACAAACTAAACTGCTTTTATAGTCATCAGAAACTAAAATATGAAAAGGAAAACTGAAACCGATGCACAACTTTTTAGAACTTGTCACCTTATAAATTGAACGTAAAATAATATAAAATAAAACTATTCGGAAATAAGGGCAGTAATACAAATAAAATAAAATAACCTTACATTTGGAAAATGAAAAATTGAAAATAATTTGGTAACATCTATACAAAAAAATAATGTAATTAATAAAATCCAAATCCAAAATAAATTGAAAAAAATAAAAATAATAATAAATAAATATATATATATTCTTTCTTATATATTATTATTTCAGATTCAAATTTAATTTGTCACATACACATACATATGGAGTACGACATGCAGTGAAACGCTTTATACGACTGTGCAACATTTAAACATAAATATAATAAAAGGATAAAAAAAAGTAAATAAGTAAAAAAGTATAGAAAATTATTAAGTATTATTACAATAACTTGGTGTATAAGGTTACAGTAAGCCACATGGTGTTTCATAAAAATGAATTAAATTAGTATCGTAATTTATAAGATAAATATTATTAATTTATGAAAAATCTCTATTTTCTGTTTTTTTTAATATCTTCAGTTATTTTTTGCACATCTTCCTTTCTGTTTATAATGTGTCTTGTCAACACAGATCATATAGTTGCAGAATTGTGCATTTGTGTGTGTGTGTGTGTGTGTGTGTGTGTGTGTGTGTGTGTGTGCTTTCTACCTAGCTGCCATTTTCTGGCACACATAGTTTCCATCATCCAGATTGGCAGGGCCGGCTCCAGCATTGCAATGGCCATGTTAGCGAAACAAATAGACCCTGAAAGACACAAGCAATCACACACACACACACACAAACACACACACACACACACACACACACACACACACACACACACACACACACACACACACACACACACACACAGAAAAAGCACACACACAGAGTTAGACACTTGTCTTCTGAAGACACATCCTTCTTTTGTCTTCCTGCCCTCCTCCCTTCCTCCTTGATTTCTTTCGCCACACATAATACCCAGTATTATCTGGCCCTCGGCTCGTGAGAGCTGCAATTCAAGTGGAGGAAAAAGCGTGTGACACAGATGTGCTTTTCTGCCACTTCACACACTCTTCTCTCTCTCTTTTTCTCTCTCTCTCTCTCTCTCTCTCTCTCTCTCTCTCTCTCTCGCTCTCTCTCTCTCTCTCTCTCTCTCTCTCTTTCCAAATCCTTCTATTTCTGTCTCTCTTACATGTACACTGTCATGCATTCATCCATCAATCATCCTTCAGTTACTCAGTGACCCCTTTTATCATGCATCACCCCCCACCTCACAATCACACAATCTCACACACTCGCACACACACTCCACTGCAATAATATCCTGCTTCAACCTTTCACACCTATTCAGCCCTCACAATAAATGTTGTGTTGAGCCACATAACTGAGATACAGACTTGTAATGGATGTATTTTTACACACACACACACACACACACACACACACACACACACACACACACACACACACACACACACACACACACGAACCTAAGCAAGGTTATGTACTGAAAAAAACAAACTATTATATGTATAATTTATGGATACCAATTTACTTTTATGTCTATCTAATTTGCATAAACCACACCCACTTCACGCTCATCAGGGCCAGCGCCGGGGGGAACACTCGCGGGCTGTGAATTTATAGCTAGGGTTACATAAAACATAACATTTTGTAGAATTACTGTCGAATTTGCATAGACGCTGTACAAGTTTTAGTATAAATTTAACAGTTACACTTTAATTACAACCGCAAATTGCTAAAAAAAATCCCAGTGTCTTCAAAATGATTGCTGATTTTCTGTTATTATTTGTGATAATATTTTACTGACCTGCTGCAATGAGGATATAAGGATCTCTCATGAGGGTCATGAGCGACGTACCCTTCTGACTCTGAGAATAAAAGATAAAAATAACATTGCATTCAATAATATACAAATATACAAGTGATTATTTTTTTAACAAATAAAAATCTAAATTGATTAAACAGAATGATAAATCTTTCTTACCCAAGCCAATGAAATTAATTTGCATTATCAGGTTGCTTATTCAGCATTATTTATTATTAAGTAGCCTGGGGAAATTCTTCAGAAATACTGTATGATTCATTATCTTTATAAATCCAAAAAGACTCATCTTACAATCTGAATTCTCATTTATTTAATTATTTAGTATACCAAATGTTACAATGTGTGAAACTCAACAGAGATACGTATAATAATGGCAGAAATTACTTTTTGTTGTCTGATCATATATTTAAATTGAATCATTTGCTTCTCTTTTTATATCATTACTGACATTTTTACGTGGTCTATAACTTTTGAAAATTATATATAATTAATATTCTTTAGAAATCGCACACACTCCAACTTTTCAGCGAAGTAAATCGAACATTAGAGATCTTTCGAGAACCCGAGAACCCCAAGGGCTCTGTATCAATTTTGCAAAAATTGCGTTGGCCCAAGATAATAATCAGCTCTGAAATAATTGTTTGTAAACCCTCAATTTATTCAATTCAATTCCCGTTTCTCCATTCTCATTCATTTGTATTGCAAGTTTCATTATGAAACTTGCGCTCTTTGGAAATGCCACATTGACAGCATCACCTGGCGACCGGAGATAATTACCCAGCACACGCTTATTACACCTGCAACACACTACCACCCCCCACATCCCCCACCACGCTGCTCATCTGTGGATGTAAGCCATCACAAATTACACATCGTCAATTGTCTGCCATATGCTGTGACGGCTAACGAAGGCCAGCGGAGGAGCTGAGAGTTCACCATGCTCTCCATCTTTGTCCTTGTTTATCTTTGATCTTGTTGTGTAATGGTTTACTCCAACCATAATTTATGTCTATAGTACATGGCTGGCATTGCAACTCATATGCATAAAATATATATATAAAAACCAGAAGAAGAAGAACACACTTCTGCCAGCATCATTAATCTCCACAATGCTCAACAAATCACAAAACCAAGATCCCCTAGTGGTCTTAAAGACCCTCCACTAGCGTTTATGCAGCACATGCACAAGTGTATTAAAGAGAGAACTGGAGGGCGCTTGTGGCTAAATGAGCACAAATCTCCACAAGCACACTCCAAAACCTAGTGGAGCATCTTTCCAGAAGAGTAGAGATTATTCTAACAGCAGAAGGGAACTAAATGTGGAATAGGATGTTCAAAAAACACATATGAATCTTATGGTCAGGTGACTTTTGTCCATAATCTCATTTTGAATTATGCATCTAACTCTCTGTGCTGCTGTAGATATGTCTGTCTGTCTGTCTGTCTGTCTGTCTGTCTGTCTGTCTATCTATCTATCTATCTATCTATCTATCTATCTATCTATCTATCTATCTATCTATCTATCTATCTATCTATCTATCTATCTATCTAATAATTACTGTGTTCATTACTTACCTCTGGTTCAACTTTAGAAGGCTGAAGCACAAACAGCTGCAGAGCTGATGGCAAAAAAACCAAGCAAATTACTTAATATCTAATAACAAGAAGAAACACAATTCTGCTCTTGCTGTGAAGGCTATTTTGTCTGTTCTAAATATTGCTCCTTACAAACGATGGTTTCAGGGAGGGAATTGAAAGAAAAGAAAAGAGGATTCATCTGGAAATTGTTGATATCCATGTTGTTTTATGATTGTGATTTTTATATATATTTTAATACTGACAAATTAATATATGATGTAAAAAAGCATTGACTGACTTAACACTGGTTTATTATCAAATGTGTTATAATAATAATAATGCATAGTAGAGTATTTCAGTTAATTATGTGTAAAAAAATATCAGTTCATGAACAATATTTAGGAAAATTGTTTCTTATAAGCAAAAAATGATAACTGTGTTCAATGGACTTTGAACCCACCTCCATCCAGGACGGCGAGAACTGCCAGGACCAGGAAAGGAGCTGTCTTTCCAACAAACTCATACATCACACTGCCAAACGGTGGGCCAACTGTCTCACACACATACACACATATGTAAAATGATTACTCATACAAAAAGTTTCAAAAAGTTTCATTATTCATTTGAAATCTAGGACATTCTGGATCTGTTTCCATAAGATGTACACACACCGCAAAAACACTGAAAATCTGCAAAATCTTCTTTCTAGCCATTCTTACTGAACTTATTTTAAGAATAAAATTCGAATAAAATCATATGCAAGAGCAGATTGTGTAATATTATTATGATTTTTTTTAAATTATTTATATTTTTTTCTTATTTAGTTGGTAAAGCCTAAAGATATTTTGATAGAAATTGAGCTTAATTAAAATTATCTTTTAAAACTTTTAAATACACAAAATGCTCAATAATCACACTTAGGACTTGTTTATTAATAACAAACACTTGTTTTTCGTCTACACCAACACATTTATTTACAACCTAATAACAAATTATAAATGATGACTCTGCAGTATTAAGTCACCACACTCTTTCCAAACATTATTCAGGATTATTTCTATTTTTTAGAATTTTGTTCTTAATACAAAGTACTCTTTTTTTTTTTTTTTTTTTTTTTTTTTTACTTCTTGTTGTTTTGTAGTTTGAGTTCAGTTTCTCATGTTAAATATCTGTCAGAGTTCAGTACAGAAAAAATACATTTAATAATGTTTAATGTTGCAATAAGTATTTTGAGAAGCAGCGAGTAATGACTTTGATTTGTTTTTGCATCATAACTACTGTGTGCTTCCTTGTCTTCATTTGAAGAAATATTTGTTGAAATATTTTGCGTGCGTGATCTTGATTTTAATAGTAATCTTGTTTTTAGTTTAAATGCTTTGTCTCAAATTAATACAGAATATATAATGACAATTGCTATTTTTTATTTTATTTTAAGAAATGCAAAATTTTAGGATCTTTTCGCACAAATTAAGAAAAGCAAACTTTAAAAAAAAATGATGAATTAACAAGCTAGTTTTAAGGCAGTTAGACTAAACTGACTGCTCGGAATAAGTGTTTTAATGTTTATTTTTAATGCATTTTGTTCTTTTCTAAAACCTAGATTTGTTTTCTTATTTCAAGAAATCTTACCAAGTGTAATTATCTTACTGCACTGGCAGATATTGTAACTAGTTTTTATCTTTTAAAATCATGCATTCGTTTCTTATATTCAGACAGTTAATTTTTTGGTGCACACTTACACACATACAGACTATAAATCTTAAGAGATACAGACCAAGTACTCCCATAGCAAGTCCTCCCAGTGCTATGCCGATTGCATTTCCTCTCTCCTCATCATTTGTATACACACTTGCCAGCATTCCCATACCTGCACACACACACACACACACACACACACACACACACACACACACACACACACACACACACACAGACAGATTATTATCCAGCCTATTTACATTCAAAATGAGATAGTCCTTTATAAATATACAAAAAAAGGGTTTATGAAGCTTTTAAATAGTCACGTACCTGCCACAGAGGAACAAGAAGAGCCAACTCCCTGCATGGACCTGGCCAGGAACAACAGCAGGTAGCTTGACGAGAAGGCAAACACTAAAACATGATCATAATTCAGACAGATATGAGGAAGAACTTTGCCTTGAGTATAGTTTGTGTGTCATAAAGACCGGTGACAAATTAAAGGAAAAAACTGTAGTGCGTTAATTAAGCATTAAGTCCTTTGAATATAAGAATTATCATCACTCAAAAATCCCCTGTAAGTGTTCAAGTTCAATATCAGAGTGAGATCCAGAGGCCATAATATAGTTTACATGATTTTTTTACCTCATAAAACCATTTAGTAACACTTGGGGATGAGAGGCGTCATGGAACAGATCGCACCCATTAGAATAGAAAGAGTTCAATAAAGTGATCAGAATAGAAATTTCAGTGTTGGTTTGCCAACCAAACCCATGCCAGGAAAATAAATAAATGCCCCAGGCAGCAGAACAGTTTTTACCTTTAATTTGTCACATTGTTAATGTATTTCGACTGCATAGGCATGTATGATATTACATGAGGTTTTACACAAGTGTTTATTATAATGGTAAAGGCAAGTTCAAGTTCAAGTTTATTTCCATAGCGCTTTTCACAAAGGACACTGTCTCAAAGCAGCTTTACACAATTTAAGACAACATGTGATCTAGTCAAAACAGAATTGTTCACCACTCACTGATTGTTGAGAGGAACATGATGCAGAACCCGGCGAACATGGGGATCTGGTAGCCAATTCTGCAAAGGCAGGAGGCATTACAGTGTGAGCGTTCATAAGAATTGTAACATCTGCAAATTTACAGCATTTGGCAGACTCCCTTATCCGGATCATCTTACATCATTTTTCTCTGTTATACCTCTGATCAATTGAGGATTTAGGACCAAGCTCAAGCATCCAGCAGTTTCAATTTGGTGGTGGGGGGATTTGAACCCATGACCTTCCAATCAGAAGTCCAGCATCTGTTACCACTTCTCGCTTTGCAATTCAGCAACTTAAAATCATTACCCTGTCTCTTTGCATATTACTTAATAATTACTATGTGGTCTCTGTATCTCTGTATCATTTTGACCTTGTTTCTCTGCACAGTGCACTTCTATATTCCAATACCATGTTATTTGCATTTTTCAAAACACAATATCTATATCCATTATCAATACTTGGCTCTGTACTTTGCACATTGACAAAACACTGGTGGGAGATTAGTGGTTAAGGCATTGAACTTTGGCTGCAAACGTCAGGAGTCCAAATCGCTGCCACTCCAGGGCCCCTGAGGAAGGCCCCCAAACCCATAGATGCTCAATTGTATGTATAAGATAAATGTAAGTCGCTCTATATAAGAGCATCTGCCAAATGACAATGTAAAGCTCAGTCTAATCTAATCAAATTTAATTTAAAAGCACATTACAATTAAATATTATAACACACACCTATGGAAGGATATATATATATATATATATATATATGTGTGTGTGTGTGTGTGTGTGTGTGTGTGTAAGAGGGAGTGAATAAGTGTGTGAGTTGCTCACTTGTTGGTGAGAGGTCCTATAATCGGGTTGGTGATGAGCTGCACGGTGGCCTTTGAGGCAAACAGGAGCCCCACTTTTACGTTCTCGTTCAGGAGCTGATTGTCTGCTTTGGGGCAGTCCGAAACATTGGTCGAGGGGGTCGGGGTCGGGGGCAAGGTCACACCTGGGGTGCTGACCTGTGGGATGAGATTGGTCAGGCGAGTAGAGTTATCATAAAGCGAGACGATGGTCTGGAAGGTTCCGGATGGAGATTGAGAAGATGCTGAGTGGTTCCTGACTGCAGTGGAAGCTTCATCATCCACAGTGTACAGGTAGCTGGGGATGATGGGTACTGCCAAGCAACAGAGGAGAAGAGGTGGGGTTAAGGGCATAACAAAACGAGCAGTGATAGCAAAGATGCTTAAATCTGCCTCCTAATCCAAAATCTCATTCAATAGATAATTTGTTTGTTCCAGTATAATGCGTTTTAACTAGCCAGGGATGGAATACACAACCGTCTAATCACATCAGAATCATGTGAATCTCAGAACTATACCTGGTCTATGTGGAGAAGAGAATTTTCAAATTATATGTTGAGCACTTTGAACAATGGACAATATCCAAAAGCAACTTTACAGAGATAGAAAGGTTAGAAAGTTTGAATGTATAAGTTTAGTGCCTATTGGTTTCTTCCTTATAAGTTAAACCCTAATGAAGGTAACCCATCATCATCCTCAACACAGAATGCCAGTTCATTACAGTTCTAGCATTGTTGAGGTGTTGCTGTTCAGTGATGGGCGCACAAATGCAGAATTGTTCATGCAACCTGTGGGCCATTGTATTAGTTTATTTTAATTACAGTCCAAAGCCATCACCATAGTTACACCTTGAGTTGCTCAATACATTTATGGATTCTTAGATTATTGATGTGGAAACAACTCCAGCTGTAAAGAGTGGTCTCCATTTTACTTCAATTCACTGTAGCATCATGTATATGTAATAAATAAAGCCCTCTTTCTTCTTCTTCTTCTTCTTCTTCTTCTTCTTCTTCTTCTTCTAGTATGTCGTTAACATTTACATTTACATATGACTGGGTACAGCATTAAGGGTTAAGAGCCTTGCTGACATTTGTATTTACAATATTTTATTAATTAAATTATATAAATTAATTAATATAAATATTTTATTAATGAGACGCTAAACCAGGTTCCCTGGTGGTCTAGTGGTTAGGATGCGGCGCTCTCAACGCTGCGGTCCGGGTTCGATCCCCGGTCAGGGAACCAACCCCAGCCACTCTTAGTGCTGGTCCCAAGCCCGGATAATTGGGGAGGGTTGCGTTAGGAAGGGCATCCAGCGTAAAAACATGTGCCAAATCAAACATGTGGACGATCCTCTGTGGCGACTCCTAATGGAAGAAGCCCAAAGAAACTAAACCCTTCAGCCACTAATGTCAACAATATTTCTTTTACAAACGTGATAAAAAATAAAACTGGTTCTGTTAACGTTTAATTTGTCTGTAATTCTTTTGACAAACAGTACACCTTTAAGGGTTAATATGATAAATTACGTTTTTTGATTGCTTTCATTTGATTTCTATACGTTGTTTAACCTCTTTCCATTCAGAAGGTGATACAGGAACATTTACACCAGGACCAGCAGATTCAGGGCTTTTTTCCAACAACCCTCAACTCTACACTACAGCGTTAGGACACTGATGTTGTATTAAGCACTCAGGTACACAGGTACTTGTTTATTTTATTTGACATATAATGTGCCTTACATATACAGTGGAACCCGGTTATGTCGATGTCCTAGGGGGTCGCCAAAAAGCATCGAGGTAACCGATGATCGAGATAAACGAAAATCAAAATGGCGGCAATATATTAACGTGCTTGAAATGTCTTTATGTACATGATGTGCGTTAATAAATGAGAATGTGCATGCATGTGTTTTTAAAGGGTTTTTTACACAACAGCGTTGCCGCGATTTGTTTGATGAAGGCATGCTATAAAAATACATACAGTACATGTTTATCTGTCAGGAATCCACCTGCCACGCCCCCTTCGGCCCCCTTCAGCGTGTCAGGTGCTTTCTCGGCCGCTTTCTCTGAAGCTCCCGGCTTCAATCGCGCACATATGGTGCTCGTTTATCATCATCACCAGCTCCTATTTAAACTTCCACACTCTCACTGTCCGTTATTGTTGGTATATGTTGGTTCACGGCGGTCGTTGTTATCGCGCATGCGTATCCCGGTACGTGTCTTCCCACCGGCACTCTCTCAACGGCTGCGCTTTTCTTCCCAAAGCCCCAACTGAATTGTTTTAACCCCCAAAACATCTCAGCATCAGTTCATAAGTCATTGAATGCAAAATAGTTTAACCAGTTGTCATCTAAAAACATTTTTTGTTCTGTTTCTTGAATTGATGAATTGTCCAGATAAATCTCGAACGTCACTAAACGAAGGCGAGTGAACGGCATCAACCAATAATCAACTCGTTCTCTTAAACAGGTCAATGGTGAATCTCGTGAACCTTCAATTGTAGAGTGAATACAGACAGAGCAAAACATAGAATTATCATTTCTGAAAATGGATGAACAACTAAGAAACGAACGAACGCTTCTATATTACAGTAAAAGTGTGAATGCTGTTTGGTCTCTTGCAATCAATATAAATCAAATATACAATCAAATAAATTAATTTGTGCTGCTGAAATTCATAGATGCCAAACAGAAGGAAGTCAAATTTTGTGCATTTTCAGTCACTGTAACCCAAACCACAGTTTATATCATGAAATCCTAAAACTGTGCATCATACTGAGAACACGCCTGACAAAAGGACTTTTCATTCTGATGGGAATGAGATGTTCATTGACACAAATACTCAGTTTTGAGAGATGAATTTAGGATTTTGAATTTCTTTGCAAGAAATCCAAAGTGTTTGTACAAATTGATTAGAGAAAATGCACTCACTGATTTGCAAATATTAAGGATGATTTGAGAAACGCCCCAAACAAACTGAAAAAAAAACTGTACCTTTATTTAAATGACCTACTGTGACCACACTATTAGTAACGGAGAAGCCACAAAGGACAGATTTCTTACGATCTACAAATGGGTGCGTTTTTAGAGTATAGAACTTCGAGTATATTGTGTGTTGAGCCACAATGAGCCAACAGAATGAGCTCATTTTGTTTTCCCACAGATGCTGCAAGTCTGTGGAACTGTACAGGAGGATTGAGGATTGTAGAGCACTGACTAACACATTACTTCTAAATCTCTTGAAAATGTTCACATGCTTTAAAATCTTATTAAAGCATTTAGTGAGGCTTGAAGATGGAGACAGAGGTCAGTATGTGAGCGACCAAGCCCATTCTGCAGACATCATAAGATAAAGATCAACCAGAAGAACCTTTATTAATGTGCAATGACGCTTCAGCCGAACATATACCCATTCTTCTAGCTTCTGTTGTGGTCCGTGAAATGAATTTAATCTATTTTAAAGTATTGGAAATTGTATTCTTCATAGAGTTTTTTCTAAATAAAAGATCTAGATTATTCAACTAGGAGTGGCAAAGTAGAGCAATAAACTCAAGCGACATAAACACAGCTACTAACAATGTACTAATTACATGTATATGTATGCAAACTAAATTCAAAATTAAAATCAATTCTTACGAATTCAGAATTTTAAAAAAGGGTAAATCCTTATTCCAAACACTCTGATAAAACCAAGAAACCGCTTGTAATCGCTTTCTGTTCATGTTCATTATAAACAGAAATAAAGCATGTCCAGTCTTCTTGTGTACTGAGGATGTAATAAACAAATAAATGCAGATCATTGAACACATTGAAGACTAATTATTAATGTCTGAATAGTCACTAAACTGATTTATACAGTCCGGGCCATTACACTGAGATTGCCACCACTTTAGAAAAATGGATTTGTCAAACAAATATTGGAAACCATTACTGGAGTATTGAACACTGTTCTTTTAAAAGATGTTGCCTCAGTTGGTGCCATGACGTTGCTGGTGTTTATTACTGACTAACACGTCACTCCTAAACACTCGTAAGTGTTCACATGCATTTTTATATTTATATTTTTAGATCTATC
The DNA here is from genome assembly GCA_039877035.1 of Silurus lanzhouensis. NCBI lineage: Eukaryota > Metazoa > Chordata > Actinopteri > Siluriformes > Siluridae > Silurus > Silurus lanzhouensis. The sequence continues at coordinate 946,456 of JBCEWE010000326.1, read as the reverse complement.
TATCTATCTATCTATCTGTCTGTCTGTCTGTCTGTCTGTCTGTCTGTCTGTCTGTCTGTCTATCTATCTATCTATCTATCTATCTATCTATCTATCTATCTATCTATCTATCTATCTCCTTTCTTCACGCAGAAACTGTATAAAGAAATGTTCTGTTATTCAGGAAGCAGATTTTTCCATTGCCTGATACCAATACTGGTGCTAATCCTTCTTCATAATGCATTTTGCATCCATTTTTATATTGATTTTATTGATTTAAGTGAAAGACGAAGGCTTTAGCAACCTAAACCATCACACTATCACAGTACTGTTAAAGATAAATCAATTTCATGACTATGATCATAATAATGATTGCCCATGTGTTTGCTTTATCAGCCTCCTATTTCTACCTAAATAACCAAACCATTGCCTGGTCTCTGTAAATAAAACCCAGCTGATTCATTGTGACACTTATCAGAAGAGACATGTCTCTGGAGGGCTGGAACCTGTGGTGTGTGTGCTTCACCGTCTCGCCCACTACCCAGGCCGTTAATGAGATTAACATGCGACTAAAGAGTTTATCACGGACTAAAGAGTTTATCCCCAGACCAAAAGCGTTTATCTCCGTGTTCCAGGTGTGAAAGCAGACATTTGAATCTACTCACCCACCACCGTCAACAGCATGTTATCCAGTAGCAAAGCAATAAAAACGATGAACAGAATCAACCTCCTGGACTGCCTCTCTTCCCTCAGCCATGTCAGCAAACTGAAATCTCTAAGAGCATCAAGTAGTCCCATCGTAATGACATCCAAAAGAGAGGAGAAGGGGAAAAGAGATGAAGTGGAAGATGTGTCCTGTGGTGAAGAAAGAAGGGGTTAGGAAAAACCTGGGTCACCATGGATACATCTGGAACAAAACAGTGGGCTATAATAATAATAATAATAATAATAATAATAATAATAATAATAATAATAATATTAAGAAGAAGAAGAATGCAATTAAGCATACTGGAATCTAATCTATTTTTATCTATCTATCTATCTATCTATCTATCTATCTATCTATCTATCTATCTATCTATCTATCTATCTATCTATCTATCTATCTAAATGCTTCTAATGAGAATACTATTGCTAGCAAAAATCCAAAGTATAAATAGTATACTAAACAACAAAAATAAAAAGAAGAATCCAATCCAATAATCAGACTCAAATCTAAACAATTAATAATACTGCTAATAAAAATAATCACTAATATAAATCTTAAACAATAACAATCATCTTCGTCGTCATCATCATCATCGTCGTCTAATAATCAGACTCGAATCTAATCTATACAGAATAAAAATAATAATAACATGGATCCAATCCAATAATCAGACTAAAATTTTAAACGCTGCTGATAAAAAATGAAATATCGATAACAAAAATCTTAAACAACTATAGCAATAATAATAATTTAAAGATGAAGAAAAAAGAAGGATCCAATCCAATAATCAGACTTTAATCAAATCTAAACGATTATAATACTACTTCTAATAAAAAAAATTAAAATAATAATAATTGTTGCCTAACAACAACAAAACATCAGACTTGCCAAAAAGTAAACTAAACGGCAATTGTGTGGAAATATGTGAATTCAGCAATGCCAATAATCAGACTCCAATCTGATCTATATAATAATAATATTAATATTAATAATAATAATAATAATAATAATAATAATAATAAAAATAATAATAATAATAAAATCGAAATATTAAATTTGATTATAGAATAAGCAATCTTGTGCTCAAATTGCGCGTGCTCGTTGCTCCATCCTCAGATCGGATTTGCGGTCTGATCTCACCTTTAAGCGCACATGCAGCCCGCAGTCGGTGCGGTGTTCGGCGGTGAAGTGCGGCAGAGCGGAGACGCGCCGAGCGGGTTCACTCACCGGACTGCCGCCGCGGCTGAGTCGCTCGTGACGTCACGACATGGAGGAGGGAAGCGGGTGTGCGCGCGTGAGACAACCTCCGTGTCATGAAATCCACTAAACCTTCTCCATACCCGAGGTGCAGTTCGACAGTTTCCATATCCACTGCTTACATTCATAATAAAACACAATCTTCTGAAATCCTCACTGCTGGATGTGTACAGGGACATGGCTCACTATTTACTCATAAACCATCTTTAATTACACGTTAATTTATTTGCATCATGAAAATGACATTTTAAACATCTGTGCATGTGATTTTAACTATAACTTTATAACTGTTAAAGGTCTTATATCTGTACATCCGTTTTATCTGTAAATTTTATACCTGTTTATGTTGTATTTCAGTTATATATGTATCTAAGGTTTATTTGTATATGTTATACCTGTGTATCAGTTCAAATTGTTTGAAATTTGTATATAATTTGTATCTTTGTGTTATTTATATATATATATATATATAGATCAGTTATATCTTTGTTATATATGCTATATCTATATATCGAATATTTCTGTATATACCTGTATATCAGTTATATCTTTGTTAATTATGTTTATCAGTTATATCTGTATGTTATTTTTGTATGTATATATTATATCTATATATACACCTGTATAAAAGTTATATCTGTATATGTTGTATATGTTTATCACTTATGTTTGTATCTCTCTATGTTATCTGTTTATATTATATATATATATATATATATATACACAGTGAGGAAAATAAGTATTTGAACACCCTGCTATTTTGCAAGTTCTCCCACTTAGAAATCATGAGGGGTCTGAAATGGTCATCGTAGGTGCATGTCCACTGTGAGGGACATAATCTAAAAAAAAAATCCAGAAATCACAATATATGATTTTTAAACTATTTATTAGTATGATACAGCTGCAAATAAGTATTTGAACACCTGTCTATCAGCTAGAATTCTGACCCTCAAAGACCTGTTAGTCTGCCATTAAAATGTCCACCTCCACTACATTTATTATCCTAAATTAGATGCACCTGTTTGAGGTCGTTAGCTGCATAAAGACACCTGTCCACCCCATACAATCAGTAAGAATCCAACTACTAACATGGCCAAGACCAAAGAGCTGTCCAAAGACACTAGAGACAAAATTGTACACCTCCACAAGGCTGGAAAGGGCTACGGGAAAATTACCAAGCAGCTTGGTGAAAAAAGGTCCACTGTTGGAGCAATCATTAGAAAATGGAAGAAGCTAAACATGACTGTCAATCTCCCTCGGACTGGGACTCCATGCAAGATCTCACCTCGTGGGGTCTCAATGAACCTAAGGAAGGTAAGAAATCAGCCCAGAACTACACGGGAGGAGCTGGTCAATGACCTGAAAAGAGCTGGGACCACCGTTTCCAAGGTTACTGTTGGTAATACACTAAGACGTCATGGTTTGAAATCATGCATGGCACGGAAGGTTCCCCTGCTTAAACCAGCACATGTCCAGGCACATCTTAAGTTTGCCAATGACCATTTGGATGATCCAGAGGAGTCATGGGAGAAAGTCATGTGGTCAGATGAGACCAAAATAGAACCATCCCAAGAACACCATCCCTACTGTGAAGCATGGGGGTGGTAGCATCATGCTTTTGGGGTGTTTTCCTGCACATGGCACAGGGCGACTGCACTGTATTAAGGAGAGGATGACCGGGGCCATGTATTGCGAGATTTTGGGGAACAACCTCCTTCCCTCAGTTAGAGCATTGAAGATGGGTCGAGGCTGGGTCTTCCAACATGACAATGACCCGAAGCACACAGCCAGGATAACCAAGGAGTGGCTCTGTAAGAAGCATATCAAGGTTCTGGCGTGGCCTAGCCAGTCTCCAGACCTAAACCCAATAGAGAATCTTTGGAGGGCGCTCAAACTCTGTGTTTCTCAGCGACAGGCCAGAAACCTGACTGATCTAGAGAAGATCTGTGTGGAGGAGTGGGCCAAAACTTTTGACCTCTGTTATTGCAAACAAAGGCTACTGTACCAAATATTAACATTGACTTTCTCAGGTGTTCAAATACTTATTTGCAGCTGTATCATACAAATAAATAGTTAAAAAATCATACATTGTGATTTCTGGATTTTTTTTTTAGATTATGTCTCTCACAGTGGACATGCACCTACGATGACAATTTCAGACCCCTCCATGATTTCTAAGTGGGAGAACTTGCAAAATAGCAGGGTGTTCAAATACTTATTTTCCTCACTGTATATATATATATATGTTTAACAGTTATATTTGAATATAATATATATATATATGTACACGTTATCTGTATATAAATTAAATCTTTAAATTTTATATATGTACATCAGTTTTATCTGTTAATCGCTTATATCTGTATGTTTTCTGTATAGTAGTTATGTCTGTTTATCAGATATATAGTCTCAGATCTTATAGGTTATAGACTTACTTACTAAGTTAAAGTCATGATATTTTTTTCCAAAGCAGTTCACTAAAGACTGAACTGAAATTTACTAAACGTTGAATTGTCATTACCCAACAAACTTTCCCTTTTTTTATTTTTATTTTTTTTTTGAAGTTCTTATGCTGTTGCAGGACTCTGTTAGCCTAGCATACAGGTGTTAGCCTATAATCAGCTAAGGAAAATATGAAAAACAAAAAAACCCTTTGATGAACAACTCTTTACAATCACATAAGATGTGATCAAGTTTCAAATTAGGAGAAGCTTATTTATGTGAACAGCAGACTAGGAACTAAAATGTGATTTTGATAGTTGTTATGGTTTGACAGCATATTTAAATAGCATCTTTTTTGATTGGAGGTATTAGGGAACGTGATTGCGGTGCACACTTTTACAATGACGCCATCTAGTGTCCTAATTCTACATTTGCCTGGTTACATTTCCTACCCCTGGTCCTGGTGAACAACCTGTCTCCAACCCAGGCTGGTAATTAGCTGAGGAGTGTGTGAATTAGCCGAGTCTGTATCAGTTATGTATCAGGTGTTTCAGAGCAGAAAAAACAGAGGGTTCTCCAGGATCAGAATCAGAAGAGCTTATTGCCAAGTGTTGGTAAATGAAACCTCTAAGACATGGAGCACATAGAACTCATAGAACACATCATGCCTGTCTTCACCTCAACCTCAAGCTATTTCAGAGATAAAACTTGACTAGGGATTATTTTTTTGTTATTCCTGATCTTCCCCTTAGCTGGAAAAAAGACCAGTGGAAACCATCACAGAAATTCTAACTGTTTTCTCCACAAATTCCATTCCAATCTATCCAATTAACCATTAACAACTGGATTCCTTTATGTCTGGTATTATTTAAGCTGTCAAAGGTGCTTTATTGGTCCTCAATATTATTTACTAGACATAACACACCACCAGTAAAATCAAACTTACCATTGACCACAGAGACCATTCACTAAAACCAATACAACTTTCATTATAGGCATTAAATCTATATGGGTTTCTATTGTTTTTTGTTGTTGTTGTTGTTGTTTTTAACAGCAGTAGTGTATATAGTCCAGATATCTTAGGACTAGAATCTAAAGCAGTTTATAAGAAGTGTATAAGTAAAAATAAACATCTTTGTTGTAAAATGCAAGTTACAGATATTTGCATTATGCAACTATGCAGCTGACAATTAAGAGTCTTGCTCAAGGGTTTAAAAGTTGCAACTTTGTAGTGCTGGGATTTAAACTCATAATGTTCTGATCAGAAGTCCTACATCTTCAGCTCTGCTACCTCCAGCTCCACCTCCTGTCTTTTACTCAATGCCACTGTCTCTTAAGTATACAACATCTCAGGTCTCACCACAGTTTTATAAACTTTCCCTTTCACTTTACTCTTTCATCACAAATCACTCCTGTTATCACTCTTCTCCACCCACTCCACCCTGCCTGCACTCTTTTCTTTACTTCTCTAACACACTCTTCATTATCATCACTTTGCACCGTTGACACCAGGTACCTGAACTCCTCCACCTTCTCCACCTCTTCTCCTTGCAACCGCATCACTCCACTGCCCTCCCTCTCATTCACACACATGTACTCTGTCTTTCTCCTACTGACTTTTATTCCCCTTCTCTCCAGCGTGTACCTCCACTCCTCCAGGCTCTTCTCAACCTGCTCCCTACTCTCATCACAAATCACAATATCATCTGCAAACATCATAGTCCATGGAGACTCCTGTCTGACTTCGTCCGTCAGCCTGTCCATCACCACTGCAAAAAGGAAAGGGCTCAGAGCCAATTCTTGATGCAGTCCAACCTCCACCTCCACCAGTCTGTCATTCCTACTGTCCTCATACATGTCCTGCACCACCCTCACATACGTCTCTGCCACACCTGACTTACTCATACAATACCACAACTCCTCTCTCCACTCTGTCGTACGCTTTCTCTAAATCCACAAACACACAATGCAACTCCTTCTGACCTTCTCCATACTTCTCCATCAACATTTTCAAAGCAAATAATGCGTCTGTGATGCTCTTCCTCGGCATGAAACCATACTGTTGCTCACAGATGGTCAGCTCTTCTCTCAGCCTGGCTTCCACTACTCTTTCCCATAACTTCATGTTTTGACTGATCAACTTTTTTCCCCTGTAGTTACTGCAGGTCCGCACATCTCCCGGTACCAGCACACTCCTTCTCCATTACTCAGGCATCCTCTCACCTTCCAAAATCTTGTACAACCTGGTTAAAAACTACACTGCCATGTCTTCTAAACTTCTTCATGCTTCTACCGGTATGTCATCTGGGCCAACCAACTTCCCACTCTTCTTAATAAGAATCTTTTCACTCTTCTTAAAAATAGCTGCTTTCACTTCCTCCTTCGGCCAACAGTAGTCCAATTTCCACCAGTACCCTGTTAGCTAACAATACCTGATGGTGGCCTCGATCAATCCGGTATAAAATTCTGATTCCTGATCCACATATTTGATTTGGCACATGTTTTAGGCTGGATGCCCTTCCTAATGCAACCTTCCCCATTTATCCAGGCTTAAGACCGGCACTAAGAGTGCACTGGCTTGTGCAACCCTAATGGCTGGGTAATATAACAGTTGTACAAGGAACAGAATGCTGCCTCTGGAGACTCCTTAGAAAGATTGTGAACATCAACAGTTTACATTTTTAAACAATTTAAAAATAAAATGCTTGGTTAAATAATAATTAATAAACAAATAATTTTAATCTAATATTTTATTACAATAAAATACAATAAAATAAAATGTAATCAATCAAATGAATGCAATTCACTTTTTTATTATATTGATTTAATTGAGTAATCAATTAAATTGGCACAAATTAAATTGATTAAGTATAGGGATTTGTTTTTATGGAGTTTTATGTTAAAATAATGAAATATATTAATAAAAATATAATTATTAATTGTAAAATGAAGTAAAATGTTAATACAGTACAGTACTGTATACATAAAATAGCATTTTTGGGGTGGCGTCTATTTTTCGTGGGTTTTTTTTGTTTATACGTTTATATATAAACAGGGGATAACTGTCTTCATTCCTTCCATCCGTCCATTCTCTATTCTCAGGATTTTCTCCTTTTAAGAGAAATTCATGAACCTGTACATAACACTACATTGTCGTAAAATCACAAGAGGTGGCAGCGATTTCACGCATGTACATAACAAAATTTCACAATGTACTACAAATCGTATTTCGGCGCACTGTAATATAATATTTTCATCTATGAATTTGTAGTTGATGCTGCAGGTACATTAAACACAGTATATTTTTGTGAAGAAGTAGCTCAGTATTTAAGATATTGGACTTCAGACAGTCATGAGTTCAAATCCCACCACCACCAAGCTGCCACTGCCAGGCCCTTAAGCAGGGCTCTTAACCCATAACTGGGAATGAGATCATTGTAAGTCGCTCTAGATAAGAGTTTCTGCCAAATTCTATACATGTAAATACAAGGGTTGTCAAAACGCAAATTCATATAAATGCACACTTTTTTTATTAATGCACAATTAATGCAGCGCACATTTTTTTGTCATTTTTTATTACATATATAAATAAATTATTATAAAAATAAAACCTTCAACCAAACACACATATTACTTACGACATACTTTCTTTACTCAGATATTCAAAAATGATGAAAAATACCACTAAGAAATTAATTGTAAACACTAAAAATTTGTTACCGATGCACCAAGTCTCAATTCAAGCACCAAATCCGTCATGATGCACACCCCCGGCAATTAAAACCGTCCGTGTGGAAACATCGCAAAAGTTCAGTTTAATGTCCTGATAATTGACGTTATTAAAAACACCACAATTATTTTAAAACATTTACAAGAATATTTTGTCTTCATGCTCCATGTTGAGTTTGGTTTCACTAATAATAAACATACATTTGCATTCAGCATCCATATTGTTCCATGTTCATGTTGATTAGTGTATTAAAAACTTGAAAAGTATTCATTTAAGGTACATTTAGAACAGATAAAAATGTTAATCAATCGTGAGTTAACTCGTCAATCATTCATGACAATCATTGATTGACAGCCCTAGGAAGTATACAAGTCTTTTATTATTATCACATTTATTTTCAATTTGTAGATTCAACAGAAGTAGATAAATAATTTAGATTTACATTCAAAGAACTTTGTTTGATTCCACACTAGAATTAGGTTTAAACTCCAACCTGCTTCAAATGTGAAAAAACAGGATGTGGTGTGTTTTTGTTTTAAAATGTATTCTCACTGTCTCACTGTAGTTGCATATTCTTTACTTCACCACAGTGGTTTATGTTGTTTGTTGAACTTCAGAACATTTCTAGGTGTAACCGGTGCAGGAAATCACAGGTGCTGTCAGGCAAGAGTGAGTATCAACGTCTCAGTGTGTATGCTAAAAACAGTGTGTGGGAATGAAACGTTTTGCAGCTGAGCTGACTTATCCGGCTGCAATTCTTACAGCACAAAGTTTAAAAAGAGCATAAACAAGAACGATGGCCTTAGATCGTGTCTTACCTCTGAGGTCACAGCTCTTTTAAGATCTCGGCACTGTATCTCAATGGGGTCTGGACTATGAGTCGAACATTTCAACACCAAACTTTTTTTTTGCTATTTAGATGTTAATTTGTTGCTGTGCTGGAGCTCGTTGGCATCAGCGAAAGCTGCTGGACAGGTGGATCTCACATTTGTCTTAAGAATATTATAAAATGGAGAACATTGTTGTCCCAATGACCATCCCTCCACCACCATGCTTCACATGCTTCTTTGCGTTTCACCGAACAAGGTGCCTGACAAGATGTTGTTCTAGAATGTTTGTTGTGGGTTGTGGGTTGTGCTCCAAATCAGGTTTGGATAGAAGACGCTTCTTTTTTTTTTTTTTTACCCATAAAAGCAACTGTCGCTTCTATGAGATTTAAGAAGACATACTTACTTTTTAGCATGCTGTTGATATACTCATGAGTGGTTCACAGCAACAAACGACCAAAAGATTTTTATTGACACAGTCCCACTTCTTGATAATGAAACAATGGCTTCTTCTTCTTCTTCTTCTTCTTCTTCTTCTTTCCACTTCTCCAATTAGGGGGTCGCCACATTTTGTAATCTAATGTTCTACATGCAATATGTTCATTTATTTTTTATAGTTAAATGACCAGGATTTTACCACCCAATACCGCACTCTTTATTTCCGATAACGCAACGTGAAAGGTATAATAAAGGGAGGAACTATTGAGCCTCTGCTGTTCTCTGTGCAAACAAAAAACAAATTTAATTTAATTAAATTTTTTGATTTTTTCACATTCTTCTTAAAATTCATTTATTCCCTAGGAGCCATTATAGTCACAGAAAGGCATAGAATCCATTTGGTCCCAGGATGCAAAATACATGCACTCTGATGTCAGTGAAACAATAACAGAACACCTTTCATTTTCAATTTCCATCATGTGATTTCAAATAAATAAGTTGCTTGTAGGGAAAGAAAAGCCTTACTCGAATGCACTCTGGAGTTCAGATATGACTTTTAATGAAGATTAGAAATTTGGGAAATCCAAACATCAACGTACTGAGATACAACTGAAGGAAATGTGGAAATACTGGACAGTTATAAAAAAAAAAAATCTGTTATACATTATCCTCATATTGGAATAATTATAGTGTTTATAAATGACATTATTACATTATTTCATGTTTACATTATTACAGTGAGTATTTAAAAAAAAACTAAGAGCAGGGACAAACCGAATGTGACAAAAACTTGTAATTATGGCTCCGTGATCCTCATTTTCTATATCCTATAGCATATCCTAAGCTACTCTATATTCCAATGTCTAACATTTCTAATATCTTCCTGTAAATGCGTGCTACATCGCTTTAGCCGGAACCGAAAGAGCTGCTTCTGTTATTAATTGGCATTATAACTTCTGGAATATTTTTAATCAAGCCTTTCTAAGTGATATAGATCAGATTTATATAGATATTTGTTTCTTTGCAGTACAAGAGGGAAAATGTAACTTTTGAACTGAATTTCAAGATGTACAACCCACTGCATTACCTCATTATGTAGATCTGTTCGAAATGCAAAAGCAAATATGTAATAATACTCTACAGTAATGATTTTATATTTTATTTTCATAGTAAGTGATTGTTTGAGATTTGGTTTTTATGAAATTGACCATCAGGTGACTTTTTTCTGGTATTTGCATTTGTTTTTGATAAATGGTAATTGTGCGTACATTGTGCATATTTTGGAAATTCTCCACTGCTAATAAGACACTGTTAGGTCGGATCAACAGTAAACCATTTTTATTTATTTGGCATATGCAAAGTGATAACCAGGTCTGATAACATGCTATACAGCCATAAACTGACTTGCTGAAGTGCTCAATCTGGGTACATGAACTTGCAATGTTTTATGAATATGCTGTAAAAAAAAAAAAAAGCATATTAAGTTCCCAGATTCCCAACAATAGAAAAGAAACTAATCAGACACATTACGTTTGGTCGAGAAAAACCTGTTGTTCGTTATTACAAAAGCCTGGCAGAAGAATTCCGTTTTATGAATCCTAGTCTTATCTAGTAAAAGACAGACTAGGTTGTGTAACAAGTCATTTTTGACTCTGAAAACAACAACAGCAACAAAAGTAAATAAATGCGGCCCGAACTGAAAATTGGTCTGGTTTGGTCTCTTCCACCATACTGGCAGATCCGTTATGCAGCGCCGCATTGTCGTCCAACAATCTCCACAATTCAGTTGAGAGGAATGTGAAATGCTGAAATTATCCACTCTCATGCATCATACATACTTATAATTCATCCACCGATGGATCCCATCTATCTACAATGCTCCGTGGAGCTTGTGGAATTTCAAGCATTGCAAATGATTTCGGTTCATTTGGATGAGCAAAACGTTAAGGAACCTTAAATGAATCTTTAGTCGATCGCATAGGTTTACTGGATTTCACCAGTTTATCCTTTACAGTACTCACTAGTTTCCCTGAATCTTATACATGCCCTTCTTTCCCACACCAAGGCAGCTGATGCAGCCGATGCAGCGGTGGTAACAGCTGATAATACGTGACTGGCCCAGCTTGAAGGCCATACTCATGATGGCCATCCCTGTGATGATGAACAGGAAGGTCAGCATGAAAAACTTAGGGTGTTTCGGCACTATGTCACCAAAGCCGATAGTCGTAAGTGTTATAAAGCAGAAGTAGAAAGCATCGAACCAATTTAAGTCCGTCTCCCACAGTGGTAGGATCAATGCCCAACCCAGAATATAAGCAAAGACGACAAGCAGGATCAGTGTAAACGGCACATTCAAACTCTCCATCTCTTGGCCGATGGCATTAAAGTCCCACATCTTGAAGCCCTTAGGCACCGGTGGCATCTGGTTAAGCTCGGGGCAAGACTTTGTGCGCTTCAGAGGTCCGTTCTGACCAAACTTCTCGTGTGCGATGATGCTCTCAAAAATCGCAATATTCTTGAGGAACTGTATGGACTTCTGCTTAACAGTGGACTGGGTGATCATCACCTCGCGGATGTCCAGTGGTTTACTCACCGCGATGTCCTGACTGAAAGCATAGACGCTGTTCTGCGGGTTGCAATTTTCCTGATTTCTGCACAGGCTACACAGCTGAGAGGAAAAACGTTTGCAATAAGAGTGCAACCTTTGGTAAGCATTGGAGACCAACTTGGCCAGAATGTCACCAACATCTGAAATGACTAGTAGCATGAGTGGAATTCCCAGCATGGCATAGATGATACATGCAGCTCTTCCAGGCCCAGTCACTGGGTAGATCTCTCCATAGCCTGAGACAGAAAGAGGGTGGTGGTTATTAATAAAAAAAAAACCCCACACAATATAATATGTTCATGTAAAGTACAAAAATCTTATGCACATGCAAAACAAACTCTGGCTATAAACATTAAATCACATTTAGTACATACAATTAAATACTTCAAAGGGAATTAAACAGTTAACAACTTAACATAGACAATATTTCCTGTGACAACTCTTTACTTATTTAAAAAAATGAATCAGCAGATAATTAATACATATTTGACGTATTCTTTACTGAACATCTTGGGGAATCTGCCACGGTTTTCTGACGACGTCCAAAAAAAACTGCAAGGTTGAAACCGGGCATATGGATCGGATGGATTGTGGACAATTGCCCAGATATTGTATGTTCTTTCAAACATCTCATTCCACATATAGTCCCAATTTGCACTTATTATTTGCACCTCCACTCTTCTGGGAAGATGTTCCACTAGGCTGCTTGTGAAGATCGGGGTTCACTAAGCCAAAAGGGTGTTAGAAATGTCTAAATACTGATATAAGTGTGGTGAGGAGGTCTGGGGTTTATTCAGAGTTACAATTCATCCCAAAAGTGTGCAATAGGGTTAAGGTCAGCGCTCTATAGCAGGAGATCTTCCACTCCAACCAATATCTACATGAAGCTGGCATTGTGCACAGGGGCATGGTTATTCTGAAACAGGTTTGGGTCTCCTACTCAAAGTAAACGGGAGAATTTTATGCTACTGCATCCAAAGACGTCCTATACAATATTTGTGCGTCCAACTTTGTGGCAACATTTCAGGGAAGAACCATGAATGGCTGGAAAAGTCGGTGTTCTCATAATATTGTATGTATAGATATTTTATAAGTTATTCTGAGTTATTAGTGCACCAGTGTTTCGAGGTACAGCATAGTGGCTGAGGTCAAGAATAAACCAGTACTTCAGACCAAGACCTGGATGGTTAAGGTAAAAAATGACACTGTAATGTAGAGAAATACTGTCCCTGGAATTAATTTAATAGGGCATCCCTTTAAATAAGAGAGAAAGTTTTAGATTACACTTAAACAGCACAACTCGTCCAGCAGACCCAAGGTTTTCGTCCCCATCAAATTTCAGTATCAAGGAAGCAGTGGCATCAAGCCTCGTGTGGTTGTGTGTGTGTACCAGTAAAGAGCTAATGAACGAACGGAAGCTACTGGCTATTAGCTGTCCTGCTATTAGCTCTCCTCCTTCTGTGGTTTCTGCTGCTCGCATCAGAAGCTTTCATGAGCTCTTAGTGACGTTGTCCGTCTGCCGATGCTACACTATCAGATGGCAGGTTTGTGATAGACTGGGGAAAATGCTGAATGATACTATTCCCTCAGGAGAGTGATGAGAGCGTTCCCAGTTCTAAAGTGCTCGCTTGGACAGCTATAACTATATGTAGACCTGATTATTACGTGATTACAGACTCTTTGTGTAGGCATTATTACAGTTAAGGTGTCAGATGTTATATGTATTTTTATAGGAATTTTATCAACTTTATCAGCTCCAGTGTCTTTGATTCAATTCTGAGGTAGTTTTAATATTTGTGTGGAATTCTTGTATGTGTGTGTGTGTGTGTGTGTGTGTGTGTGTGTGTGTGTGTGTGTGTGTGTGTTCTTTTCATGGGGTTTCCACAGAGACAAATAATTTGTGACCAGTATTTTATATGTAGATCGATTTTTCCTCGCTGAACTGTTTCTTAAGGACACTGAGGCGTGTCCTGAAAGTCACATGGAATACAGATTAACATGGCAGAGGTAGAGCTGCATCTTCCTGGAGATAGAACAGAAATAAAGAATGTATGGGTTTTATTTAATCTTTTTTGTCAGTGTTTTTTTTTTTTTTTTAGCACTACCACTGCCTAATGCCTGTTTGTGAAAGAGTCATGCGTTAGAAGTCAAAAGGCACTTGAGGAAATAGATTTGCTGTCTGTCTGAACCAAAAGAAAAAAAAATTAACTATCTGTAACATACAGAATTGCATAGCATTATTTTTTTTCATTGCATCATATTGCATTGAATCGCATTGTGTTGAAAGAAATCTAAATATAGGGTCGGGTCGTATCGCTTCGGTATCTGCTTCATATGTATCTTTTATGTATCGTATTGTTGGCTATGCATTGAGATTTAAATCTCATCGGCTTGATTTATGAAGATGCAATGAGTGGCGTGTGTCCCACCTTCACACCCGGTTTCCTGGTTCCATGATGAAGAAGACTGATGAAGATCAGCTTTACAGAACAACTTAAGTAAATGAAACTGTTACATCAATATGAACATTTCTCAGAATTCTCCACTACAAGGCATATTAACTGATTCCTCAAGTGATTATGTTTTGTTTGTTGATCACCTGACGTTATTTTTACATTGACTTTGCATTTATCTGCTTTACCAATACACTTACATTTGCATCCAAAATCTGGTCTGTTCACGTCAGTTCATTACAGTTTTTCTCAGTTGCGTTGGAGCGTTTCTCAGATCCGAAATGAAATTCTCAAAACTACTTCGAACCTCGTCATGTCGTCACTTGTGCGCATCATAAAAGCATTTCTCGTTGCTTTGATCAAATTGCGAATGCTTTTGTACATTCATTTCATTGATTCGGTACAACTGCCTGCTGTTTCCTACATTATCATTTGTTTGTCATGTTATTTCAAATATATTATACTGTTTTCACCTGAAAAGCCCCCAAAACATCATCGGTTCATTTAGGGTAAAAAAGTTAAACCAGTTGTCATCATCTGTTAAGCATACATTTCTATTAAACTTTTTTTTTTTGTAAATGTGGCTTGAATTGATCAGTTGTGCAGTTCAATCTTAAATGTCACCAATGAATGTGAGTGAATGGCATCAGATCAACCGATGATCGAGTAGTTCTTTAAAATAGGTCAAAGGTTAATGTAGTGAACCTTCAATTGGCGAGCGTATACACTATACAGACAGAGCAAAACACAATTACAATTTCAGAAAATGTATAAACAACCAAGAATCGAATGAACACTAGTACATTACAGTAAACGTGTGAATCCTGTCTGGTCTCTTGAAATCATCATAAATCAAATATGCAATCAAATGAATACATTTGTGCTGCTGAAATTCGTAGATGCCAAACAGAAGAAATTCAGTCTTGTGTCAATCGTTGTAACCCGTAGTTTATATCAGGAAATACATGACTAAACATTTTGAATTTCTTGTTGATGTCTTGTCCTTCTGATGGCAATGAGACGTTTATTGACACAAATACTTACTTTTGAGAGATGAACTAACGATTTTGTCAATGTGTTGTGCTTTGTGTACAAATTGTACACTGTGGTTTGCACATATTAATGCTCCAAAGTGACAGAAAAACTGTAAAACTTCGCAAAAAAGATTTTGTTAAACTGTATGCAACAATGTTTGTATTTGTGTGTGGGTTAATGCACTACTGTGGATGCATCATGGGGAAGTGGCTGGTCTATAAGCTGCACTAAACTGATGCAATCATTAGCTGTGGGTCACCTGTGGCTTTAAACAGCTCAGTCAGTGGTATTGTATAGTGTTTTCTTGTTCGTAATGGATGTAGAAAAGGACGTCTGTACAAATCGATCATAGCTGCAACTAATATTTAGATGGTGTAGATTGTATGGTGTTGGATTTTAGCAAAAATACTAGGATATTTGACCAGACGAGAGCAAAGACATGTATCTTAATGAGAGACACATACAAAAGCAGAGAAAGAAAAAGCAGACATGTATTACCTGTGCCTATGAGGACAAGCTTTATGACTTATGAATTCAAATGTTACACAAATAAATGTCTGATTTTAAAGTCAACCTCCAAAAGATTTTGCTCAAAGTGTAAGACAAATAATTAACCATTTAGAAAATAGTCCCAGCACCATTTCTATTCATAGGCAAATAGGAGGTAGACTAGGGCTTTTATATTTTGCCGTATTACGATTACTTGCGATCATCTGAGTAGTTTCTGGTGATAGAAAAAAGAATGGGAAACCTTGTCCATGTTTACCTGAATTTAAAGTATTTCCATGACCATGAAAAGGTCAAAACAATCAGGGGCTCAGTATTGTAACAAGAAAAAAGATGATGAGAAAAAGAAAGCGAGATATAGAGGTATGCTACTAATTAGTAATTGTTTTGTTAGCTAGATGCTGTCACTCAGTATGACAATGCATATTAGCAACTAAAACAGCAACAAAATATTAGCAAAAGTAAAGCTAAGCATAGCCATGGGTGTGTGTAAAACGACTCTGCATGATTCCTTTCATAAAACCATTTAAATGATAAATCTTTGTGTAAAAAAAAAAACAACCAGGACTCTTTTAATCGTTTGTGGTCGTGAGCAGCTGCTATTTTTCATCCTTCAATGCAAAAAGGAAACCGAAAGAGTTTCCACACCTTTCAGAAACACGTTTAACATTTCTACTCTCAAATCTTTTTTTTCAAAAAATTTCCAACATAGACCAGTTGGCAAAATTATGTTGGCATCTGATATGCAGTCGAATCTTGAGCTCTGAAATGCCCGTTGTGTTACAGGAAGCAGCTGCGTGGTTGTATATACCTCTGAAATCAAATGTCTTAACCAATGAGTTGTTACTTCCTGCTAAGATTATAAATCTTGTGGCCAGAACAGTGTATGTCAGAAATCAAACTCAAGCACAGATGACTTACAGTATACTTCAGTAAAATTAAGCAACAATAATTTGTTTTTAAAAGAGCTTTGCATAAACAACAGCGGTCACTCAGTGAAGTTAAGCATAGAAGAAGATCGGGGCAAAATTTCTTCAAAAACAATGCAAAACAAACAAAAACCTTTAAGTTATGTTGCTAAAGGTAGTCTCCCATGATGCTGAATGATAGCATGTATTTACCAGACCAAAAGATCTGTATGTGCTTTATGAACATCCTAATCCACATTTCTTCCAATTTACAGTTATAGTTATTCCTAGATTCAGTAGTTGGATTAGACAGTAAAGTCAGGTACTGATGTAAGTGAGGTGAGGAAGCCTGTGGTGCAGTCAACAGTTTAATTCATCCCAAAAGCATTTACCTTTTAAAAATGTACTGATTTGCATGACTATTGCTTTGACAATAAAGTGAGCTGTATGAACAAGCTCTTTCACTTAGGTGACCTCATGTATTCTGCCATTTGGCTCGGTTTGCTCTGAGGCTTTGTTCCACCCTTGGAACTCCTGGCCATGGATGACTGTGGCACTCAGGAAACCTTTGCAGCAAATCCCTGTTTCATTTTTATCAATACAAACGTCTAATTAATTTTTTTCAACACACAAATGATGCCGGGGATATGTAAACATCCCAAATGTGTTTAATAGGTTCAAAGCCCTATAGCAGGAGATCTTCTTCTCTAACCCATTGTGCACAGGGGCATTGTCATGCTGAAACAGTTTTGGGTCTCTTAGGTAAAGTTTAGGAAAAATTGGATGATATTACACCAATATGCTGTTATAATCCTTTACAATTGTCTAGTAACAGTTTGGGGAAGAACCACATATATCTGAAAAAAGTCCTAAAACACTTACCATATAGTGTATGTTTCTTGCCTGGTTTCTAACTGTTGTTTTAGTCCTTGATCAATAATAGCAAAGATTTAAAGAAGAGTGTGTGTTTTGGTTGAATTCTTCTGCATTATTTGTTAGAAAACACCCTGCATTAGAGTAGCAGTTTATCCAGTTTCTGCCTAACCCATAATATTCCTGGAATAGCTATCTAATCCACCAGGACCCTGACAAGAATAAAACACATGTCATTGTGTGAAAATAAATGAATGAATGTTGAGTATGGCGTGATGAAAAAGCTTATACTGGGGAAGTGGAATAGGTTTTTGGTTAAGGGTCTGGGTTGAGGCTCAGTGGTTAAGGCTCTGGGTTAAGGCTCAGTGGTTAAGGCTCTGGGTTAAGGCTCAGTGGTTAAGGCTCTGGGTTAAAGTTTACTGGTTACTGAAGGTTTACTGATCAGAAAGTCAGGTGTTTAAGCCATAGTTTTGCCAAAATTCCCCCCTTATGGGCCATTGAACAAGGCCCTTAATCCTTTGTGATTCAGGGGCACTGTATCATGACCGACTCGGGACTCTGACCCCAGCTTTCTAACATCGCTAAGATGTTTTTGCATCGATGTGACGTATTTGCATGAACATTGCTTGACAATAATGAGCTGTACGAACAAGCTCTTCGACTTAGGTGACCTTATGTATTTTGCCATTTGGCTTGGTTTGCTCTGGCAGAGCTCAATGTCAAAGACAAGAACCTCCTCAAACTCATCTGAACATCCAACACCAAAACCACAAAGCTCAATGTCATACAAGCATGCATTTAACAGTCATGGGGCGCTGCATTATGGCTGCGCTCTGGCCACAGCTTCCTAACATTGCTGGGATATGTGGAGGAAGAATTTCGATGTACTATAAAGTATAAAGCACCTTCCTTTCTTGCCCAAAGCTTTTGTGAATGGGATCTCTTTTGTTAGTCTGCTCCTTTTCTGCAGTCAGCCTGGTTACTGTTTAAACTCTGTGTCCTCACGATTATTACAAATGTACACAATATATTGTGCAAACACAATCACAGCATTACAGACAGAGAGAAAGAGAGAGAAGGAAGGAGTCCGAACAGCTTGATGGAAAACTCCGAATGTACAGAGTACGAGTTTCCCCTGTTGCATCGTAACATTAATTTTTTTCATCTCTCGTTTCTCCAAATGATGCATCATTGAATTTTAGTCAAAACCGTACATCGCTCATTCCACAATGAAATCGAATAACTGTCCTATTACACAGTGCTTTATCAGATTTGGGGTATGGATGAGAAAATAATCTGAGATAATCAATCAAGCTCCAATCGGTCAAGCACAAGTTTTGTGGATAGATAAAGCAAAAATTAAATACATTTCATTCTAATTTTGCTTCCAATAGTGATGTCTGGTTTGCCCCTTAAAGGCAATTAGGAGTCTTGGGCATCTGTGAACTTTTCCTGGATTTTTTTTGCAAAAGACTCTTACAGTTTTTCTTAGTTGCTTTGGAGCTTTTCTCGAATCATCCTTAATATTTGCAAATCAGTAATTGCATTTCTCAAAATAATGCAATTTATTTGCATTTCTCTTGCAAAAGCCTGACTCAAAATCCTCAGTTCCTCTTTTAAAAGTAAGTATTTGTGTCAATGAACATCTCATTCCCATCAGAATGAAAAGTTATTTTGTCATTGTACAGAAACAAGATCTTCAAAATGTTTAGTCGTGTTCTCAGTATGATGCACAGTTTCAGTATTTCCTGATATAAACTGTGGTACAGTGATTAGAAATCCACAACATTGAAATTCTTCTGTTTGGCATCTATGAATTTCAGCAGCACAAATGTATTTATTTAATTGCATATTTGATTTATATTGATTGTAAGATTCCAGACAAGATTCACACTTTTACTGTACTGTATTAGTGTCTGTTCGTTTCTTAGTTGTTCATCCATTTTCATGAATTGAAATTCTTTGTTTTGCTCTGTTGCCAATTAAAGGTTCACGAAATTCACCTTTGAACTGTTTTAGAGAACTGGTTGATTATTGGTTGATCTGATGCCGTTCACTCGCCTTCATTAATGACATTCGAGATTCATCTGCACAATTCATCACTTCAAGTCACATTTACAAAAAAAGTTTAATAGAGATTTTAGATGACAGATGATGACAACTGGTTTAACTAGTTTTTATCTAGAAATGTTTTTATGATGAGCACAAGTTACTAAATAATGTGGAGGTTGAACAAGTCGTTTTGAGAATTAAATTTCTGATTGGAGAAACCCTCTGAAGCAACTGAGGAAAACTGTATCATCAGGATCGACGAAACGGCCTTGAATAGTATAAATTTGCAGCATCTGACTTTACATTTGCAGCTTTTAGCAGATGCCCTTATCCAGAGCGAATTACAACTGAGCAGCTGAGGGTTGCTCATAGGGCCCAGCACTGATATCTTAGTGGTGCTGGGATTTGAACTTTCAACCACTGAGCTACCACAGTTTAATGAGATTTCCATGAATTAGGGTCTGTAAAGAGCTATAATATCTGCGACACAGCTATGCCTGCTTGTACATAGATATTTGTATATTGGAGTAAAATTTCCCCAAGCTTTCTTCATGTTTTTATTTATTTTTTAATAAATGTGAGGGGGAAACGGTTTTATTAAGTACAAAGGGATCACTACTTTTCATTTGCCCATTTTACTTGATCCGAGAAGGACAGATGGGTCACATTAGACATTTGGAAAATATCTGTTTCTAGATATGGCACATAGGTGTGTTACTTTTTTTTTTTTTTTAGTTTCAACAGTGGCATTCCAACTTAATAGATCCAAAAGGGGGTTGGGACATCGTCCACCCAGGTGTGAACTACACCACTATTCATGGCCATTGATACTCATTTACATACAGCCTTTCTAATTCATTGAATGAACACAATAGTTTTCATGACATGTTCGAACAAAGTCTCTGGGCTACATAATCCAGTACTTAAAAAAATTTAAGCTATGGACACGTTGTGCATTTTAAGGATGCTTTGTCCACAAACATATAGTACACATGTCCGACCTATTACTGTAACTTTTACAGTGATTATGTTATAACTAAAGGATATGTCAGAACATCTAAGGAATTAAATATTATTTATATTATTAAAATAAACCACTATGTATCCATGTACTGTATGTATTATTATAAAGACAATTTATTGGCACTACTTTATTGGTTAGTGTTACACTGTCACTTGGTTTATTGTCTAAATGTAGTGTAGTTTGACCATGTTCATATATGCTTTTTTTTTACTTTTCACCTGTATTTTAAAGCACAGGGAATTTTTTTCTTCACAAATCCCAGTGATATTAGGAAGCTGGGGTCAGAGCACAGGTACAGCACCCCTGTAGGGTTAAGGGCCTTGCTCAAGGGCCCAAGAGTGGCAGCTGGGTGATACTGGGGTTTGAACCCCTGACCTTTCGATCAGTTCCCTAGAGCCTTAATCACTGAGCTCCCACTTCCCATTTTATGTTGTTTTAGGTATCACCTTGGTTTCCGGATGAAAGTTTCTTTGTTTCAGGATGTACTGAATAGTATATTTGGCTAAAATGCCAATATTAACCACTTGTCTTTACCTTGACCCTATATAAGAATGCCATAAAAACAATGTAAGAAGTTTGGAAGGCCTGCGATATGTGCATCAATAAAGACTTAGCGAAATGTGTGCTAAATTCATCGACTTCCCATATGAAATATCATTTTCAATAACCAAGTAACAGCCTGTGAAAGGGAAAGTGCCACAAAGAAAAGTGTGGATAGATACAGAACAAAAAATAGAGAGAATCTGATTGTTCCCTCACCCACAGTGGTGAAGACGGTGCAGCAGAAGAAGAGCGAGCCATAAAAGGTCCAGTTTTTATGACTCTGAGACCACACAGCTTGGTAGTCCGTTCTGATCTTCTGCTCAATGGCACCCACGAGAACCTCCTCAGACTCATCTGAACATCCAACACCAAGACAGTGTCATACAAGCGTGCATTTAACAGTTTCGGGTCATTGTTTAGCATTAAGCTGATAAAGGTTTCACACAGCAACAAAAAAAAGTTTAGAAGTTACAATGAATATTTGTCACAATATGCAGATTCAACAACATGAAACTCAAATATCCTTGGATGTAATAATAATAATGATAATAATAATAATAATTGTTATTAATATAAAAATATAACTAACAAGTGAGTCCAACAAACTTTACAAACATGAATCTTGTGGCCAAAAACGTGTCTATTAGATATCAGGCTGTTTATTTAAAAAAAAAATTTGAGTAATAATAATTATAATAATAATCACTTAATCTCATTCAATCTTTAAAACACATGAGAAAAAGACAAAACCCAAAAAGCTGCTGTGAAATATACTAAATAAAAGAAAAATGGATATAAGAAGCGGCTCTCCGCTGCGCGTACCGGAGCGATTGCGCACGGTGTCGACGACCTGGCGCACGAAATTGCGGTATTCATCCGTGTCGTTCCTCGGTCTCCCTTCGATCTCCTGGAAGAGAAAGGCACCGAGCACGGCGTAAGCGATGAGGGAGAGGATAAGCACGGCGTGGGGGAAAAGCTCCCACATGCACCTCACTGCAGTCCGCATGACCACCGGCCGCGCACGCCCCTCTTCCAAAGCCATGGGCATCTTCGTGCATGCGCTCGGTGTCTCCAGTCCTCTACATCTCAGAACTGACTTGTGGCGGGTTGCCAGATCTATTGATTCGAAAACCGCCGAAAGACCCGCCCTGTGGGCATTAAAGCGTCACGCAGCCTTCCGACGTCTTATATCTTCTAACGAGACAATGCGTGTGCTACACGTGGGCGTCGGAAACGCGCGCCTCCTCCTTCTCCTCTTCTTCTGCAACAATAACCAGAAATTGTAAGATGCTTTACAGTTCTGTAATGCATGTTCTGGGTGATCTCTTTTTTTGTCTTGTTTGTATCATAGGTTGATTAGATTCCAGGTATCAAATGCACAATGCAAATGCGTAAAAGTTGATAGTTCTCCAGCGGATAGGGTTACAACATCCTGGCACTTTAGCTGTGCATCAGAGGTACATATGTATCTGCATTGCATTCGAATTTACAACTTAACCAGGTCTGATTATGACCTAAACTCCTAAAAGGCTAATTCCAAAATGAATGATGTGCCACCATGCCACCATCAGCTTCACTTAATAAGCAGATCATAATAAATCTCACATTTTTTAATGAATGCAGTATTTAGCAAAATGCAAAAACGGAAACTAAAACCTAATTTCTGCCGCAGGGACAACTGTCTCCCAGGTGAAAAATGTGTGGACACCTGACCAAGCACCAATATTTGCCTTTCACTGGATGAAGGACCCTATTCCTGTACTTGAGTAGATGTGTTGTCCTGCACAACACAGACCATTTTATGGAGAAGAGTTTTCTAGGTGAGGACTGGTAGCTCAGGCTCTGGTTTACTGACCGCATGGGGCCCTTGTGCAAGGCCCTTAAACATCTATGCACTAGGGGTGCTGTATCCTGGCTTGCAGGACACTTCCAATCTCTTTCACTCCAAACTTGGCAAACTGTACACAGAAACATTGACATGCAGAAACAGGATTAAAGCCTCTTATTCAATACGACTGTTTTGAAATACCGTTGGCCATCTTTATTCATAGTAGTGATGGTCCATTCTTAGACCGAAACTGTGACACCGAGTTCAGAGTGGCATCTTTGTTGCTAATGTTCTTTTACGAGACATAGCACAGCAGCTTTTGTGCTTCCATTGTAAACACTGTGTATTTCACCAGACCTTGTTAATCGGCTTTGTAGCTCGTCAGAGTGACACTGAGGTGATTAAAACCATCACTTGATAAATGTCTACCACCAGTATACCCAGTCAGTGCTTTTGCTTTGCCAGGAAAAATCTACAACCCAAATAATATCTTGGCAGTGGCAGTTTTACAGTGGTCCCTCTCCATTTATGGATGTAGGAGACGCAGTATGAGTGCTGTGCAGAAAAAAAAACACGTAGGCTCAAATCATCAGTAATGTATAGCTGCAGAATTCACCTATGATCCCGAAAGACCAGAGAAAAAGCCACTGCACAGTTTTTGATACCTTTTCGACAATAAAATTCACCCATCCAAACAGCTGAGCCGTTTCATTCCATTTCCACATGGCGCGTGTGTACACAGAGCTCCTTAATATATTTATAGCCCAAGCATCTCAGTGTACAACTGTTGAGAGCGGTCAGGGTGACCAGACTGCATTGTAAATTCCTATAGCTACACTCTATTCAGAGTGCAGTTCACCATAACTGAGATCCACATTAGGGATAATAGTGCATGCATCTATAATAAATGGCAAATAATTAACAAAAACATTGTGAAATGCATACAATCATAAAGGCACAATGTGCGTTTTCTGAACTTATGTAAAACTCCTGATTGTTTTATTATTTCAGTCGCTTCTTTCCATCATACTACAGCTTCAAACCCAAGGTGTAGAGGAGAGGGCTAAAGGTGCTTCTTCTGAGAAACATGAATATTTATATATATATATATATATATATATATATATATATATATATATATATATATATATATATATATATATATATAAATAAATCCTGCCGTTTGTTAGGCCCCTCCTCATGTCATGTCTTTATTACCTGATAGTAATGGCTGTATGACAGGACAGTAAATCTGTACTGGTATATAAGCTGCACATTGACTACTCTAAAACATATCCAAGTTTCATTTCTATGGTATTGTCCCTTGAGAAGATACACTAAAATGGTTGCTGAAATGTGAGGTGTGTATTCACGTTTGTGAGATACTGTACATATATGTGTATGTAAACACTAAAATAAGAAATGTTTACATCATTAGTCATTAGATATACCAAAAGTAAGGCTACTTTACCACCTAACACTTTGACTTAGCCTAAACATACTATTCTGACCAATCACATATGGAGAAACATACACTGACCCTAGAAAATCAGTGTGACCCCAAACAGAACAAAATAAAATACAAATTTTCCATTTTACAATGTAAATAAAAGCCCAAAGTGTTTCTTCTAGAAACCAGATCCATCAGTTGTCTATAAGTGCTATAACTGTGTAAAAGTGTTTTGTGCCCTGAACTGAGGACCGGAGGTGCCGTTATCAAAAAAAGAGAGTTAATTCTAAACCTCAGCTAATGTAAAGCAGCACTGGTCATTAGCTGCTTCACTGCCCTTTTCCGGTCATTACATATTTATGCCGATAGCCAGCAGTAATTAGAGTTATGGCTTTGAACTCGAAAGTTGTTCAGAAAGTCTACACATCTGCTTAACAATGTTCTTAACAATTCATTTGCAGTTGTAGAATTTATTCTTGAACTGCTCTTAGTGTATGCTCTACCAGATAAGTCGCATGGCACATGGCATCTTGAAAACGATCTCCTACACCACTTTGTCCGATCATCAAGAGTTCTGCAAGCCACAGTGTCATATACATATGGGACCTGTGTGTGTTTTGTTTGTAGCTAAGTGATGGTGCCTCAGAAGGACACTGAACAGGTGGGCTATTCATTTAAGCATAAACATTAAGCAGACACTGCTGAAAATTTTAATGCTATAGAAGATATATTGTAATATTGGCATTAATGATATATGCTATACTGTTTACTAGGCACTGTGTGTTCAGATGAAACATTATTCGGAAGCAATCTAACAAACAACAATTAAAGACCAAATAAAGACCAAATCCCAATTAAAGTCTTCAATACAAAGCTACACAGTCAAGACTTCATTAAGACTGACAAGACCAACTTCATTTCTGATTCCAGCTACACCTCAGGGATGCCCTGAATCTTCTCAAGCCAAAGCCAATTCAAGCAAATGTAGTTTGTGGACTGCATCAAGGATCGGCTCTGAGCCCTTTCCTGTTTGCAGTGGTGATGGACAGGTTGAAAGACGAGGTCAGGACTATGATGTTTGCGGATGATATTGTGATTTATGGTGAGAGTAGGGAGCAGGTTGAGAAGAGCCTGGAGAGGTGGAGGTACGTGCTGGAGAGAAGGGGAATGAAAGTCAGTAGGAGTAAGACAGAGTACATGTGTGTGAATGAGAGGAGGGCATTGGAGTGGTGCGGTTGCAGGGAGATGAGGTGATAAAGGTGGAGAAGTTCAGGTACCTGGGGTCAACAGTGATGGAAAGTAATGGAAAGTGTCAAGTGTAGTTAGTTTGAAAGAGGCAGATGTAGTGGACATGGGGGTATTAAGATGGGTGATCCGCTGTGGTGACCCCTAATGGGAGAAGCTGGAAGAAGAAGAAGAAGAAGAAGAAGAAGAAGAAGAAGAAGCTTTAGTTGGCATCTGCAGATGGCACGGCGGATTGTGTTTACCCGCAGTGGTTTCTGGAAGTATTCCTGGCCCCATTTAGTAATGTCAATTACACAATCATGCTAATGAGTAATGCAGTTTTGTCTAAGGTCCCGGTTTTGTTTGTACGGGCCCCTCTGATACTTTTGATGGTGTTATGTATTGTAGATTATGAGATTTGCAAAGCCTTTGAAATTTGACGTTGAGGAACGTTGTTTTTAAAGTATTCTACAATCTTTTTACGCACTCGTTCACAGATTGGAGAGCCTCTGCCCATCTTTACTACTGAGAGTCTCTGCCTCTCTAAGACATCCCTTTTATAGCTAATCATGTTACAGACCTGATGTCAATTAAATTGATTAGTTGCTAGATGTTCTCCAGTTGAATTTTTTTTTTTTCAATATTTGGCTTTTTCAGCCCTTTGTTATTGTTTTTTTAAAACCTGTAACAGGCATAACATTTTAAATGAGCTCATTTGAAACATTTGTTATGTTCTCTAAGTTCTACTGTGAATAATAAAAAAAAAAAAATCATGTGATTCAAAAGTCTTTTAGTTTTTATTTTATTTAAACTTAAAACAACATTTCCGGGATTCGGGTTGTACAAGATACACAGATTTTTATGGTCCTATCAAGCAGACAAAACCATGAACATGATAAATAGGACATGTGGCTTTGCATGGTTACACGTCATTTTTGTTGCCAGTTATTTAGACAATAATGGCTGTACGCTGAGTTATTTTTAGAGGACAGTAAATCTGTACTGCTGTACAAGCCGCACATTGACTACTCTTGAATATATACAAGTTTCATTTCTATAGTATTGTCCCTGAAGATTTACTTAAATGTTTGCTGAAATGTGAGGGGTGTACTCACTTTTGTGAGATATTGTATATATAACGTGTCTTCTTGGCATTCAGAATCGACTCATTGTCAAAACCAAGGACTCACCATTATCTCTGACCTGCTCTAAAATTACAGTAGTGTAAAATCCACACTGTTTATCTTTATTGTGTTCCATTAACTCAATCAACAAGGACCATTATATTGCAACCACTGGGACTCATTCAGGAAAATAATCATCTTCTCTCTATTTGTTTTTGACTCACTTTACATCCCCTGCCCAAACTGTATAGTCTTTCTCTTTAAAAAGCTTTATCTTAAAAAAAAAATTGTATATACAATTTATCCTATTTTTCCTATATATATCTTTATCTTTATATATTTTTATATTTTACATAGTTTAAACCCCCCCTATTCCCTCATGCCGGACAATCGTACCAGGCATTTCACTGCATGTCGTACTCTGTATGTATGTGTACGTGACAAATAAAATTTGATTTGATTCGATTTAATTTGATTAATATTGTATTCATTTTATTTTTCTAGTTTTTCTAGTTCTTCATATTTTTATAGCACCAGCACACTATGACAAATTCCTTGTACATGCAACCCATAATACGCAGTAAATATTATTTCGATTCTGAAAGTGTATCAGATTGTATCGGACTGCATATAAATCTGGAAAGCGGCTCTTGAAGGTTAAAACTCTAAATAAACAACACAGTGTCAGATCTATAGACATTTCCCCTGGAATGTTCTTATGACCTGGTAACAACTTTTCCATGAGCTGATGGTTGGGGAATTAGATGAATAAAACAAAGCAGCAGTGCAAAAGTCTTTCCAGTGAATTTCGTCACTAGATTATTGAAATGAATTATATACATTATATGAATTATAGAATGTTATAATGTTAAGCATTTTACCATCTTGAAAATAAAGGCATGTATTGTTTGACCCTGTGGTTTTTCCCCGTCCAAAGCTACAAATTATTTATTTCTTTAATGACTCATTCTCTTTACTATGTTTGTATCTCCTGTTTCCATGGACAAGATATCTAAAGATCATAAAGACAACATCTTATTTGCTGATTCTATCTTCTTGGGTTTATCTAAAGTGGACCTCTGACTAGCACTTTTCCTTGCAGAGTGTGTCAGCTAGCTTGAATAAACCAAGGAAATATGTCTTATGGAAAATATCATGATTATGAAAGCTTGCCTCTGGAAGAGTTGAAAATCATTCAAAAAGAGCCAGATTGATGTATAAAACGTTGTAAATCAAATTGCCTGCCCAATGTACTAATATCATTAGTACATTGAAATACATCTTGATAATGGTCTTTAACAGCGGTCCATTCACTATAAACCGAGAGACTCACTCAGTGCACAAAGCCCAAACTAGGAGAGGCCTCTTTTCATTTTACGATGCTGCTGCTGCTTCGACTGCTTCTGCTTTGCCACTTTACGGACCTCTTTCTAATCTTGGCTGATATAATGCTCTCCTGGCTGATTTGTTGTCTAGGGGACCTTTGCCTGCTTAGTGTCCCAAGTGTAAATATTTATGTGAAATTCCTCCAAGGCATTCGCATCATGCCTTTTGGTACAAGGGTGATGTCATCACGTTCGGCTTGGGACAAATAAGGAAGGCTTTTAAGCTAAAGAGTCACTAAAGAATAATATTGTGTTTATACAAAGTTTATAGTGTTTGGCTTGTGTCGAAGTGTCCACGCTGTGTGCGGGAACGGCTGTGATATATCTCAGGGGTTCCCAGTTCTTGCTTCTTGAGTCATCCTGCTCATTATAACGTTTTTTTATTTTATTTTTTTTCATTTCTAGTTCACCTGACTTACAGTATTGTACAGTATACTCCACATGTGGAGATGTGTAGAACGTAAACCACAGCAGAATGAGCTGTAACCACAATGATGCTGAGACAAAGTTTGGTCTAAAATAACATTTATTTATTTATGATAGTTTACCGTAGACCAGTGTTTAGAAAGATCCCACTTACTTAGCCGTAAAAAAACCGTAAATATATTTTAAGCAGCTGCATTTAGAATAATATGTCAAATATCACACCATGCATGCTAAATTGAGTAGGACAGGTGTTCCTAAAAGACAAAAGACATTGTGTCAGCTGTGCAATTTTGTGAAGGGCATAATGTCTTAAGAGATTAAAACAGTTGCTATTAAAAATAGGTTTCCAGCATAACAGGCACACTGTTTAAAAATATGTTAATACAAAAGGCTTTGCAAATCAATTAACATCTGCCTGGAATACAAGGAAAAAGAAAAACAATAGTACAGTAATCCCACGTTTATGAACGAAAAACCACAATAAATGGAAACGGAACGCCGCCCCAAAAATGCTATTGTATGTATACGGTATTGTACTGTATTAACATTTTACTTCATTTTATAATTAATAATTATATTTTATTAATAGATTTCATTATTTTAACATAAAACTCCATAATAACAATTCTCTATGAGTGTTTTGGACTATCGTGCTCTTCGTGAGAAACCGAGAAAATCAAACTAATTAGATACGTGACAAAAGCAATTCCGCGATAAACCAGGGGGGGCGCCAGATTCAAACCGCGGTAAAACGGGGGAATACTGTATAAGATATAAAATAAAATATGTCTGTATAAAATATGTCCATGATCGCACTGTGAATTAAATAATTAATCCAGAACATCACAGCTCCAATTGTTTTATTCCTCATTGTATTTAACACCTTAACAGCTTTTACATAATACCATAGACCCTATGAATCGTATATATTTTTGAACATGAATCTCCATTTCTGTTAGAATAACCTCCATTCTTCTGGAATGATGTTCCAATACATTTTGTGGAGATTTGTGACCAATCAACCACAAGGGTGTAAGTAAAGTCAGGTACTGATATTGGTGAGGTGATGGGGCCTGGGGTGCATTCAGTGTTCCAGTTTATCCATAAGGTGTTCAATAGTGTTAAGAGCTTTATAGGAGGTGATCTTTTATTCCAATCTTCATGGAGTTGGCTTTGAGCACAGGGGCATTGTTATGCTGGAACAGGTCTGGGTCTTCTAGTTCAAAAGACGAGGATTGAGAACGATATTACAGTTTTTCTCAATTGTTTTGGAGCATTTCTCGAATCATCCTTAATATTTGCAAACCAGTAATCGCATTTCTCAAAACTATCTGTACAAACAGCACATTGGATTTCTTGCAAAAGCCAGTACTTTTCTCAAAATCCTCAGGTAATCTCTCACAAGTAAATATTTGTTTTAATGAACATCTCATTCCCATCAGAATGAAAAGTCCTTTTGTCGTTGTTCAGAAACAACATCGTCAAAATGTTTAGTCGTGTTCTCAGTATGATGCACAGTTTCAGTATTTCCTCATATGAACTATGATTTGGGTTACAGTGGTTGAAAATGCACAAGGCTGAATTTTCTCTGTTTGGCATCTATGAAGTTCAGCAGCACAAATGTATTTATTTTATTGCATACTTGATTTATACTGAATGCAAGAGACCAGACAGGATTTACACTTTTACTGTACTGTATTAGTGTCTGTTCGTTTCTTGGTTTTTCTGAGTTTTTTTTTTCTGGTTTTTACTGGTTGATTATTGGTTGATCTGATGCCGTTCACTCGCCTTCATTAGTGACATTCAAGATTCATCTGCACAATTCATCACTTCAAGTCACATTTACCAAAGAAAAGTTTAATAGAAATTTTAGATGACAGATGATGACAACTGTTTGATGCTGAGATGTTTTGGGGGTGTAGATGATTCAGGTGAAACCAGTATAATATATTTTGATCAACATGAACATAAACAACTGATAATATAAGTAACAGCAGACACTTGAACACAATCGATTAAGTGAATGTACCAAAGCATTCGCAATTTGTTTAAAGCAGCAAGAAATGCTTTCATAATGTGCATAAATGACTAAATGACGTGGAGGTTGAATAAGTTGTTTTTGAGAATTTTATTTCTGATCTGAGAAACGCTCCGAAGCAACTGAGAAAAACTGTAATGAAAAAGAAAACATGGACATTTCGTAGAAAGCATTAAATATCCATAAAATCTGGTGCATTCGAATAAATACAAGTGTTCATCAGTTAACTACTCAGAACTACTCAATCAGTCATACTCACATAAATAGTTTTTTTTTATTATTATTATTTATACAATCAAAATGTGATAACTCAGAATTTCAGCTTTAGATCGTCCTCAAAATGTAAATACACAGAATTTCAGCTTTAGATCGTCCTTATTCCAGTAGCTGAGAGACAGAATGAGGTTGGTGTGTATTTGTGGCCACAGTGCAAGAGTGAAGGTTGCATTAATAGCAAATCTAATATTTACCAAACCAAGGGAGGGGTCCATTGGAGTCAGCCTGTTTCCGAAACACATCTGGGTGTGTTTCTGCAATCAGCACCCAATCATAAGAGAAATTATAATAGATCTGTCAGAAAAAGTACATCCGACATTGCTGCTTGGAAGATGCACCCTTGGTATCTGCATGTTTACACTGCCCAGAGCCTTAATATTTATTGTTGTATTTGTTCAACAGCTCCTGCACATCTTTCACTGCCAAAACCTTTATATTTATTTGCTGTACCTATTTTTCTATCTATCTATCTATCTATCTATCTATCTGTCTGTCTGTCTGTCTGTCTGTCTGTCTGTCTGTCTGTCTGTCTGTCGGTCGGTCGGTCGGTCGGTCGGTCGGTCTGTCTGTCTGTCTGTCTGTCTGTCTGTCTGTCTGTCTGTCTGTCTGTCTGTCGGTCGGTCGGTCTGTCTGTCTGTCTGTCTGTCTGTCTGTCTGTCTGTCTGTCTGTCTAACACACATTCAATATGACAGTGGAGAAAAAAAGCTCATCACTAGGCCATCATCAAAAGGCCAGATGTTTCTCAAATCCTTTGTATCACGTTGTATCACCATTTTCTCACCATTTACACCACATTCAATGTTGCACAAGCCAGAATATGTTTTATATTTGCGATTCTTCAAAGTAGCCTCCCTTTGCTCTGGTGACAGCTTTGCACAGTCAACCTTATGAGGTACTCACCTGAAATGGTTTTTCAACAACCTTGAGGAGCTCCCAGAAGCTTTAAGAGCTTGTTGGCGTTTACTTTCCAGGTCAGCTCAACCCGAACGATCTCAAATGGATAAGATGATTGTGGAGAACAGGCCAGGTCATCCGATGCAGCACTCCATTACTCTCTTTTTTAAGCAAATAAAGTACAAAAGTTTGGACACACCTTTGGCCTGTGGTGTTTAAAAGATTGGGGACCCCAGACCTAAGCAACAGAACCTAAATCAACATTATTTATCCAATTGTCTTCAGCCTGTCTGCCATCATTCACAAACATAAGACACATAATGCTTGCAGGAAATCAGAATCAAATAATAAAAAAACAAAAAAATTTTCAAAGAAATTCCCAGGACTATATTTTGACTGCAACACTCTACTGAATGACACAATGTTGTATAACGGTGAATCTGCAAAAATGCAAAATGCAGATCATGGAACATGCAAAAAATGTTGGGGAAAACCAGTGGGGAATGATACAGTGAAGGTCACACTGGCCAGTGTAAAGACCGTGGGACGACTAATGCAGTTAAATCGGGCGTGTTTGCAATTATCACTCGTTATCATAAATCCAACTTCCTCTGTTGTCATATTATTTATGAACCAATATTCATTCCCAGAAACAATGAATGAATTACTAAACGAAACGCAATGTTTTTTAACGAGTAAAACAAAATATCACTAGGAAAATGTGAATAAATCAATAATAAATACTGGCGATCTAATCTGGGGGCTCAGTGGTTAAGGCTCCGGATTGTTGATTAAAAGGTCAGGGGTTTAAACCCTGGTATCGCCAAGCTGCCACTCTTGGGGCCCTTGAGCAAGGCCCTTAACCTTCTGTGACCCGGAGGTGCTGTATCATGACTGACCCTGCATTCTAACATGCGAAGAAAGAATTTCACTGTGCTGTAAAGTGCCTGAATCATCTTTCATTTTTTTTGTTTCTACCTTTAGAGGTGTTAAAGGGTGCAATTTCGGAGGAATTTTGGAGGAAGTTGCAGATGAGGGATTAAACATGCATGAAGTAGCTCAGCATCAAAGCCTTTGAAACGAGTCACAAGGCCCAAGTCATAAGTTTATTGCTTTTCATCGATGTGCCAGAATACACATTGCTGACGATAAGTTACTCTTTGATTTCATTTTTTAAAAACACAAACACTTTCAATCTGCATTTAATGATGTCTATATATAAAAGGGCAAACAGTCCTAATGTATTAAAGTATGTCAGGTATCATGTTCAACTTCTGTATAAATGTGTAAACGCTCTCTAAATGACTTACAGATTATCTTCTCTTAAAAGAAGGAGGCATGCAATGTTGCACAGGAAGTACAGGAAGATTACAGTCTTACCCATGATACACACATCATGTTCCAGAATGTCGTCGCTCCAAATCTCGTTTTCCAGAGTTGCACCAGGTTTTAATGGACAAGTTGAAAAACAGTTTAGACAGATGTGTTTTGGCCTGGTTATTGGAAACTCTTCAAAGATCATTGCATAGATGCAGTGTGTCAGGGATGATAAATTCAGTGCATCGGGATAAAAGTTAACGATGTAATGCACCGAATTAAAAAGGTGTAATTGTATAATGATGCATGAGGCACTTTTATTATTTAAAAAGTGACCAATAATTTGTGACCAATATTTTATATGTAGATCGATTTCTCCTCGCTGAACTGTTTCTCTTCTGTTTCATATGACGTTTCACAACATTACGGAGACTGTTTGTGAAAGGGGCCATGCATTAGAAGTCAGAAGGCACTTACGTAAATTGATGATTTGCTGTCTGTCTCAACCGAAGAAATAAAATTGAACTATCAGTACCATATTGAGTTGCATAGCATCATATTTTTTTCCATTGCATCGTATTGTATTGAATCGCATTTGCTGAATCTAAAGGAAATCGAATCACACTGCAGTAGCTGCTTCATATGTATATTTAATGTATCGTATTGTTGGCTATGCATCGAGATGAAAAGCTGAGTTATAAAGATGCACATCTCTACAGTGTGTCAATAGTTTTTTAGACATACCGTATACCAAGCTTGGTTTTAGGTTCTTTGTGTAAACTTTGTGGCTACATGTGTATCTAGTATTGTATGTATATCTGATCTTCCTGTTACCCCTCTATACAAGAGCAGTTATAATCTGTAACCTTTAAAAAAATTATACAAAATATTTTACAATCTGTGACTTTTTTAAAATGATATAAAAAATGCATCGCGCATGATCAAATGATTTGTGTACAAAGATCAAGACAAGATTTCTCCTTTCATATCTTACAAAATGATAGGCCAGTACAGAGGAATCATCCTACAGACAGCATTTCACAATTCTTTTGACTGGACCAGATTTCCTTATGAACAGAGAACCGAACATTTCCATAAATTCGGTATTATATCATGGGGCCTTACATGCTGTTTGGAGAGAAAGGGTGACATTGCAGACCGTCTATCCCGAACCATCTAGAGACGTACCAGTGCCAATTGGATCCCACTACATGTGTGATTTTGACATTGGACCTCCTGGAGTGTTTAAAGGCTCTGGCATGGAGAAGCTGATGCTGGATCTGTGATGATCACAAATGTTGAGCTCAGTAGCTCCTACTTTTATAACCATAATGACTGTATAAGACTTTAGAAAGAACATTACTTATAATCTTATACTCCAGTTCTCATGTTAGTTCTCACTCTCCAGTGTTCTGTATTGTTGAAAGATTTATGATCAAACTTTTGATGTCACCCAAATGAGGATGGGTTCCCCTTTTGAGTCTGGTTCCTCTCAAGGTTTCTTCCTCATTACATCTGCCACAGTCTGCTCATCAGGGATAAATGCACACTGTTCACCTTCACTCTTGATTTCTGTAAAGCTGCTTTGAGACAATGTCTGTTGTGAAAAGCGCTATAGAAATAAACTTGACTTGACTTGACTTGACCCAGAGTTGATGTAGCTGAGGGCATCCAGCAATCCAGTGTGCTGTAATCCTTTCAAAGATCCATGCAAATATTAAACAGCTTGATACAGTGCTAATTAATGGAAGTGAAGTCAGTAGATCAAATGTGGTCCATCTTCTTGTTTGCAGAAGTAGGAACGACTTCTGGTTACTTCTTAGTAAAGCGACTGGTGACACTGCACAGATAAAATCATTAAATGTCTGTAGGAAAGATTGTGCACCAGAAGCTTTTCTAAATAGGATTCGGGATCCAATGTTGCAGGATAAAATCTTTTTAAATGCATGAAGGAATGAAGAAAGGAAGGGGGGAAGGATGGAAAAACCTATTGAATATATGATTGTGTTTGTGTGTGTGTGTGTGTGTGTGTGTGTGTGTGTGTGTGTGTGTGTGTGTGTGTGTGTGTGTGTGTGTGGGTCCATGCATTAGAGTAGATTAGATTCAATTGTATAGCGATTGTGCAGAGTACAAGTACAGTGAAAATGAAATGCAGGCAGCATCAAACCAGAAGTGCAAATAGCAATGTATATAAATAAAAAAAAGCTATTATATATTTGTAATAGTTTTTTTTGACGATTACAGTGTCAATTTACACTAACTAGTAAAAAACACATGCATTTTGATGCCATTTTTCTCAAATATTCCAAACATCTCTCAATCCGAGCCTCTTAATGTGTTAATATTTGATATTTTAATATTTTGATTTGTCACTTGACACCAATCACTGTTAGTTAGATGTCCAGGAGCATTTAGTCAAATAGTGATGTTTTCCTATGTTAATTGTGTTTTAATGTTAAATCT
This sequence comes from Silurus lanzhouensis, assembly GCA_039877035.1. NCBI lineage: Eukaryota > Metazoa > Chordata > Actinopteri > Siluriformes > Siluridae > Silurus > Silurus lanzhouensis. The sequence continues at coordinate 910,645 of JBCEWE010000326.1, read as the reverse complement.
CCTTGTTTGTGCTTTTCCAACATTACTGTAGTTATTAATGAATTAATCATTATAATAATTACCCTCTTACACTATATGGCTAACTGTTCCCAACATCAAGCTAACATGACTAAAGGTGGATGAAATTTGATGTTAATGTTTTTTTGATATGTTTTTCCATTTTGTGTTAATAAGTTGTAAAGAAAATGGGATTTACAACTTATTTAGAAATGTTTTTATTTGAGATATTAATACATGTTGTATAATAAAATAGAAAGGTAGCAATAGTAGCATGCAGTAATGAAATTCTCCATATTTTATTGGTGTGGTTGTACAATGGGGTGTTACATTATAATCGAAATCGAAAAATAATTCCATTGGAGCTTTCAAGGCTTTAATGCCAGAAATAAAAGGTCTGTTCAGTCTCTAGGATGGTGCTTAAATTACTGGGTCTGTAGAGCTCCTGTGGGTTTCCTCTGGTTTTCTTTTACCTTCTTTGCATAGACTTTGACTCCACTGAAAATACTAGAATTAGTTTTTTTTTGGCATAAACCACATTCATACAATTCTTCAAATCTTTTTTAAAATTGCAGTCAATATAATTTAGGGTAAGCGTATAATGAAGTGAAACAGAATTATGGGAAATACGTATATGGGGTTTAGCCTCAGCTCTGCCTACTGACCACAAGACAAGACACTTAATTATATTTCACCTGACATTTAACCTCATGTCTGTAATGCAGTTATTTTCAGTGAAATATTTAACGATGTCAAATACATTTAGAAATTTCCCCACTGTGGGACGAATAAAGGTTTATCTTATCTTATCTTATTTGAGTAATACCTTCACACTCACAGGACCTCACATTTCTATGAAATGTATGCTATTTTTCTGCAGCTGAAAATCTTCCAATGGTCATTAACACACCATGATTTGTTGTTCACCTTTGACACCCACATTGCTTTCAATAAAACCGACATTTGAATGTTAAACTGTTGATCCCTGTCCCATCTAACATGGAATCATTATACTGTAATTAGGTTTATTGATAAATACATTCGTCTCTTTTCATAAAGTAGCAGTTACACAAATCAAAGCAAAAAAAAAACTGTGTTCTAGTATTAAAAAAATCTCCAGAAATGAATCCCTGCACGTTATATTAACCTGCTTTGTTTTCACAAAGTGTAAAATTCTACATTTTTATATTTATGGCTCCCTTTACAGAGCGAGTTACAAAGTGCTTCATCAGACTTCCAAAGTCTCCATCAAAAATGCATACTGATTTGTGTCTTAAAATTAATACTTAAATCATTTTTTTAAATCTGTAAATTTACTTTTACTTAACTATGTTATGTTTGAAGTAGCAGCTTGGTGTGGCTGCAATTAGATAGCTTAGTGGTTAAGGCATTGGATTTTGGATCCAAAGACAGCGATTTCTCTTTCTCCAATAAAACTGAGCTGAACTCCAATAAAATGAAGTGAACCCTGCTGTGAAATATGAAATAGTACAGTATTGTAATGCAGTGTAAGCGGTGTTTAACCACTGAACTATCAGCTTATAAACACACACCAAACCTGCCTTAAGCATGTGGAAGTTAGTAATATAAAATCTGCACTGCTGCATTGGTAGTTCAGAAGTTTGAGTTAACATGTTAGTAGGTTTCTAGACCCATTATTTTGCTATAGTAAAATAAAATGTAATTACAATAGAGGCAGTTTTTCTTTCCAACTCATCCAGAGTCACCTGATTTTACCTAATTAAATATCAAAAGTTAATCTAGGTGCAGTTTTGCAAATGTGCACTAGAAACATCCGAGTTTAAAATAGGACTAGTCCCAAATCAGCTTTACAGAGATAATTAGGTTAGAAATATTCTAAATTTATACTTTAGTCCCTATGAAGCTCTGAAGCTCTTGTTTTCTTTGTACATTAAAACTTAAACCCATTAGACTGATAAAAGATCAAGACCAAGACACGATATAGCTGAATCAGATAGATTTTATTTCAGAATCTCAAGCTTTAGTCATGTACAGATAAGTGCAAGAACCAGTAATAAACACAGTTACCTAAAGTGGTATAAATACAATCTGTCCTTGTTGAGGAGATCTAGTAAGCAACTTTCCAGGGACAAAAATGGTGTGAAATAAGTTTATGGACTTCAGCCTCAGCCCTGCCTCCTTACCTCAAAAGAAGACCCTATATTATTTTTCACCTGGCAATTAACATTCTCCTTACATCTTTAATGCAGTTGTTATGAGCAAACTATTTAATTAGGTCAAATACAATAGACTACCAGAACATCTCATTTTTATTACATTTTTCTACAAGAGAAAAGCTTCCAAGGGTTTTATTGCTTTTATTTAATGGTATTTAGAATCAGGACAAAATCGAAACAAGGAAATACAAGAACAAGCAATCAGCACAATTACCTAAAGTGGTAAAAAATACAGACCAAGGATCTAAAAAGCAAAACTTTGCAGGGGCAAAAGAAACTTATAGATGTTATTTTTTTAGATAATAAAGAACTAACCACTTTAAATGAGCAGTTACTATAGAAACAGCAATATATTAGATCTAGTTTATTAATAAAATTCGATTTACGGTCTGTATTTTTCTTTTTTTTTCACAATCAATTTCAAGGATTCAGCCGAACACTCAACTGACTGATTAATTAACTGACTATGCAGCGCTGCTTGTCTCTTCTGCTGAGGGTATGATGGGAAAGCCTTTTTTGTTCAGAGCCTTCTTTAATGTCTTTAATGTGTTTATGATGGTTTCTTTATTGTTGAGGATGTTGTAGGAAGTGAGATCCACCAGCCTTTGGAAGTCTTCTGTAGAGTAAGTGAAGTGTGAGGTGACGTATGGTGAGGATTTAGTGCTCACATTAATATTTCCTTCGTTTAGCTCCTTCTTTCCTGTTCGCTTTACTCCTGCAGATTGAGAGCGTATATATAAAACACACATATACATTGTTCAGTATTGTTACAGAGTATCACCAATTGAATACATACAAAATGTTTATCCAATGATTAAACTAAGTTGGTGTGTAACATTAGATTGGTCAAACTTATCGTTTGGAGATCATGATGCCCAGCCATCATTGGGCAGAAATCAGGCAAAGCAAAACTGGTCACACAGTTTTGTTGCGAGGGTGGAACACTCTTGTTCCAGCTAAAGCACTACTAGCCAATCATAGCCATCCATGAGCTCATGTTTGTGTAAATCACGGGAAGTGTTATTGGACATTGGACTTTTTGTTGGATTTCTGATCGAAAGGTTGCAAGTTCAAATCCCAGCACAGCAGCCAGGTTGCTGCCTTTAAAACCCTTTTCAAGATTCTTAACCCTCAGCTGTTCAGAAGGTAATTGTGAGTTGCTCTTGTTAAGGAAGTCCCCTTATGCCTCCCCCCGATGTGGCATGAGCACCACTTATGTGATATCATTAGCAACACGTAATAGTCTCAAAAACTGTCTCATCAGCTATGTGATAGAGATTCACAGTCGATGGGAAATGGCCCCCATATAAAACAAGTGTGAACCCTAGTACAAGTTGCATTCAATATTTACGGAACTTGAAAGAGTTCCAGCACTCAGACCACCTTCTACAGGTAGTCGCAGGTTGGGTTCCATGGGGTGATTTTTTTGTCTGCATGGCAGCTTGCAGACAAAGCTTGTAACTCTGCATGCAAACTTGACATTGTTACTAAACTGCCAGTCCCCTAGAAAACCCAGGTGGTTGGAACCTTGGATGTTATATATATATATATATATATATATATATATATATATATATATATATATATATATATATATATATATATATATATATATATATATCTCTATATACACACACGTATGTACCATAACATAATTCTACATTGCCATGCCTGATTCAGTGATTAGCTTGGGTTACTGTCAATGCAACATTTTGCATATACTCTGTGTCCAAAGTGTCGTTAGGGTTCTTCATTTTCCTCCCAATGTACAGTTTTCTAACATTAACAAAATACACTGTTCCATTAAGGACAGTCCTACTATCTGAACGAGAAGCTTTTTCTCTCTTTTTTGTTTCCGAAGTAACTAAACACCTCCAAAATAGTGCATTTGCAACGAGCAAACTAATCACACTCAAATACTTTCAGTAAGGTTGCAGGTGGACAGAGTGTATTTACCAGGTTCTTTATAGGTTTTGAATGAGACGTTGACCAGCGGGAAGTGGAGCACTATGGGAGCATCAGGATTTTTCTCATCCTCAAACACGTACACTTCCTTATAGGGCTGAGATGTGTACTTGCTGAAGTCTATCTTTGGGAACGGTAGCTGGTGTTCAATGCAGTACTTCTGAGTGTCCTTGATGACCTGATATTAGAAACATACATTTGTTTGGATTTTTGAGTCACAATAAACAAGCCAGCTTCAAACCAAGTACTATAAAATTTCTGTTTAAAAGAAAATATAAATCTGTTCACTTTTGTTAAAGGTTCCCTACATCACCTACAATTCCATTCAATGGCCAAATTGATAGTAGTGAAAGAGAGAGAAAATTTTTTACCTTTAGCTGATCCTCATCCCAAGAGTAGCTGAGGCACAGAATGACGTTTGCGCATCTGTTGGGTCGCAGCACCGGAGGAAAAGCTGTATTATTGGCTAATCCAGAATCCACCAAACCTAGAGTTGAGTCCATTGGAGTCATCTTATTCGGAAACATGTCTGGGTTTGTCTCTGTGAAGGTGACAAACGAAAAAAGACGATCCTTGATATGTTAAAAAAAAAAAAAAAACACGTCTAGAAACAGTTGATACACTCATTGACCGTTAATTTATCATTGTTAGGAACACCTACAGCTGCAGATGGAAGCAGCTTTTTGATGAGAGAGGTTAGAGGTCATTATGGTCCAACATCTCGTCCAGTTTTGTTAGATTCTGTGCCCTTAAAGTAAAATTTTTTTGCTGATATTGCTCATCATCCTCAATGTTTAATCTAGGCTCAGCATTCAGAACTGCTTTTGTGTAAAGTTACTATAGCTTTCCGGTCACCTTGGACCAATCTGGGATTTCTCCTCTGAACTCAAGAAACTGCAAATAATTCAGCACTAGATGTTTCCTGAATAGAATTCAAAGTCGATTAGATCCCTTTTTTTCTTTAATCTAATGTTTGATGCAAATATATATAGCAATAGACTTTGAAATGTGGTGCTGCTGCCACGTAACTGGTTGATTTTGCACGAATTAGTAAGTATACAGGTGATCCTTAAAAATGTGGTCAGTGAGTGTACATTTCATAGAGTTTTTAAAGGTCGTTTAAAGGATGAGACTAAAAACCTGCAAGTATTTAAATTTGTGAAATAAAGCAAACAAAATAAATTGAGTTCGGACCCTTCGAGGTGTTGAAGTTTGGACTTTTCCTGTATAAGTTGTGTAGGAAAAATCCTCGGAGGAAGTTGAACACGCTGCTGATGATTGGCCGATTGTTTAGGAATTCGCTCAGTGCTGTATCCTCTGAATCGACCCGTAAAGTATCCATCGTCGTGCTCTCATTACCTGCCGCTACAATCCAGAGGAAAATGTTACAAATTGTTTTACCAGAGAAACTGGAAAGACATGCTAATACATAGAAATGATTTAGTTGATAAAAACATCACAAAGAAACTAATAATACTCTATACTGACAAAAGTTTGTGGACACCTGATCATAAGATTTGTATGTGTTTTTTGACAATACTGTTTAATACTTAGTCCCAATTTGCCTCCAATCAAAAACCTGCACAACGCCAGCTCCATGAAGATCTGATTTGCATAGGTTGGGGTGGAAGATCTCTTGCTATGGAGCTCTGACCTCAACCCTATTAAACACCTTTTGGATGAATTGGAATGCTGACTACACCCCAGTCCTCCTCACCTTACCTACATCAGTACCTGACTTTTACTAACACCCCAAATCCCCATGGTTACACTTTAAAATCAAGTGGAACATCATCTCAGAAGTGTGGAGGTTATTATAACAGCAAATGCAGACTAAATGTGGAATGGGATGTTCAAAAAGCACATAACATTCTTATGCTCTGGAGTCCACAAACTTATATATAGTTCTTTTTTTTATTATTACTTTTTCTATGTCTGTGTCTTGTCTTTGTACACCCCTAATTGAAATTCGTTGTAATGAACAGCGAATGAAGCTAATACGCAGGTGTAATTACCAATATGGTCTACATTTCCTCCAACCCAAGACGGGATCACTCCAGTAATAGAACTCCATATCTGTGCCAGGTTAATAGAGAAAGCACTGCTCCATATACCTGCATATGCAAAACACAAACACACACACTGTTAGATTAGTAGTAGTTAGACAATATAATACACTCTTTGATACAAATGCAGCACTGACCCAGGAGAAAGGAGATGCGTGTTTCTGGAAGCTTCTTAACCACATGACCCAGGTAGAACTCACTCCCGAAATATTCAGCAGGGAAAAATGCGCCGTATTTGGAAAATCCCACTTCGAATGGGGTAAACTCGCACCATTCTGTATTCGACAAATAGACACATAAGCTGAAAATGCTTTTTAATTGACACACAGCAGACTAACAAATGACCCCCAGAGTTCAGATCACAGCAGGTTGAAATATACAGAGGAGGTTTAAAGGGCAGTTTGTATACCAGGGACTGTGGAGCCAATAGAGTTTTTTTTCATGTTCACTGCAGTGTAGATTGGGAGTGGGTTCTGGCCTTCGGAGACTGCGTTCTTCTGGTGAGACAGTGTATCTGTGTGTTTCTGAATCAAAGACAAAATCTATTAAGATAAACTCACAAAGAAAGACTCTTGAAGTAACTCTAGTATTTCAGCTAGTTTGTATATATATATCATAAAAGTTAGTACACTCCTCATATTTCAATAACAATTTTATTGTATCTTCTCAATACTATAGAAATCAAACTTGGATATATTTTAGACTAGTCAATGTGCAGCTTGTACAGTAGTATAGATTTATTGTTTTTTGAAAATAACTCAACATACTGCCATTATTCTCTAAATAACTGCCGACAAAAATGAGTGCACCCTCAGTGATAACAGCTGTACGTGGTGCAAAGCCACATGTCCCATCATTCCTGTTCTGCTTGACAGAACCATACAAATGTTTGTATCTCTTATTAGAGCATTTCAAATGTAAAGTGCTTTGTGTACAAGTCTCTCATACTAATGCTGGATGCTCCCTATGGATTCTTTATCAATCGATTATCAATGCAAGTGAAATAGATTATGTTCAGCTTCAAGAATTTCTCTTCAAATCCTGCCAATTCCACCTACTGAGAGAGTAAATGAATGAAGGATGGAAGGAATGAAGACATCTGTTAAAGTATGCTAAAATTCGTAGAACAGTTAAGTAGAACATATCTTAAGAAAATTTTATGTTAAATGTAAATTTTTTTATTTATTTAAATCAATTAAATTAATGTAATTAGTATATTAAAAAGTATATCGCATTAATTTGATTTATTCGATTTGTTTTTATAAAATATTATTTTTTATATTATTTAACCAAACTGACATTTGATTTCAATTTCACTGTTCAGATTTTACTGTTGTTTACAAATGTTAATAATAATAAACTGTGTTAATAAAAAATTATGTTTTGCATCAACCCCCCCCCCCCCTTAATTGTACAGAAATTGAACCGAACTGTGACTAAAAAAACTGAGGTACGTACCAAACCGTGAAATTTTGTGCATTGTAACACTCCATATATATATATATATATATTATATATATTTTTTTTTTATATTAGGTCATGCATGGAGAAATTTGTTGGTACGTAAATATAGACGCACCAAATAAAGATGGACCCCAATTATCCTTTAAATATCTAAATTGCCCAAAGGAATTCGATGTCATATGAAAATGTGACGAGAGGACCCTCAACCCATTCTTGTATTCTTTCTATATTTACAGTATCAAAGATATAAGCAAAATTTCTCACTACATTTATGATTTACTATATGTGCTTTTTACCGCTCGATATTTGTTAATTGAACATCCCTCTTTGGAAGATCCCTTCGTTTCATTCTGGCATGTTGAAGCGGTTGTTGTATGGATGGTTAATGTAGTGTTGAGTGGTACAAATTGATTTGTATTTGAGCAAATAAATCCTTAAAAATCAACTGTTGTTGGCTTTTCACTGAGATGTGTCCTGGTGTCTAGTGTATCTTTAAACCTATGTTTAACGTGAGTCAAATACTCAAGTACTGTTCAAATCAGATACTGTCAGACTTTTACTCAAGTCATATTGGAATTGGTAACAATTTGTAATGGAGTACATTTGGGTATCTTTTTAATCTATTTACTCGAGTATGATTTTCAGGAACTCATTACACTTCTGGTGTTGCCTAGTTTTCTGTAACAGCAGTTCTGTAATATAAAGCACAGGTCTATATTTACATTAACACTGATGTATTCCATAAAATAGAATATACAGTAACAAGTCCTCAAAAAGGTTTTGGATTGCCCGTGTGAGTGGATTTCTGTGCAAACAGAGAACAGACCTTTCCAAAGATAAGGTTTTCTATGATGAGCCCCCAGGTGTCGATGAGGGAGACGGAGTGGCCTTCTTTCTCTCTCTTCTGTAGCTCAGAGTGATAATAAGACAGCAGCGCAGGTGAGAAGAGGCTAGCCGTGCTTTTTGACAGCATCTTCTTCGCAAAATTAATCTGGGTCTCCAAGCATTCTTTCGACCAAAATGGGTCAGAGTAGAGACTTGCAGTGCTCCTTTAATACATATATAGAGAGAATGGAGATTTAGGTTTTTTTTACAATTGTATATGAAACATAAGATCCAGCAACACAAAATTCTGTTTGCCTTTCTGACAAAACTAAATATCAGCATGTGGTGTGTACCATCAGTTCATGTACCAAATCTTCAGTTCAATTCAGTAAAATGGTTTTATGGTTAATCATGGTTAAATCCAGATTCACATTTTCCCACATTTGAAATGATCAGATAGTAGGGATGTGCATCTCCATAACTGAGGCTGATGCGATTCACATCTTGACCCATAACCAACGATACGATACATTACAGATACATATGAAGCAGCTACCGATGTGATATGATTCTCCACTACTACGATGCAGTTCAATCCGATTCCGATTCGATTCAACACAATGCAATATGGTAAGAATAGTTCATAAATCATAAATTTATTTTCAGAAGTGCCTTCTGACTTCTAACCCATGGCCCTTTCACAAAAAATTCTATTTTTTAATAAATAAAATAAAAGCAGACTTTCTTTCCTGTTCTGTCAGGAAGATGCAGCTCTACCTCTGCCATGTTAATCCATATAATATGTGACTATCAGGACACGCCTCGGTCTCCGTAGTGTTGTGATATTTCATATTTACGTAGTAGCAGTGGTGCTGAGAAATTAAGCTACATATAAAATAATGGTCACTTTTTTACTAATAAAAGTATAGCAAATGCACTAATAATCGAATATAAATAAAAAATTGTACTGATATAAAAAAGTTTTAAAAAAATGCATCGTGATACAACTGGCAACTTGTATTCAATGCACACTTTTCAAAATTGATGCATTACTTTGATAAATTTTATGCCGATGTACTAATGAAACTCGTTCGATCTTACCATCCCTATAAGATAGCATGGAGGTGTGTGTTTGAACTTGTCTTGCCCTGTTAACACCCACCAGGTGGAGCCAGACACAGAGGTAATGTAGGTGATGGTATCTAGAAGGCCGAGGGTCTGCAGTCCTTTCAGAGAGCCGTACATTCCCGTCATGGCCCTGGAGCCTCCTCCTGAACACACCAAAGCCACTGTTGGAACCTAAACACACATCATCATACCGTGTCACGTTCATCATGACGTTTAGAATGGGGTTCAGTCAGCATTTCAGTTCATCCCAAAAGTATTTAATAGGGTTAAGATCAGAGCCACTCAAGATCTTCCACTCCCATATAGATCTGGCTTTGTGCACAGGAGCATTGTCATGCTGGAACAGGTTTTTGTCTTCTAATTCAAAGGGAAAATTTCATGCTACTTGCTTCCAAAGACATTCAATACACTTGTACAGTTTGGGAAAGAACCACATATTGCTGGAAAAAGTGTCCACATGATGAAAAGGTGCATCTTCTTTCATTGGTCTAAAGTTCAGTTCTGATGTTCTTGTGGCTTTGCTCCCCATGTACTCCCAATGAACATGAGCCTTGGGTACCTCTTATTATAACATATAATTATTGTAGGAGCTCTGACACATTGGTCAATCCACTCATTTTGATTCTTGTCACAGTTGCTCTGATTTTTACATTTGCTTCTTTTTCTGGCTTCCAAAACATTACCTTTGAGAACTGACTGTTCACTTGCTGCCTTAAACATCTGCTACAGAACATGGAAACATTATGCAGGGGCGAATACTTTTGGAAGGCACAGATATAGATATCATCTCCTACCTGCGTGGGATCCAATGGAGTTTTAAGGTTGAAGATTTTCTCGAGTGCACGAGACACCACCTCTTTCCTCTTCAGCAGAAACGCCTTCTCCTCTGCAGGTATGTCGAAATCCAGACGCACCTTCATGTCTTCTGCAGGGCTACACACGAACACAAAACACAAGATCACAATAATGATATAATCAAAATATAAAGAATGAACAAGTTTTCCAATGAATCAGTGAGACGATCTGAAAATAAACTATTATTTAATGATAAAGTGAAATGTTTTAATTAAAGATGTCTGGCAATTTAGAGAACAATCTACTGTATAAGTAACAGACAAATATGAGTTTGCTCTGTACCTGTCCACTGTATTCAAATGCAAATCTATTTTGTCCTGTGAAGTAAAAGAAAACATTATCAGCACTTAATCCTAAGTAAAACACTATATGGACAAAAGTATCTGGACTTCTGAGTTTTTCAGCCGTTTGTGGCTTTTTCCCAAACCTTTACAACAGAATTGAAGGCAAACAATTGTATAGGATGTTTGTGGATGTGGTAGCTTAAAATTTGCCTTTACTAGGAGTTCCAACAATGCCCCTGCGCTCAAAGCCAGCTCCGTGAAGATATGGTTTAGATGGTTTGGAGTGGAAGATCTTCTGCTATAGCGCTCTTAACATTATTGACCATCACTGGCATGAATGTGAACGCTGACTGCACCCCAGGACTCCTCACCTCAATCTTAAGGCTGAATTAGCACGAATCTCCACAAGTACACTCCAAAATCTGGTGGAACATCTTCCCCGAATTGTGGACGGTATTATAGCAGCAAATGGGAACTAGATATGGAACAGGTTGTTCAAACGGAACATACAATTCTTATGGTCAGGTGTCCACAAACTTTTGCCATATAGTGTATAAGGGTCATGGACTACATGATGTTAAAATCACTAAACAATTAACGCCATGATAATTCCAAAACAGATTGATTTAATAAACACAGAGTCAAATAAAAAAACTATTTAACACTTAGCTCAAAGTTTTGAATTACAGCATGAAAGCATTTGTAAAAGATTGTTGTCGTCTCACCTTAGCTACAGGAAGAGAGAGTGTAAACTGACTTGTGGCTACGAAAGGGGTTACAGGAGATACTGCAGGGTTGGAACTTTCATCATTCACCTATTCTCAAACAAAAAAAGGGACAGTAAAATCAGTAAACGACAAAATATCCACCTTTCACACAGAGGAAAAGAAATGTTTCCCTGTACTTTCTTTGCTTAGGAACTATTCTTTAACTGCAACATTTTCTTTATAACCATTCTAATGGCGTGATGATTGGACCACAAATCGTACCATCCGGAGTCCAATCTCGGTCCCCAGGTTTTTGTTGATGTGGTAGCGAACGGTCTGCATGAGGCTGCTGTTGTTGGACAAGGAAATTACTTGTCTTTCGTTATACGCCCCTCGTATCTTCAACAGCATGTCATGGTGAACTAAAAATACAAACCACAAATGGTGGACAAGTCTGTTCACCCAGGATACATTTCTGCAGAACAAATTTTTCATACTAATTTTACCATCAATGGGCAGCTTGTCCAACTTCACCTCCAGAGTAGACAATGGGGTGGCCTACAAGAACAACAAAGTGTATGAGATGAATATAAACTACATTGAAATGATGTATATGCTGATACATTTTCATTTATGGCATTCAGCAGAAGCTCTTTTCCAGAGCAAAGTAGAAAGTAAGTCCTTTGAAAACACAATGAATAAATCAACAGTGGTTCAATAAATTGCAAACTAAGGATACCATCAGCCTAAAGCTCTGTTGGGAGGAATTATAGCACTTTTTTTATACATAAAAACATAGAAAATAAGTGCCAAGTTTTTCTGGAAGAGGTAGGTCTTCCCCCTTAATTTGATGGTAACTAGTAACTCGGCTGGACATCTAGGTTCATTCCACCACTTTGGAGCTAGAACTGGGAAGAGTATTGATGTATACCTGAGAAAAGGTGGGACCAGTTGAGTAGTGCTAGAAGATCAGAGACAGCATGGTGCAATGCGAGGAGTTATCAGAGCTTTGAGGTAAGAGATTGCAGGTCCATTTTTGGCTTTGTAGGCAAACATCAGGCTTTCGAATCTGATGCACGAGTGCAGTTTTCGGAAGCCAGTGGAGGGAACGCAGCAGTGAGGTGGTGGGGGAGACCTTGGTTGGGTTGAAAACAAGCCACGGAGCTGCGTTTTGGATCATTTGCAGAGGATGAATTGCTTTCAGAGGTGGACCTGCCAGAAAAGAGTTGCAGTAGTCCAGTCTTGAAAAAACAAGAGACTAACCAAGCACCTGAGCAGCCTTTGTAGATCAAAAAAACCCAAAAAGAATCCTTGTAATATCGTAGAGAAGGAATTGAAAAGAGCATGTCACATTAGCAACATGTGAGGAAAAATATGTTGATTATCCATGGATAACCCCAAGGTGGCAAGCAGTGGCTGAAGGGGAGATCAGAGAGTTGTATGGGGATATCATAAGATCTTGACCTGGAGATGAATTACTTGGGATGACCAGCAGTTGGGATTGAGTTTCAGATGATGAGCACTCATCCATGATGATATGTCTGCCAGACATGCTGAAATAGTAATATGAGATAAAAAGGTGCGAGATAATGAGGTAATACGAGAGGTAAAAAATGGGAAATGGTGGCTTAGGAGTTCAACTTCTGGAAGCACCAAGCTACCACTGCTGTGCCCTTTAGCAGTGTACTTAACCCTCAACTGCTCAGTTGTATAAACGAGACAACTGTAAGTGGATAATGGCATCTGCCAAATGCGATAGATGGAAAACCATGTTTATAGCACATACTATACACTCAGAAAAACAGGGTCCATCTAAGACGCTACCAGTTATTTCTTTAGGGGAGGGTTACAACAAAAAGCTTTCCTTACAGTCAAATCTCTATATTTAGCTAAATCTAGCAAATTATTTGTTTAATGAATTAGACCAGGAACTTCTTTCCAGTTCTCCTTTTACAATCGGTCAACTCTAATCTACTTTGCTCGACCCCTAAATATATTCAATATTACATCCTCTGTAAGTCTACTAGATTGTTGAATTCATTGTGGAACTTGAGTTCATTATGAACGCATGTGCATGTTCGCGTAACTTTTCGAAGAGATAATTTTTGTAAAATACGTAATGTTGACTGCTGGGAAACATGCTTACCACTAGAACTCCGTTAGAGATGTACGGACCTGGAGCTTCAGGACTGTAACACAAACCCAGAGACAGAAATAAATACTTATTATTAAGCTAATTACTTATGCTTAATGTCTTAATTAGGAACAATACTGTTAAAGAAAAAAAAGCATTCTTCTGGTAGGTTTTTGTGCTTACTGGCAAAACCTGTTTAAAGAAAGTAATCGAACATTTCAGGGCAAGGTGTTCAAGAAAATGATCATCAATAAGACAGGTTTGATGTGGGTCAATGTAAAGTAGATAAGTTCAATTTACATGTTAAGTGTAGATTTGCATGTTCAGTAGTCAGGATTTGTGTAGAGTTTAGGAGGTATAACTGAAAGAGTTGAAAAGGGCTAATTCCCATAGGGTTTGACGTTTTATACACTACAGAACAAAATAACTCAACGTAACTTGGGTTGAAAAAACTGAACAAAGGTGTTTGTACAAGACTGTTGAGTTCCTGCTGATTTTTTCCAATGAAGTATTTTTTTTAAAGAATTTTTTGCAAGAAATTAGCTGGCGAAGCTAAATTTCAGGAGGTGTGCAGTGTGTTGACTTCACATTTCACAATTTTTTTTTATTACTTTTTACCTCTCTGTCAGCTCAAATTCCACCCGTAGTTCATCCTTCAACTGAAAACAAGAAAAGAAAATCATCATCAGCTTCATTTTCATGTAAATATGTTCACACTACTAGATTTATTTTTAAAACCTACTATAAAATTCTTGATTTATATTACACTATATTGAGTTATAGTACACATAATATATAGTACACAGTAAAAAATAAATAAATAAATAAATAAATAAATAAATTTAAAATTTTGCAGCACCTGACCATAAGATTATTTGTGCTTTTTTTGGATTTTATAAGTGCTGGGAGACCCAATCCTGGTTCAGCATGACAGCCCCCCTGTCTACTTTGAGCTCCATGAAGATGTGGTTTAAATGGGTTGGAGTGATCTCCTTCTAGAGAAACACCTTCCCAGAAGACTGGAGGTTATTAAAACTGTAAATGTGGACCAAATATGGAATGGGATGGTCAGGTGTCCACAAAGAATACATCTATACTGTTCTTGGCTTTTATTAGTCTTACATGAGCTGGGTTTCATTACTCAAACTGCATTAAATGAAAGCTTTGGCAGGGAAAATCTTTTTTAAAAGTGATCATTAGATAGTATCAATGATCCTGTGGCCTTGTCGGTGCTAGTCCATGTTAAAGTCTGTCACCATATAGAGTACACTAATTCATTCAACAACAAATTTGATGTTTTTTCACCATATCCATGATATACAAGTCTCTGTGACTGATAAAATTATGTTTTACAAATTTGAAAAAGGTGCCAGATCCATGCAAATAAGCTCCGGATTTTAAAAATTTCTTAAGGCAGAACTTGAAGCACTGTTTAAGGCAGAAAAATTTACCTTTTTTTTTTTTGGTGTGTGTGACTTGCTAATATTCTGCTGAAGTAAACATATTACATGCAAATATTCGACAATCATAAAAAATTTGCCTTCGTTTAGGTGTCATTTCATCTTAGTTTTGCAGCTATAACGCAGAAAGAGCGTTTTTCTTCATCGTATACACTTGGGTAAGCGAGATTTCCTTTACCATTTACCAGACCTACTGACCTTTTTATCTGTGATGAAGACCTTGGTCTCTTTCTGGCCCAGTGTGAGAGTGCTGATGTCGAACAGGATGCTGGTGCATTCTTCATCCTTCACTAAATCCTCATCAAAAATATTCAGCTCCAGAATATTCTACAGAAGAATATGAAAAGCCTCTTAGATCATTACAGTCGTGTTTTTTTTTTTCTCTTTTCAGAACTAGAATTATATGTATATATTTGTATTGTCTGTAGCTAATAAGCCCTAAGTTCCATATAAAGAATCAAAGAAATGAATGCAAAAGAAGCAGATATTGGCATACCAAGGAATTATCAATTTATAGGATTCATTATCATTAAAATATGATTTATCATATAAAAAATAGAGTAATGCTGTAAACGAGTAACTGCTGTCCTTGATGCAGCTTAACAAGACTATTTGAATATTGGTATCATGTTTAATAGATCAGGAGGCTTAAATCAGCATGTGTAGACTTTCACCCATTTTGAATGAACTTTAGTCTGTTTGTTGGCTCACCTTCACTTGGCTAAAGGGATGGAAGATGAAGGTTTCATTCCACGTAGGTGTCTTGGAGTTCTGAATTGTTCTGGTTCTCATGGTACACGCTGAGGCCGTGGGAAGGCTTAACGTCACATAGAGGTCAGGAAGTGAAACTGTGGATGTTTGCAAAAATGTTTGCTTTTAACCAACGCATCTGCATGTGCATACATGAATATAGACTATATTAACAAACGTATTGGGACACCGGGCCTTTCCAGACATATGTGGTTCTTTCTGAAACTGTTGGAGGCACAGATTATAGGATGTTTTTGAATGCAGAAGAATGTAATTTTCCCCTCATTTAAAATAGGTGACCCAAACCTGTTCCAGCATGACAATGCCCATGTGCACAAAGCCAGCTTCCTGAAGATATGCGTTACAAGTGTTTGAAGATCTTGAGTGGCCTGCTATTTAGCTCTGACTTCAACCATATTGAACACTTTTGGGATTATGCTTGCACCCCAGGCCTCCTCAGCTCACCTACATCAGTACCGGAATTTACTGACACCCTTGTGGCTATATACACACAGGGGCAGTTCAGAAATTAGTGGAACATCTTCCCAGAGGGGTGGAGGATCTTATATCATCAAATAGGGACTAAATATGGAATTGATTGCACAAGAAGAAGGAAGTCAGGTGTCCACAAACATTTGTTCAGATAATGTATGTAAATAAAACAGCAGCTGTTAAGTCAACCTAGAGACAGGTAACAAATTAAAATACTAATTAAAAAAACAATGTTTTGCACAAGAGGGGGCAGCAAATATTGTAATATTTGCAGAAACTAAAGGCAATTTAATGTGGATAAAATATTAATGTTTGCATGTTCTATAGATCTTACATTGCATCACTGTCATGTTTTTCATTGCTGTGCTGGATTAACTGACTAAATGTAAAAAAAATAGAAATTGTTTTGAGATGATTCTTATCCAGGGAAGTAAGGTTGTGGTGGTGGAGGTGGGACTGCATCAAGGATCGGTTATGAGCCCTTTCCTGTTTGCAGTGGTGATGAACAGGTTGACGAACGAGGTCAGACAGGAGTCTCCATGGACTATAATATTTGCGTATGATCTTGTGATTGGTGGTAAGGGTAGGGAAAAGGTTGAGAAGAGCCTGGAGAGGTGGAGGTACATGCTGGAGAGAAGGGGAATGAAAGTCAGTAGGAGTAAGACAGAGTACATGTGTGTGAATGAGAGGGAGGGCAGTGGAGTGGTGTGGTTGCAGGGAGAAGAGTTGGAGAAGGTGGAGGAGTTCAGGTACCTGGGGTCAACGGTGCAAAGTAATTGAGAGTGTGTTATAGAGGTGAAGAAAAGTGTGCAGGCAGGGTGGAGTGGGTGGAGAAGAGTGATAGCAGGAGTGATTTGTGATAGAAGGATACCTGCAAGAGTGAAAGGGAAAGTTTATAGGACTGTGGTGAGACCTGAGATGTTGTATGGATTAGAGACAGATGTCAAAGATGTCGAGGTTCTCGTTGGGAGTGACGATCAGAAACTAGTTTATTAGAGGGACAGCACATGTAGGACGTTTTGGAGACAATGTGAGGGAGGCACGATTGAGATGGTTTGGACATGTGCAGAGGAGGGACATGGAGTATATCGGTAGGAGAACGCTGAGGATGAAGCCATCAGGAAGGAGGAAAAGAGGAAGACCAAGGAGGATGTTTATGGATGTGGTGGGATGAAGACATGCAGGTAGTTGGTTCGAAAGGGGCAGATGTAGAGGACAGGTATGGAGACGAATGATTCCGCTGTGGCGCCCCCTAAAGGGAGCAGCAAAAAGAAGAAGAAGACGAAAAAGAAGAAGAGGAAGACCTTTTACGGAGAAACTGGGTGTTTGTACAGTGTGTTTGAGTAGTCTTATGTCTTATGTGATATGCTTGTGTGCTGCAACCAAATTGTCTTTGGGGAATAATTAAAGATGAACTGAACTGAAAATAGAGGAATTTGCTCAATCACGGTGGCCCAAAAAATTCCTGACAAAGTTTGCTCATTTGTCTTGTAGTATATTGTCCTATAATTAGTCTTTGTTTAATCACTATAAAACTTCATATACAGTGTAGATCCAGGTTTGTGTGTGTTGACATACAGAGGTCATATGAATGACGGAACTTTCCTTGCAGCACAGTGACAGAGAGGTTCCAGTATGGCGCCTGCTCTTTCTGAAACACACAGCAAACCAAATCTGAGATCTGAACCATTAATTCCAATATCGATAAATATAAGAAGACTATGTATGTTATCCTAAAAGTGTACAGTAGGCAGTGCATGTACTACAAATAAAAAAAAAAAAAAAAAAAAATCATATAGTGCAAGTGCAAGTGTAAAATCTGAAAGCCCTATTTTTCCAGCTTGAAGTCCACTGTGTTGGTGTACCATTAGAGACTGAAGCTATTTACTATTATAAGTATTAGATTAGTTTTATTAGTTACTTTTAGCTGGAGACTTTTTGCTTTGGTTGATTTGTTTCCCAAACTAGCAAATTGAGGATTACTGAGCACTGTTACACCTAACAAACCCCCAAAACATAAAGCTGAAAATAATATCTTAAATGATGGTCCAATAATGGTCCTTTTTGAGCAAAAGGTTTGTTATAATGACAAATAGGTAGGTGCTCAATATTGTTCCAACTGAACACTTAAGTGAAATGGAATATGAATACGGCCCTGAAAACAAACAGAAAAATTAGCTCTGGCCTACAGAGACAAAATATGACCCATTACATTTACACTGCATAATTGATTCTCTGTGATTAACGCATGTCCACTAAAGTGGGCTTATTGCATGTTGATGTGGTTGTTTTCGGAGATATTTGAAGAGTTCACTGGACAGTGTTTCCAATTTTGGCGAACGAGTCTGATTACCACTGAATCTAATGTGTATCTGCAGGTGGGAGTTGTCCCGGGAATGTGTACATACGTTATGTACCATCCTCCTCTCTACTAGCTACTTTCTCTGGCAAGTAAAGCTGCATGCAATATGGTCTTATTTACTTAGCTTCTTGGTGCTACCGGTTTAAACTGGCTGACTTCACTAAATGTTTATTATTATTATTATTGGTATTATAATAATTATCATTAGCATTAATTGTAATTTTACCATTAGAGACATTAAATTAAATGAGAAAACAGTACCTGCATTTGTTCCTGACACAAAATATTCCTGGTCTGAAGAGAAAAATGAGTTAGAAGTTAGTGTTCTCAGCAGAAGCTACTTCCAGGGATTCCCTGAAAGAGTTGACTGAAAGCGACTTTGATTTTAGAAACCAGGTTGTTTTATGCACCACTGAAATGTCATATGACAAGCCACAGTGATCAAGCCACATCCTTTATTGGATAGTATTGACTTAGGCAAATCTCAATACAGTATTGTATCCTGCATAATCATATTCTGAATATATTAAGAAAATAGTCTGAAGGTCTAAAAGTGAGTCCACTGCTTCAGAAGAAACATTCATAATTAAAAAAATAATAAAAATGAATAAAACTTTAATAAATACATGATAGGCAGAGATCCAACATAGACAAAAGAAGTGAATGTTGGCTTGGTCACTAAAGGGACGTTGAGGAATTTTTGGTTTGAGGTATTTTTTTTTCCCCCTCACATTTTTCCAACACGTTTTAACTGGCTGACTCTATTTTATTTAATGCTATTATCAGCATTAATTGTAAAAGTAGTCTGGATTGAAGACCTAGCTAAACTAAAAATGCTAACAAGTTTTATACTCTATATTTTCTTTTTGTGGGAGGACCAACAACATTCATACCACAGCATTTTTCCCCATGTAATAAAGTTTAAAGTATGATTATATTAATAAAAAGCATACTGAACAATACAAAACAATGAACTGTTGTGTAAACATTTCCGGCTTTTCCATTGTTAAAATTTGTTGTTGTTTTTTTTCCCACCCCCAATATTTTTGATGTGCCTATTTTTAGTATTGATTCATTGGTGCGATCTTTCCTTCATTCTTTCATCCTCCTTTCCATTTGAATAACCCTGTCGTGTCTCAGTTATTCTTCGTTAAATCATTTGCATGTGCAAAAAAAACCTTCGCAGACACTAAAGATCAACAGCATGGGAATCCGCCGTTATTACTCTGGCTTTCAGTTCCAAGACGCAACTTTTTTTTAAAAAAGGTATGTACGTTTATTTATTTGTATAAAACGTCTGCATGTGCTGTATATTTAATGTATTTTGAGTTTTTAAAAATGTAGAATTGTTTGAATATTGTTTTTTTCAAATACCAAACAAATGACATCGTAAAGCGTATTTTCTAATATGGTTTTTATATTAAAAGTGATAACCAATTTTTACAAATTCCAGAGGACACACACTTCTTACTTGCTACATAACAAAAGAATAACCGTTCAGAGTAGGGATTTGGTTTTAAAGAACTTTAAACCTCTAATAATTAAATTAAAAAAATTAATTAGTGCTTAATTTCTAACTGCAATTTTACCATTAGTGACTAAAATTCAATTAAATGAGAAAACAGTACCTGCATTTCTTCCTGTCACAAAATATTCCTGGTCTGAAGAGAAAAAGGAGTTAGACAAGCAGTGTTCTCAGAGTTAGACAAGCAGCAGCTTTTTCCAGGGATTCCCTGAAAGAGTTGACTGAATGTGACTTTGATTTTAGAAACCAGCTTGTTTTATGCACAACGGAAATGTCATATGACAAGCCAAAGTGATCAAGCCACATCCTTTATTGTATAGTATTGAAAGTATAGGCAAATCTCTATGCAGTATTTTATCCTGCATAATCATATTCTGAATACATAAAAAAAAAATAGTCTGAAGGTCTAAAATGTAAAGTCTACTGCTTGAGAAGAAACGAATAAAACTTTAATAAAAGCATGATGGACAGAGACCCAACATAGATAAAGGAAGTAAATGTTGGCTCGGTCATTAAATTAATTCATGATCATACTATTTGCATTTGCAAACTGGATCCTGCTGCCTAATTGTGTCTCAACACACAGATAAATGCTATTCCCAGACCACTGGATTTTTATAACACATTGCAGTGAAACATGTCAGATAGAAAAATGTTCTCTTTTTATCTTCCCAGTAGCTAGAAATCCAAAAAAGTGTCTTGCTATTGATTCATAATCATTGATATAAGTGATTATAAAAGAAGGTAAGACATTAAACCTTAAGAGTGGGATTAATGAGACAATACAAAACAGGTGAAAAAGAAGTCATTTAAAAAGTGAGTGCTTGATAGAGAGGAATGGTAGACCGTGGATGTTTCAAGAGGTGCCCTCTTGTGTTCTGGAGGGGAATTGTTCAAGGTGGCCATTACACAGCATTGATAAGGCATAGCGTTGTGATTGGGAAACAATGTCCTTTGTCAAACAAGGCAGGGTGGACCAGTGTCCTTGACAGGTGGCACTGAATTTCGATAACCACATACATCAATGAGCCTGTTCACTAGTAGGTTCCAGTTCACTTATAAATGAGAGGACCACTCAGTGCAGTGGTGGTCTAGTGTTTAAAGCTCTGGGTTACTGATCATAAGGTCAGGGGTTTGAGCCTCAGCACTGCCAAGCTGCCACTGTTGGGCCTTTGAGCAAGGCATATATAATCCTATGTTCTGACCAGCTGGGATGCGTGAAAACCTCATCAATTTCCGATGAAACATTATAGAAGCACTTCAGTTTTGAAGATCCAGTAGTTAGCTATCACAATTTGGCCCTTGCCAAAGTCCCATAGATCCTTACAGTTTTTCCTGCTTCTTGGAAGATGCCCTTATCCAGAGTGACTTTATCTTATTCATACAACTGAGCAGCTATGGGGTTAAAGGCCTTGCTCTGGGGGCCCGGAGTGGCAGCTTGGTATTGCTCAAAACCTCTGGACTCAAAGTCCAATGCCTTAACCACAAAGCTTCCACCTTCCCAACATATCACCTTCAAGAATGAATTGTTTTATTGTTGTTTACTTCTTGACAGGTCCCAGTGTAACACGAATGTAAAAAAATTGCTTTGACTTTAGAAGAAAATAATTTCAAATGAATTAACATTAGATTGATCAGAAATCCAGTCCAGACTTTGTTAATGTTGCAAATGACTGTTGTAGCTGCAACAGCTGTTTTATCATGGAATATGAACATAAACTCACAAAGACCATCACTGGAGCACAAAACCATTGGCCCTTTCAGTGAGACATTCTGATCTTGGTTAGGTGTTCGTGCATTTATGCATTAATGGAGGAGGAAAGCATAATGATCATTAAACAACAAGCATAAGGGAAAAAGGTCAGCAGCAGAAGAAGCTTAAGAAGCAGTGTATTCTTAAATCTAATTACAGATAACAGGTATACTTAAATAATTCCCTATATATATATATATATATATATATATATATTGTTAATTATTAATTTTATTTATATTATTATATTATATATATATATATATATATATATAAATAAAATTAACTAATTGAACAAATTTTAATAAATGTTTCCAAATTACAGTACATAATTTAGCAAAACATAGCAATTTACAGTACCGTGCTGTATAAAATATACAGTATATATGTATATTGCAGTGGTCACGTGGATGAGCACTGGTTCGCGAGTGGAGGGTGGAGCATATGCTAATTTTCTTGCCGTGCAAAATGCAAAATACTGTAACATTTTTATTGGATTGCCATCATCATTGTAAGATCGAAAAATCACAAGTTGAACCATCATACCTCAGGGACCATCTGTATATATATATATTGCATCATGTATTTCTCTTATATACATTATATCTATTATCTATCTACCATTAGGCAGAGTAAATACACTATTTGCAAGATATGTACAAGAGCATTGGGAAACCCCAAACAAAGTTGGAGGCACACAAATTGTATAAGATGTCTTTGGATGTGGTAGCATTGAATTGTTGTACTTCACTTGAACTAGGAGAACCAACCCTGTTTCAGCATGACTATGAACCTGTGCACAAAGCCAGCTCCATGAAGATATGTTTTACATTGGTTGGAGTGGAAAATCTTATGCGATGAAGCTCTGACCTCAACCCTATTGAATATCTTTAGAATAAAATGGATCGTATGGCCGCACTCCAGGTCTCCTCACCTCACCTACATCAGTACTGTTGAGGTGTTGCTTATAGCCACTGTGTCTGCAAGTGCATAAACAATTTGAAACTATTTGGACAAAAATATTGGGACATGTTACTTTAAATTGAGACTAAATGTGGAAATGGGATGTTCAAAAAGCGTATATCAGTCTTATAGCTGAGTCTCCACAAATGTTGTCCATACAGAGATGATAACAAGGGTACATTTCTTACTCTATTTCTAAAACTTTTTTTTTTTTTCTGAACTGATTTAAAAACAATTCCTCTACATATAAACACGTTCCTTCATTTCTAATACCACTGGTTTAAGCCAGTGTGCAGTTATTTGCACTTTCACTTGAGGGAATGTTAGAAAGCCCTTTTTTGCTCATAGCTTTCTTCAGTGTATTCCTGATGATTTCTTTGTTATTCACAATGTTGTAGGAGGTCAGATCCACCAGCTTTTGGAAGTCTCTTGACTCAAAGGTGATGTTTTTGGTAGCGTATGGAGAGGAACTGGAGCTCACGTCGATATTTCCGTCAATTAGCTCCGTGTTTCCTTTCCTCTTCACTCCTGCGGTGTGAGTACGCAAATGCAAACACACAGACAAACAGACACACACAGAAGTTCATTAGTCACAGTTTCTTTACAATTTATCACCAGTATTGTTTAAATATTATTTGTGTTAAAGGTAAGTAGCTACACTAATCAATTTTTCAATTCAATTCACTTATAATTTAGTTCTGGAGTTGTCTGAATGTTCAATCTCCATGTGAGAACCAAAGTGTTTTATTAAAGAATAACGCACAAAGTGCTCAACAAATGTATTTGATGAATCTCTGTAAAAATTTGCAATCCATCTTAGCTCTTGCAACCAATCAAAGAAGTGCCAGTCATGGAGGTGAAGGTCAACAAAACTCATCTTATTAAGGTAAGCATCTACCATCTACACTATTATTTAGTACTATATACAGTGAGAAAAATAAGTATTTGAACACCCTGCTATTTTGCAAGTTCTCCCACTTAGAAATCATGGAGGGGTCTGAAATTGTCATCGTAGGTGCATGTCCACTGTGAGAGACATAATCTCAAAAAAAAAATACAGAAATCATAATGTATGTTTTTAAACTATTTATTTGTATGATACAGCTGCAAATAAGTATTTGAACACCTGTCCATCAGCTAGAATTCTGACCCTCAAAGACCTGTTAGTCTGCTTTTAAAATGTCCACCTCCACTACATTTATTATCCTAAATTAGATGCACCTGTTTGAGGTTGTTATCTGCATAAAGACACCTGTCCACCCCATACAATCAGTAAGAATCCAACTACTAATATGGCCAAGACCAAAGAGCTGTCCAAAGACACTAGAGACAAAATTGTACACCTCCACAAGGCTGGAAAGGGCTACGGGAAACTTGCCAAGCAGCTTGGTGAAAAAGGTCCACTGTTGGAGCAATCATTAGAAAATGGAAGAAGCTAAACATGACTGTCAATCTCCCTCGGACTGGGGCTCCTTGCAAGATCTCACCTCGTGGGGTCTCAATGACCCTAAGGAAGGTGAGAAATCAGCCCAGAACAACACGGGAGGAGCTGGTCAATGACCTGAAAAGAGCTGGGACCACCGTTTCCAAGGTTACTGTTGATAATACACTAAGACGTCATGGTTTGAAATCATGCATGGCACAGAAGGTTCCCCTGCTTAAACCAGCACATGTCCAGGCACGTCTTAAGTTTGCCAATGACCATTTGGATGATCCAGAGGAGTCATGGGAGAAAGTCATGTGGTCAGATGAGACCAAAATAGAACTTTTGGGTCATAATTCCACTAAACGTGTTTGGAGGAAGAAGAATGATGAGTACCATCCCAAGAACACCATCCCTACTGTGAAGCATGGGGGTGGTAGCATCATGCTTTGGGGGTGTTTTTCTGCACATGGGACAGGGCGACTGCACTGTATTAAGGAGAGGATGACCAGGGCCATGTATTGCGAGATTTTGGGGAACAACCTCCTTCCCTCAGTTAGAGCATTGAAGATGGGTCGAGGCTGGGTCTTCCAACATGACAATGACCCGAAGCACACAGCCAGGATAACCAAGGAGTGGCTCTGTAAGAAGCATATCAAGGTTCTGGCGTGGCCTAGCCAGTCTCCAGACCTAAACCCAATAGAGAATCTTTGGAGGGAGCTCAAACTCTGTGTTTCTCAGCGACAGGCCAGAAACCTGACTGATCTAGAGAAGATCTGTGTGGAGGAGTGGGCCAAAATCCCTCCTGCAGTGTGTGCAAACCTGGTGAAAAACTACAGGAAACGTTTGACCTCTGTTATTGCAAACAAAGGCTACTGTACCAAATATTAACATTGACTTTCTCAGGTGTTCAAATACTTATTTGCAGCTGTATCATACAAATAAATAGTTAAAAAATCATACATTGTATTTTCTGGATTTTTTTTTTAGATTATGTCTCTCACAGTGGACATGCACCTACGATGACAATTTCAGACCCCTCCATGATTTCTAAGTGGGAGAACTTGCAAAATAGCAGGGTGTTCAAATACCTATTTTCCTCACTGTATAATCCACTAGTGGCTTAACGGTACACGTAGGGCTTTCAGGGCTTTCAGTGTCAGTGTACCGATGCAATCCTTTTTCCATGATGAACATAGTTAAAATCTGAGTGCCCTCAGAAATTATATAATGTTTGTTTAGTCTTCGTCTCGCACTTTGAGCGCATTGTCACCATGGCTTCTGGGTCTATACCAGAAACACGATTTAGTTTTGCTCATGCGCAAAACTGCTGCCACTTCCTGTCATCTCCAATCTTTTTGCAGCAGTCTAGCCATACAGATTGTTTTTTGTCCAGCTTCAAGAATTTCTCTTTAAAGGAGAAAATCCTGACAATTCCACATATCGAGGGAGTGAATGAATGAAGGATGTAAGGAATGAAGATATTGTTAAAGTAAAAAAAAAAAAAAAGCAGTAAAACAGTTAAGTATGTCATATCTTTAGAAAATGAAATATTAAATATAAAACACACTACACACACACACACACACACACACACACACACACACACACACACACACACCTCTATATACACATTTGTATTATCCATATGGGGTCTAACAAATGTAAACTATTTAATAACATTTTTTCCATTTATTACATTTTATTTAATTAATTTAAATTTGTGCGAATTTAATCAACTACTAAATTTTATCAATATAATAAAGTGTATTGCATTAATTAGATTGTTCTTTAATTTATTATTTGATTTATATTATTTGAGTTATTATTAGATTTATTATTTATTGATCTATTTTATTTCAATATATTAAATTTTTTTTAATAAACCAAGCAGGAATTGTATCTCAAATTGTTTTAAAAATAATATTTAGATAAATAATTGTTTTAATAAAATAAAAAGGAAAAGTAATTTCATGTTTTGCGGTTACTTAAACACTGATGTACGTGCCAAACCATGGGTTTTGTGTACTGTATTATCAACACTATGTGGAAAAAAGGTTTGTGGACACTGTGGATACAATATGGAGATGTTTTTTGAACATCCTATTGCATATTAAGTTCTCATTTGCTGTTTTAATAACCTCCACTCTTCTGGGGAGATGATCCATGATGGAATTATACAAACTTTAATCTAAAATCTTCATTAATATAGATTTAGGCATTAGAGAAGTGTGAAACCTAAGCTTTGTACTTTACTCAGTAAACATAGTGAGCAAACTATCTGCATGGCACATCAATAGTTATAATATGCTTTACCTCAAAAAGATCAAATAGTGTGTTCAAGAAAAACATGAGCTTCGGTGCTTTCCATACGGTTATAGAGCACATTAACTGTAATAAAAAAGTCCAGTGTGAGCTCATGTTCTGGGATTTATGATCTGATCTGATTATATTTCTGCCAAAAAAACGTTTTAACGTATAAATTCGGCTAAACATGTGATGTTACAAACCATTATATGTGATCACATGTAAAGATGAATTGATCATGTAATATACACTATATGGACAAACATTTGTGGACACCTGACCATAAGATTACATATGTTGCTTTTTGAACGCCCCATTCCACATTTAGTCCCCATTTGCTTTTATAATAACCTCCAATGTTCCACTAGATTTTGTGGAGATTTGTGCTCATTCAGGCACAAGGCTGTTAGCAAAGTCGGGTACTAATGTATGTGAGGTGAGGAGGACTGGGGTTTAGTCAGCATTTCAATTCATCCCAAGGTAATCAATAAGTTTATCTGAGGAGATCTTCCACTCTAACCCATGTAAAGCATATCTTCATAGAGTTTGCTTTGTGCACAAGGGCATTGCCATGCTGGAACAGGTTTGGGTCTCCTAGTTCAAGTCAAGAGAAAGTTTCATGCCATCAAATCCAGAGACATCAAATGCAATTGTTTGCCTCCAATTTTGTGGTAACAGTTTTGGGAAGATTTACATTATGGCTGGAAGTTTGGTGTCCAAATACATTCGTCCTTGTAGTATGTATGTGTGTATATGACATGCAAAGTATATTTGCGTCAGTCAAAATGCATAAAATCATCAAGTAAAGAAAGTGCTCTTACCGGGAGCTTTAAACTCTTTAAATGAGACGTTGACCAGCGGGAAATGGAGCACGATAGGAGCATCAGGATTGTTCTCATCTTCGAACACATACACCTCCCTTTTTGGCTCTGAATTGTACTTGCTGAAATCGGTCTTTGGAAACGGCAACTTGTGCTCACTGCAGTACTGCTGAGTGTCCTTCAGCGTCTGTTTCACACACAAACAGCTGAGTTCAGCATTATTACATTTGCATTTTGAGCATTTGGCAGATTCCCACAGTGACTTGCATTTATCTAATTCATTTAGATTGTTGTGGTTGGGATTTAAACTCATCTTGATCAAAGTCCAATGCCTTAACTATTAAGCCCCCCCCCCCCCCCCCCCCACACACACACACACACGCACACACACACACCTCACAATCACCTTCAAATGATCTTCAACCCAAGTATAATCAAGAGACAGAATGACGTCGGCGTGTCTTTGCGGCCGTAGCACAGGAGAGAAAGCCGTGTTAATGGCAAATCCGGAATCCACCAAGCCTAGCGTGGAGTCCGCTGGGGTCAGCTTGTTCGGAAACGCGTCCGGGTGTGTCTCTAAAACAGGACAAATCTTATAAACCAGCATTCATTCCAAGAAGACAAGTCTTCTATGTTTAGTCCATCCTGACTGGGATGCAAGGAATCACACTTGTTCACTATGTATTACAATAAAATACCACTATGAGCTCTGACCATTAGAGGTGTTGAATCCTGAGCTTTCACTATATAGGTTGTGCAGGGTGAATCCTCTCAGGAAGTTAAACACATTGCTGATGATGGGGCAGCCATTCAGGAAGCCGCTCAGCACTGAAGCCTCCGGATTGACCCGCAAAGTGTTCAAGGTTGAGGATGTATTTCCTTTTTCTACAGGCCAAAGAAAACATCAATGGACATAATTAAGATAAAAAAGTTATTATAATGAATATATGGACATGCATTTTTTCAAAAATTGGGTTAAACACATGCAAAGACACATTGAAGCTGCAGGATTTGTCTTGAGTAGACTGAAGGTTTTAAAAAGAGGTCAGCCGATAGTGGATTATACCCATACCAATAGCTACAGCGGAACCTGGGGCGGATCTACCAGTGTGGTACATGGTAGCAATTGAAAAAGCATTGCCACTACATCTCCACCCCAGCATTAGTATCTCAATGTATAAAATATAAATTTTATCAGTTTACTCGACCGATTTACAGCAGCGGCACTTTAATTCTATGACATAAAAAAAAAACATATACCCGAAAATAATGGCTAAAAAATCTTTCTATTAAAAGCGAAGTCCAAACAAACGACTCTTATGAGCTGCTTCATTTGAATGAATCAAACACATTCAATGCAAACTGCCTGATCAATGTTTACAAACAAATGACTTTATCTGTTTCTTTTAAAGAATCGAAGCAATTGTTAATGACTAACAGCTTAACTCTAAACTATTTAGAAATGTATGTTGTTCGGCAGCTTGCGTCTTCAGGATTGTCCAAAATGTTGACAAATGACAATAAAGCATTCAATGCTCTCGCCTTTGTAAAGACATTTAAAGATGTTCATTTTAAGTGACTGTTTGCATAAATGTGAAATGGTAACGCTTTAAATTAAGATTGAATTTGTGACATTAACTGAAGTTAATAAATGGGGAAGGTAGCTTAAGGCATTGGACTTTGCTCAGGAGTTCAAGTCCCAGCCATAACAAAATGCCACTTATGGGTCTCTAAACAAGGCCCTTTTTTTCTCTAGATAAGAGTCTTAATGCAAATGCTGTAAATGCTTTAGAAGTATTGTTTGTTTGCTCATTTTAACATTTACTAATACATTTCGAATTAAGTATATTTTCATTTGATCTATAAACTAGTTAATGCACTGTGAACTAACATGAATGAGGTACAGCGTGCAAAAACAAACAGCACATGGTGTCAGTGATTCACCTCTAGAGGCCGACAACGGACCTTCTCAGCCACTCCAGCGCAGACGCAACCCGGAAAAACTATCGTTATGGATTTTTTTAGCGATATGAATTGGCAAAACCGATGAATCTGTCGACCCTTAGTTTCAACAGCATGTAGACCACAACCTTATACAAATAATCTGCGCTTGCCATTGAACCTATTACTACTAAGGCAAACCTATTACTATTGTGTGCATTAAAATGTGTGATATATACCAATACAGACTTATGCAGGAGTAACA
This sequence comes from Silurus lanzhouensis, assembly GCA_039877035.1. NCBI lineage: Eukaryota > Metazoa > Chordata > Actinopteri > Siluriformes > Siluridae > Silurus > Silurus lanzhouensis. Next base: position 880,960 of record JBCEWE010000326.1, on the reverse strand, counting down.
TCTCTGCTTTGTGCAAATGCAAAATGCAAATACATGCTGTTTGTCTGTTGAATGTCTGCACAACCCTGTTAAAGGTACCGATGAAGATGAACATGGCTGTTACTAAGGCGTATTTACCGATCTTGTCCACTTTATCTCCCAGCCTGGAAGCCCAAGATGGTATCATTCCCGTAAAAGCACTCCAGAGCTGCATGAGGTTTGCTGAGAAAATACTGCTCCACATGCCTACACACAGATTAGTAGTAGTTAGAGAGTACAGCATTAATGTTGGCTAATGGATATTTTGTGAAAACTGTCTCTGACCCAGGAGGAAGGAGATGCGAGTTTCCAGTAGTTTTTTAACCACATGACCGAGGTAGAACTCGCTTCCGAAATTTTCTGCAGAGATGAAAGCTCCATATTTGGAGAACCCCACTTCATATGGGGTAAACTCACACCACTCTGGAACGAATAGAAAGGAAGGCTGTTATTAATAATTTCAGATCATTGAAGGTTCATCAAAGGGTTTTGTTGTTGTTTACCAGGCACTAGACAGCCACTGGTGTCCTTCTTCATGTTTACTGCGGTGTAGATTGGGAGCGGGTTCTGACCCTTGTAGACTGCCTTCTTCTGGTCAGACAGAGTCTCGGTGTGTTTCTGAACAAAAAAAATTATATTTAAAGTGGGGGTCTAATGCTATTTCATGCATTTTGAGTTGTTTGCACTGTTTAAGAGTTGGATTCTCATTCCCGGGCCCATCATGACCTCATGAAGGGTAGAATTCTTTGTATGGCAATTTTGCCCGGAAAATGAGAGCAAGTGCACACCCATCACTGTGCTTCATTTGGTTATGGAAGTCGTTGCAGCACTGCACAGGACTCGCACAAGAATAGAATAAATAGACATGTTCTGCTGTAGTTGTCGCTGCTGCTGCTCTTGATGTTTAATTTCAGACTATGAGTCATTTAAGACTATAAAATTTTGGTTCCTGTTTTAGTTTTTATGAAGTCACAGCTAAAAGCTGCACCTTCTCGCGACTCTTCAGCTACACCCACACCTCCCTTTCCAGGAGCCAGGCTGTTTTCGGAGAGAAGCGTAAAGCTGGATGTTTCTTTTATAAATCTGATCTGAACTAAATACTCTTTAAAGATATAAAGGATGCAATACTTCTCTATAGATACTCAAGATTAATATGAGCAAAAACTGTGTGTTATATCCCCTTTAACAACGGTTTAATATCAATCCCTTTTTGTACAGTATAGAGCCTAAACGTCTATATGTCCCCATGCATAACAGTAATGTTTTAGAACCTGTAATTTGGCTAATAGCTGAACCTCCTGCCAGAACTGCTGCTCGTTCCATAGTACTGTAAAAACAATGTGAGTGTAAAACTCTCCACATGTTTTGCCAGCTTCTAACTGCCAGTACGCGTGGATTTCTGTGCCAAACGAGAAGCAGACCTTTCCAAAGATGAGGTGTTCTAAGACGAGCCCCCAGGTGTCAATTAAGGAGACCGAATAGCCTTCTTTCTCTCTTTTCTGCAGCTCAGAATGATAATAAGACAGCTGTGCAGGAGAAAAGAGACTGGTCACGCTCTTAGACAGCTCCTTCTGCGAAGATGCCATCACTTTATCCAGGCCTTCCTTTGACCAGAATGGATCAGAGTAGAGACTTGCAAGGGCCCTTAAAGAGAAAAGAAATCGCTTTAATACATGACAAACACAGAGAAATGCATAAGATCATATCTATATTCAACCCATTGTGTCTGTGTTCTGTCTTTATGTTTTCCGAATTCTTTATTTTCACATACATTTTTAGACACTATAAGCATTGGGACAACGAACTTTTAGAATCATATGTAGTTCTTCCCCAAACATTAAGCACGTGTTTGGAGGCACACAAATGTATATTAAGTTTTGTATAAACCATATACAGTATGGCACAGGGAAAGGGGAAATTATGAAACTAGGAGTTTGGAACCAGTGTGAGCTTAGAACCCCCTTGACATAATTTCTAGTTGGGACATCATGAATGATTGTGTCACGTCTGCTAATTTTAAAGAAACAGGTTCAGCCTTAAAAATTAAGTCTTCAGGTGTTTAAACAACCTACACACAAGAGAATATTCAGGCTGTTCAAGCTGCCATTGTGAGGAGTCCTTGCCCGTCTGTACCACAACACGCATCATTGCTGTGTCGAGCCATTTTTTTAAATGATGCACCTATGTTGTAATCATATGAGCAAATGGGACACGATCATAACGTCCTAATTGATAATAATGTCGAATTCCCTCACACTATAACCAATTTATTAAAAGGTTTTACATCGAACGCTTATTGCGCACCTCTCCACTGCTCCATTATATCTAAAGGCAAGGGGTTCTAAATGAGCTTGCATTGCTGCTAAACAATTGCAAATGCCCCAGGGTCACCAACTTCTTGTTCAAAAATTTTCCATTTCCCTGCACCACCCTGTTGTTGCCAACATAGCTAAAGAAAAGGCTTTGTGCCTGTGGTGCTCTTTAACACCCACCAGGTGGAGCCAGACACAGAGGTGATGTAGGTGATGGCATCAAGCAGGCCGAGGCTCTGCAGTCCTTTCAGAGCACCATACATGCCAGTCATGGCCCTGGAGCTGCCTCCTGAACACACCAAAGCCACTGTAGGGACCTGAACACACACACACACACACACACACACACACACACACACACACACACACACACACACACACACACACACACACACACCACAATATGGTACACACACACTGTTTACACTTTTCTTTATTTTTTTGGCTGTAAAGTACAGATCTTACTTCGCCCTTAAACTCAATAGAGTTGTAGGGGGCCAAGCACTGAAGGCGTATACAGTTTAAAGTGAAAGTCAAAGGAACATTTAAACCAAAAGGTGGCAAAACTTATATATGTATATGTAATTCAATGCCATTTCGTTAAGAGTAAAAACTCCCACCGTTATTTATTGCACATGTAACAATTATTATTATTATTATTGCACTGATATGATTTCACAAAATTAAAACTTTCTTAAGTATGATACTACACAGATAGGACTTCAGTTCAATCCTTAAAACTCTTAATTAATCTTAAAACTCAATATAAAAGCTGCCTAACCAGGTCATTTATAATAAGTCAGTAATAAAGCTAGGAGTGTCAGCTAATAATTCAGTACATGAATAACTCAGATAGGTGTGCTAGTTATTGTTGTAATGGAAAGTTTATGTAATTATTTGCTGTGGCTTGTGTGTGTGTGTGTGTGTGTGTGTGTGTGTGTGTGTGTGTGTGTGTGTGTGTGTGTGTGTGTGTGTGTGTGGTGAGTGAGTGAGTGAGTGAGTGAGTGAGTGAGTGAGTGAGTGAGTGAGTGAGTGAGTGAGTGTGTGTGTGTTAGATATTGGGCTCATACCTGGGTGGAATCCAGAGAACTTTCGAGGCTCAAAAACTTCTGCAGTGCACGAGACACCACCTCTTTCCTTTTCACCAGGAACACCTTCTCTTCTGGTGGTATGTCAAAATCCAGACGCACCTTCATGTTCTCATCAGAGCTAAAATTGACACACACACACACACACACACACACACACACACACACACACACACACACACACACACACACACAAAACAAGAATTTATGTTCCAGCCAAGAATGATTAATTGAAATAATAGCACCGGTTTTCATTATCGATTTAAAATTATATTGAATGTATGCAAATCCTGTCATGAATTAAAAGATGATGAAACATGATGCCTGACTTTAAAAAAAATCTCACAGCTATGAACATTATATAAACAAATGTTTGTGGAAACGTGATTATAAGATTTGCATGTGCATTTAGAACATCCCCTCCAAATAGGACATGCCCGTAACTCTAATAGTCCTTCTCTACATCGTGCCTTTAACTGTATTATTATAACATCTCAAGTGCCTGAGGAAATGAAAACATATCGTATAATGTTACAGCCTCATAATACATGCATTACTAATACACTATATGGAAAGGTTTGTGGACCGTGATTTAAAAGCATCCCCTTCCACATTTAATCCCCATTTGCTGTTATAATAACCTCCTTTTTTTTTTGCTTTTGTCCATATTGTGTTAATGATATTAATAATGGATTTTAGCAGTACCTGTCCACTGTGGTCAGATGTAAATTTACGTTTTCCTGTAAAACAAACATGTTCAGCAACATTTTGCATCAGATATAATGTTGTTTTTTTTCCAAATGCATGATGTCATAATAACAATAATCAAATGATCAGCGGCATTTAAAAAATTCACAACAACATAGAGGAAATAGGGAGGAGAAACTTATACAATATTATAACAATCCTGTATTTATTAATAAATTGTAATCTGTTTCAATATAAATAAAAATTGATTCTTGCATTTGCCATTTTTTCTCACATCCTTGTTATAAGCTTATAAGGGAAAATACAGGTCTGGTTTTCTTCCGTTCTAAAATGAACAGAGCGGAAATCTGTATATTCGTAGCGTTTTATATTCCGTGTATACTTTTAGATTGCAATAATTCACAGGAGAAATACATTGATTTTTTTTTGTGCACATTCCGATCGTATAGCGCATTGCCTTTAGGTCGTTGGGAAGGGCGTGCTTTAGGATTGTTTTTTTTGCTTCAGGTTTTGTGTTTTAAGAACTGGTGTGACTACTGTAAATGTTAACATTTAAAAGACACAACACAACAACAAAAACTCTCACCTTTGCCACAGGAAGTGTGAGAGTACAGTCTTGTGTGGGTCCAAATGGGGTTACAGAGACTTCGGATGACTTTTCATTATCCACCGTATCCTCATTCAGCTTAACAGGTAACCAACAAAAAAACCAGACAGTAAACCAGGTGCATCCATTACACCATGACAAAATTAGCTTTTAGTACTTGATCTGTGGCTCAATGGTTACTTGTTGTTTAAGTGCAATATAAAATCTTTAGACACTTTCACAAAAAGGTGAAGCTCTGCCCAGCTTTACTTCTAAGATACACTATTTATACCCAATTTCTTACTCACTTTGCCAATTAACTTAATTAGTTGCAAAATGTTTCTATAACTGTTTATTTAAATGTAAAATGTAAATTGAATTCAAATTTTAATTGCATGTTTTTAAATGTACATTTATTTTTATTTGAATGTAAATAAAAATTTCTGATTAAATTCAAAATGACCATATTGTTTCCTCAAAATGGTTCATTTCCTCAGTTTAAACATTTGACATGTTTTCTTTGTTCTACTGTGAATAAAAATATAGGTGATTATAAGATTTGGAAATCATTGGATTCTGCTTTAATTTGCATTCTACACAGTGTCCACTTTTTTATTGTAACAAAAAAGTAATGTAATGTAACAATTTAATAATGTAATAATGTGTAAAGACATCATGACGTACGGTAACGATGAATAAATCTTACAGTTTGCAGTTCAAACTTGCTCTCCAGGTCTTTGTTGATGAAGTAGCGAAGAGTCTGCATAAGGCTGCTGCTTATAGACACCGAGATGACTTGATCTTCATTATACGCTCCTTGTAACTTTAACAGCATGTCGTGTTGAACTGAAACACAAACGCACACAATGTACAGGCACAAGCCCTCATATCCATCCTGCTCATTTACACATTTAATTTTCTTACTGTCAGTGGGCAGTTTGTCCAACTTCACCTCCAGAGTGGACAACGGAGCGGCCTGTGATCACAACATGGGAGAGAAGTTAATTTATTCCATTTCTAACTTTTGTTATTCTATTTTTTTTATTAAAAAATGTTTATAATTTCATTTTTATTTTATTTCAAATCCTTTTTTTTTATTACAGTTATATATATATATATATATATATAATTATTATTATTTATTTTTAATAATTGTTATTTATTAATTATATTACATAGAAAATTATATTCTATTATATTTTTCCTTTTCTTTAAATTTTACCACGTTTAATTGCAAGAAACATTCTTTGGAAAAAACACACCCTGCGCTTGTACTCTGCACAATGACAATAAAGTTAAATCCAATCTAATCTAATCTAATATGGCTTATAATGTCAGGTATCTCAAACCTTCGTCCATGTAATGTACATTCCATACTGCTACTAAATTTGAGATTCTGATTAATCAAATGTTTTGACTCCTTATAATTGTATTTGACAAAATGTGAGCTGAATCATAGAAATAGCAATTTTCTTCAATAGCAATTTTCTAAATTATAAATATTTTCCAAAAGACAGCTAATGAACATGTCTGGAAGTAGTCTTCAGTGTCAGAAATAAAGCTGTGACTTTCGACAACTAAAACAGAGGCTGGTGAGGAAACGACTGTTTGTAGCTGCTATAACAGGGACGTGTTTTCCCAGTTTACAAGTTTACATCACATTTTGTCTTTTGTTTTCCGGTTTTAAATACATTAGAATCTGTTCTTGTCAGGATTTCAGGGTTGTGTCATGATTCTGATTGTGTTAACATTGTTCCACCTGTTTCCTTTCCCCCCTGGCGGGTATTTAAATTCCCCCATGTCTTTGTTTCTTTGCTTGGTTATTTGTCCCGTTTCTTTTGAGAAATTGTTCAACAAAATTTTTGGAGATTTTAGTTTGTGTTTCTTTACTGATAATAAATATTTGTTTGTTTGTTTGTTTGCTTGCCTGCAAGGAGCCTTTTCGACCTCTCTGACCCTGACACCCTTGACCCTGGTTCAAGTCTCGGCCCTGACAGCAATTGCGTCAATATCCATCACCAAAACCGCATCACACACCCTGTCTTTATTTACTTTCCTAGCTGCACACCCTGACATGCTTTGTTGCTTTCTTACTATTCTAGATTGATAATCTTAAATGCCATCATGCAAGAATGCAGTAGGTTAACATCGCTTACCAATAAGACTCCATTAGAGAGGTACTGACCAGGTGCGCCAGGACTACAATACAAACACAGAGACACAAATCAACTTAAGCCTAATGTTTAAAGACATCATTCTAGTTCTGATGACCTACTGTTTTTTTAGATTTGGATTATACAAAGTAAAAACAGACATTTACATTTACAGCATACACCCTTATTCACAGCAACTTATATTTATTTATCTCCGTCATATAACTGAGCAGCTATGAGGTTAAGGGCCTTGCTCAGGGGCCCAGGAGGGCACACTTTCTGTGGCTGGCATTCGAACTCTCGTCCTTCAGAGCCAATTCCTTAACCACCAAGCTACCATCTCTATACTAGACAGTTTTTCATGTATAGTTCTAGAAATTCTAATAATATATAAATTCTATTTAAAAAAAAAGGGGGGGGGGGAGTAAAAAAGGGGTATTTCTTTAAATTTCTAGATAAATTCTGAGGCCAGTATTTATTTACTGTCATTTTTTCCTTCTTGTTAAAATATGGGAGAAATTACTCTTCTGGTATAATTTATTATTTATAAAAAACTTGTGATCTCTGGATGATAGGCACCCTTTCTGTCACCCTTCTATGTTAACTTTAAAGCTATACTAAAATCCTGAGTTTAGAAAACCTTCTCAGTGCATTGAATATACACTTAAACTATGTATGGGCAAAAGTATTGGAACACCTGACTTTTCCAACCATTTGTGGTTTCTTTCCTCAAACCTTTTTTTCACAAAGTTGAAAGAAAAAAAAAGCCACACAATTGTATAGGATGTCTCTGGATGTAACAGCATGAACTTTTCCCTTAACTTGAACAAGGAGACCCAAACGTGCTCCAGCATGACAATGCCCCCTGCGAACAAGGCCAGCTCTATGAAGATATGCTTTTACGTGGGTTAAAGTGGAAGAACATTTGGGACTCACCTCATCTACATCAGTACCTAAATTTAATATCCCTCTTCATGATTGAATAAACACAAATCCACAAAATCTTTTGAAATATCTTCCTAAGAGAGTAAAGATTATTGTAACAGTAAATCAGGACTAAATGTGGAATGGGATGTTCAAAAGTGTATATATACACTTGCAATCAGAAATATTCAACCCTCTTACCTCAATAGACAATACAGTGATGTTGATAAAAGATAATGAAAATAAATGTAAAAAAAAAAAACCTGTGAAATAACAAACAATATATTTTTTCATACATATTTGAGTTATTTTGATAACAGAAGTTGATTTAACGTTAAAGTTCAAATGAAAATTGTAAGTCTTGTAACACATGAGCATGTGCAGTATTATTCAACCCCCTGCTTCAGTACCTTGTGGAGCGCCCTTTAGTTTTTATAACTTCTAACAAGCGTTTTCAGTAAGTGCTGACAAGCTTCTTCCACCTCTCGATTGGAATCTTTGCCCAGTCTTCACGTGCAAAAGCCTCTAACTCAGTGATGTTTGATGGCTTCCGTGCTGCAACTGCCTTCTTCAAATCCCACCAAAGATTTTCAATTGGATTTAAATCTGGTGACTGAGAAGGCCACTCCAGGACACTCCAGCATCTTTTCCCCAACCAAGCTTTGGTTGATTTGGAGATGTGCTTGGGATCATTGTCTTGCTGGAAGATCCAATGATCACCAAGGTTTAATTTGTCAACAGAAGGCATCACGTTGTTCTTCAAAATGTCCTGGTATTTCTGGGAATCCATGATGCCAGGTACACAATCAAGATTGCCAGATCCTGCCACAGAAAAACAGCCCCACATCATTATTGACCCACCTCCGTGCTTGACCGTGGGGATGGTATTCTTTTGGTCATAAGCCTGACCTTGTGCACATATGTCCAAAAAGTTCCAGTTTGGTTTCATCAGTCCATAGAACTGTCTCCCAGAACTCTGTAGTTTTATCCAAATTCCTCCTGGCATATTCTAGTCGACTCCTGATGTTCCTTGAGGTCAAGAGTGGAGTGTGTCTTTGGGTCCGGCCATTAAGTCCTTGATTATTCAGTGCACGTCTTATAGTTGCCACTGAAGCACTTGTACCAGCCTTCATCATGTCATCCTGTAGCTGTCTTGCAGTCACACGGGGGTTTTTCTTAGCTGTCCTGACTAAGTTGCTAATGGCCCTTGATGAAATTGTGATGCAGCTGTTCCATAAGTTTGAAGCTTTTTTATAATGCTCCCAATGGTGTCTCTTGGAATGTAAATCTTTTGGAAATCTTCTTATACCCAAGGCCCTTCAGATGTGATGAAATAATCTCCTCTCTCAGCTTTTGTGGAAGCTTCTTTGTCTTTCCCATGATTGCAACTCACCTTGAACACCTTCATGGTCAGGGTTTATATATGCATCACAGCTGAAGCGAATGAAGGATCGTTATAGAGTTCTCAAAGGCTTAATGATGTTTCAGCTCCACTTCAGGCCATAAAAACTGTCAAAAAGCTTTAAAAAACAGAATATTATACAGGGGTTGAATAATTGTGACATGGCGATCTTAACAAAATATACTGTTACACACAAATACTACATCAAACATTTTCTGTGTTGATTTTATGTATCACTAAACTCATTAAGAAGCCATCCAAAGCAGAATCCTGCACTTTGAAAAGATTTTTATTTATAAATTCTTAAAACTCTTTAGGGGTTGAATATTTCTGATTGTAACTGTATATATCGTGTAGTTTGGTGTCCAGCAACGTTTGTTCATAAAGTGTACAGTAAGCCAGTGGAATATTCTGAATTAAAAAAAGCTAAGCTGTACATTTATTCTTCTGTAGTGTGTCACGTCATTTTGAGCAAGCATCTTTTACCTTTCGGTCAGCTCAAATTCCAACCAGAGCTTATCATTGACCTGGAAAAAAAAAACAGTAGTTATTTATTAGCTCCATAGCAAGTTCTTCTCACCTTCATATTTCTTCTTCTTCTTCTTACGGCTTCACCCATTAGGGGGCGCCACAGAGGATCGTCCGTCTCCATACCCCCCCTGTCCTCTACATCTGCCTCTTTCAACCCAACTAACTGCATGTCTTCCCTCACCACATCCATAAACCTCCTCCTTGGCCTTCCTCTTTTCCGCCTTCCTGGTGGCTCGATCCTCAGCATTCTCCTACTGATATACCCCATGTCCCTCCTCTGCACATGGCCAAACCATCTCAATCACACCTCCCTCACCTTGTCTCCAAAACGTCCTACATGCGCTGCACCTCTAATAAACTCATTTCGAGCGTATACCTTGTCATCTGTGATGAAGTCCTTGGTCAACTTCTGGCCCAGTTTAAGGGTGCTGATGTCAAACAAAATGCTGGTGCATTTGTCATCCAACACTATATCACTGTCATAAAGAGTTATCTCCAGAATATTCTAGAAGAGAGAACAAGAGGCCTCTTGGTTACACTCAAGCATGGATAATTTACAGTATATACATGTTTTGGCATGTAGTATTGAAGGTATTGGATAGAATGCGGCCGTGGACAAAACAAAAGGATTCAAAGAAGGTTTGTGAACATTACTATTATGTGGTGATTTCAATTAATGATGATAGACTCTAGGCTGGGTTTAAAAAACCATGGACTTTAGATTCACGTGTGTACATGTAGAATATGTCAGGAAATAATGTGACAGGGTGTGCATCGGAACATACTTAATGATGGAAAGTGGTAGCTTAGTGTCAGGGATCCACCAGCCACACCCTCGCCAACCCCTCAAATCACTCCAAGCAGCTCACCCACTTACTAATCATCCACACCTGGTCCAAATCAGTCACCACACTATAAAACCCTGTTTATCCACACGCTCATCGTCCGTTCTACAGCTTAGGCTTGCGAACATTCAGGACTGCCCAAACTACTCCGTTTGGTTTTTGCTGAGCTTTCAAGCTTCTGTATGCTATCTGTGCACAGTTATTCCATTAGTTCAGTTAACCCTAGTTGGGTGCTCTTTTGTTTGTTGTGCTTTCTGCCTTGCCCTATTTGCTTTCTTATTAAAAGGCCTTCGTTGAATTCACTCGGCTTCCGGTACGTTCTTAGCGCCTGACACTTAGTGGTTAAAATGGTGCGTTTAAATCTCAACACCACTAAGGCCCATCCCTAAGCTCTTGAGCTAAGAAGAAGGGTGTCTGCCAATTGACAAAATTGTAATGATAAGATAGTATTAACATCTAGAACAACAATTGTTTTATTCTTCTTATTTCACAACAGTCAGCCAGCAATTGGGATTTTTATAAAGTAAAAAGTGACACATAATAAATTTTTTTCACATTTATTTGTACTAGAGGTCGGCCAATTAATCGGCACCAGTAGTTGATAAGATAAGATAAGATAAGATAAGATAAGATAAGATAAGATAAGATAAGATATACCCTTATTCGTCCAAAATTTCTGTGTTACATCAGCAAAGAAAAAGAATATATATATACACAGCACAGACCAAAAGTTTGGACACACCTTCTCATTCAAAGAGTTTTCTTTAGTTTCATGACTATGACACTATTTTAGAGTCACACTGAAGCCATCAAAACTATGAATTAACACATGTGGAATTATATACATAACAAAAAAGTGTGAAACAACTGAAAATATGTCATATTCTAGGTTCTTCAAAGTAGCCACCTTTTGCTTTGATTACTGCTTTGCACACTCTTGACATTCTCTTGATGCCTACTTTGAAGAACCTACAATATGACATATTTTCAGTTCACTTTTTTGTTAGGTATATAATTCCATATATAATTCCACGTGTTAATTCATAGTTTTGATGCCTTCAGTGTAACTCTACAATTTTTATAGTCATGAAAATAAAGAAAACTCTTTGAATGATCAGGTGTGTCCAAACTTTTGGTCTGTACTGTATATATAATATATATAAACTTTTGGTCTGTACTGTATATATATATATATATATATATATAAAGTAAAAACATAATACAATATATACAACACAATGTATAAATACAAAAGAAGAAAAAAACAAAACAAATTGATTGCTGGAACTATCGGCAGTAATCCAAACCGATAGTTTTTCCGGCTTCCTGTTCGTTGCCGTTACAACAGTGGCCTCTAAAGGCGAATCACTGACACTAAGTGCTGCTCGTTGCACAGAGAGCATCATATTTATTATTCATTAATTATTTAATTATATTTATAATTTAATACTGTATATTCCCATTTATTTCCTTAAGCATATTTGCATAATTCAGTACTGCTTTATTTTTGTAATAAAGTTCAGTACTATTTCATATGGAGTGTTATGTTTGTTTGTTTTTAATCCAGTATCCAATTTAAAATTATCAATTTTTTTGGCAAGTACTATCCAACCTAGCTACCTACCTACACATGGCAGACTACCTACACAGTATATGTCCATCGCAGCACCACAGAGAGTATACTAGCCTACAGTATCACATGAAATGTTGAATGCTAGCTGTATCAGGAAAACCAACAAAACTGTGGGTAGTTAAATCCGCACAATGCATCATAGGCTTAGGCGTAGAGTTCCCAAACCCAGACACTTTATATGCTAGCCCACTGTAATTGAAGACTAGCATCATTATCTAAGACTCCATTTACCCAGGGCAAAGAATGTTTGTCCCTTTACCATCTGAACAGAAGAACAGGGCCATCAATCCACCTACAAGCAGACTGAAGTGCAGCATTTTCCACAATGCTACAGCTGCCATCACAGCTTCAACAACAATAATGATACACCAATAATAACAACAATGATGTAGAATGTTCTCCGACAATCATCATGCACAAGTTGTAATTTTAGTGGATGAGCTCGTTGAAGGTCTTCCTGGTCTCCTGTCTTCTTCCAGTGATGTTGTTCTGCTCTTGAAGTGTGCATGCCACTCAAAACCTCTCAAACAACTCGTTGCAGCATCGCTGTATGTCAAACATTTAATGTCAAGATTTGGCCAGTTTCATGCAGAATTTAAGGTTTGCTCTTTGTGCTCCCTGTGACTGTGCGTGCAGCCTTGTGCTGCCATCTGTTGGTGTGCTTTAAAACGAGTCTCGAAACCTTTTGATACCACCTCGTACATTGGCAAAGACAATATTTACTTAATTATTGGAGCTTTGAGATAATATATTACTCAACACATTCTGTTAAGTTAGATTTGAGATGGTAAATGAGTAGGACCTGTATACTATTGCAAAGTTTATTAGATCAGACTCAGATCAGACATCAAGGAAAGGGTAGAATGGGAGCCCTTTTTGGAAATTCACTGAGCTGGCTGACTCACCTTTGCCTGGCTGTAGGCTCGAAAGTGGAACGTCTCGTTCCAGTCCGGGGTCTGAGAGTTATTGATCGTCCTGGTTCTCAGAGTACAAGCCGAGGCTGTGGGAAGGCGCAGGGTCACGTACAGGTCAGGCTTCGAAACTGTAGGAATAAACCATGCTGTAGGTTTAATCAGGCAACATTTTAAGAGTCAGTGTTACACATCGGGCTAAAAGTTTACCATTACAGAGACTATAGACAACATATTTATAAAATATCTTAGGTTTTTCTGCTCATTCCTCCTCACAGGTGTGACACACACAGGTTTGTGGGCTTCCCTGTAGTTCAGGCATGCTTTATGTCTTTAGTACAGTTCACAAATTTCCCCTGAAATTCAGGTGAAGGCTCCTCTGCTTTTCTTTATTTTTCCAACTTTATTGATGACCATTTTAAATGACACACCTTTGGAAATATTCAATTTAAATTCAATTCATTTTTATTTGTATAGCACTTTTAATAATGCACATTGTCTCAAAGCAGCTTTACACAGATAATGTTGTAAATAATAAATAAGAATGTTCTTAAGGTTCTAATAATTGAGCTGGTGGCAACTGTGTCAAGGAAAAACTCCCTGAGATGGCATAAGGAAGAAACCTTGAGAGGAACCAGACTCAAGAGGGAAACCCATCCTCATCTGGGTTGCACAGAATGCCTATTTATTACAGATAAACGATGAATCTAAATCAGTGTAGCAGACTGTAGACATTAAGTAGAGTCTAAATCTATCCTCAAAGCTCCTGTCTTACTCTGTAATTTAATAGATCCTCAGGCCATAGATGTGAAGCCATCTCCACCTGCACAGAGTGGCCTCCAGTCTAAGAGAACACCATCCAGAGGCAGGCCTGGATGAAATGCTTGGGATATGCTTGGGATCATTGTCCTGCTAAGTTTTTATCTTGAAGCTTTGAGATGGTGCTTCATCCTTTCTGGATAATCTTCCGTCCTGTTATCAGAAGTGTACCAGCAAAACATTTATTTTTAGCACAACACGATGTTACCACCCTCATGCTTCATATTTAGCATGGTGTTTTTCAGATTTAAATGAGAAGTGGTTTAACTTTTAAGCTGCAGAACATCAGATCTGTAAGTTCTACCGAAGCTGCCAATACAGTTATTTAACCCTCATCTGCTACATTTACATTCGTAGCATAAGGAAGACTCTATTATTCAAAGCAATTTACAGTATTTAATGTAGAAATGACATAAATGTAAGCTGCTTCGGATAACGCCATCCGCCAAAAGTCGTAAATGTACAGTAAAAGCTTTCCTACATACACCACTTCCTGATTAATCTGCCAAATGAAATGTACATTACTTTTCGACTGTAACATGTGGAACAGTGTGGCACTGTGAGAAACTGATCTACAGCCAAATCATCATCAAATCATACGACCAGACTTGTTTAAAAAAAAATATCTCACACACATAATGTAGACATGTTGCTACATGCATTTCAGGAACCCGGTTTTACAAGCAGTCTAGTTTTCTCATACTACATATGAGGTATTCGTAAAAGACAACACTTACATTGTGCTTATTTGAAAGTGTATGTGGTTACTGATTTTAAACATTTCATTCACACCAGTCATGCCAGCTGAATAAACTAGAATAGACAATAGGCTTATTTAGGGTGTGTGTGTTTTAGTTTATTAATTGCACTGATACATCTGTAATGTTTTACATTAGGGTCATTATTTATAAATGTTAACAGTTACAGATTAAAAGTCATAAAATGTTAATAAAACCCATTTGCATTGACTAATGACTAATTCATCTATGAATTCCAAAAATTTGTCCAAACATACAATTTGGGGTTTTTTGGGTGTTAAGAAACTGAACCTTTAGATTTGATCAGAATCCTTCATGATATTAAAAAACTCTTTGTTCTCCAGAATCTTTAAGGTGGGAATTGAGGAGCTTGTCCTTGCCTTAGTGCAACTCTTCTGCTACACTATATGGACTAAGGTTTGTCACAATTAGATTGGTATGAGCTTTTTGAACATGCCATTCCACATGTAGGTCCTTTTTGCTGTTATTAGAACCTCCACTCTTCTGGGAAGATGTTCCACTAGATTTTGAACTGTGTTTGCTGATATATGTTAGTATATCAGAATGTTAGTAAAGTCAAGTGCTGAGGTTCCCTGGTGGTCTAGTGGTTAGGATGCGGCGCTCTCACCGCTGCGGCCCGGGTTCGATCCCCGGTCAGGGAACCAACCCCAGCCATTAAGGTTGCACAAGTCTTAGTGCTGGTCCCAAGCCCGGATAAATGGGGAGGGTTGCATTAGGAAGGGCATCCAGCGTAAAAACATGTGCCAAAACAAGCATGTGGATGGTCCACTGTGGCGACCCCTAATGGGAGAAGCCGAAAGAATGTTTTTAATAAAGTCAAGTACTGATGTAGGTGAGAAGGAAAGGAGGCATGGGGTGCAGTCAGCATTCACATTCATCCCAAAGGTGCTCAATAGGCTTTAGAGCTCTATAGCAGGAGATCTTCCATTCCAACCTATGTAAACCATGTCTTCATGGAACTGGATTTGTGCACAGGAGCATTGTCATGCTAGACAGGTTGAAGGTATCCTGGTTTACATCGAAAGACATCCTATACAATTGTGTGCCTTCAAATTTGTGGTAATAGTTTAGGGAAGAACCATAAAGTCAGGCACCTCAATAATTTTGCCCATTGTGTATACATCATGTATTTATATCAGTCAGCATTCTATATGATCAGAATTACGAATGCAGTAAAACATTGGAGTGTTTCTTCATACTTGCATATAACATGAACATCAAATATTTTTTATCTCGGCACCACCAAGCTGCTACTGCAGAGCCCTTGAGCAGGGCCCTTAATCCTTAATTGCTCAGTTGTAAAAATGAGATACTTGTCTGGGTGTCTCCCCAAATGCCGTAAATTTAGGGAAGCGGTAGCTCAGCTCTAATTGTTAAGATGATTCAATTTGTATTAGCAGGTTGTGAGTTCAAATCCCTGAACCACCATGCTGTCATGGCTGGGACACTGAGCAAAGCCCTTAACCCTCAACTGCTGTTAATGATCTGGATAAGATGATTCAAATGTGAAAATAAAAAAAAGTAAACTAGCTTGAATTAGAAGATTAATGTTTACATTAATTAATCAATGTGTGTGTGTGTGTGTGTGTGTGTGTGTGTGTGTGTGTGTGTGTGTGTGTGTGTGTGTGTGTGTGTGTGTGTGTGTGTGTGATGATTTAGGGACATACAGTAATCATATGTATGCTGGAACTCTCCTCGTAATACCGTCACGGACAGGTTCCAGTGTGGCGCCTGCTCCCTCTGTAACAAACAAGAAAATTTGAGAAGTTTGTGGTAACCTGAAAATATTTCAATCCTGTGGACTTGATTCGATTCAATAAATTTTTATTTGTATAGTGTTTTTAAAAACATTTCCGGCTGTAAAAGAATGTTTACGTTTATCTCTAATAATCGATCCAGTGGTGACTGTGGCAAGGAAAAACTCCCTAAGATGGTATGAGGAAGAAAGTTTGGGGTATATCGGTAAAAGAATGCTGAGGATGGAGCCACCAGGAAGGAGGAGAAGAGCAAGATCAAGGAGGAGGTTTATGGAAGTGGTGAGAGAAGACATGCAGGTAGTGGGTTTGAAAGAGGGAGATGTAGAGGACAGAGGGGTATGGAGACGGATGATCCTCTGTCGTGACCCCTAATGGGAGAAGCCGAAAGAAGAAGAAGACATTTGTTTCTTATAATTTTCAGTTTATCCCTAATGATTTATCCAGTGGTGACTGAGATGAGGAAAAACGTCCTGAGATGCTCTAAGGAAGAAACCTTGAGAGGAACCAGACTCAAAAGGAAACGCATACTCATCTGGGTGGCACCGAAATAAAACACTGACCATGACCCACTGCATGTTTACACTGTTTATCTGATGCAGGAAGTGGCAGTTATCACTCGCATGTGAACGAGGGGGAGGAGATCAGATATGAAAATCCCACACAAAAAAAGGGCCATTTTTAGGTTGGAGTCAAGGCAGTAGCCATCTCGACCACAGTTCGACCACAGTAGAAGCAGAAAACACCACCAATCACAGTATTATCTTGTCTGTCATCTTTAGATCATTATAACTGCATGTAATTGCAAATTCATAACATATCCTAGTTTATCATATATATATGTAGACTGTATAATACCTTGGTTCTGTTGTAATACACATACCGCATATATTATATATTATGTTTTTAAGTTAAGACAAACCTTTATTTATCCATATAACAATTGAAGATTTTCTTTATATGTTCTGCCTTACACACATCTATCTATCTATCTATCTATCTATCTATCTATCTATCTATCTATCTATCTATCTATCTGTCTGTCTGTCTGTCTGTCTGTCTGTCTGTCTGTCTGTCTATCTATCTATCTATCTATCTATCTATCTATCTATCTATCTATCTATCTATCTATCTATCTATCTATCTATCTATCTATCTGTGGATGTTAGCTCATCAGATCTGCAAACTCTGCTTGCATGAATAGTTTTTCTCTTTTTTGTTTACACCTGGAATTTAAAAATAGAGGAAATGGCAACCCGTCTCCTCAGGCTCTACACTCTTAAACTAGCAGGTTCTGTTTCTGAAATGTTCCACATGTACTGTTTCACAATCTTTTTTCCAAAATCAGTCAGTGTGAACCACATGTTTAATTGTCTCCATACTCTTCAGGACATGGCACAGAACACAGAAACTGATCTTGAAATCTGCTATTTACAGTCGTATTCACATCTACAACATTCCCCTTAGTTACTAAGCTTAGTTTAGAAGAGAAAGAAAAACAGTACCTTCATTTGTAAGTGAGCAGAATCTCTCAAGGCTGAAGTGAAGTGTGGTTTGTGTGTATAGTCTATCAAGTAAAACTTGAATAAGAACAGCTTAACGTCCACTCAATGTCACAGAGGTTCTTAAGAACAGCTTGCTTTATGTATTGCTGATATGAATCTGAAGCCACACCCCGAGTGTCAACACCTTCACTGTACCATGAGACCATGAGGCCAAACCCCATTTCATTTTCTTTTGGTTCTTGAAGAAATGATCCTGCAGTTGGTTCAATAGCTTTACCATAACAAATATATAAAGTTTATACATATGTGTGTGTATAAAGTATCTCCAAAAGTGAACATGTCCATGTGCCCAAAGTGTTAATATTTAATGTGAGCACATTGTTATCTAACACTGCATTAATCCTTCTGGGCATGAAATTCACCAGAGCTGCACAGGCTGTTTCTGGGATCCACTTCCACTCCTCCATAATGACATCACAGAGCTGCTGGATGTAAGACAAATAGAGATTCTCCACCTCCTGCTGGAGGATGCACCACAGGTTCTCAATAGGGTTCAGGTCTGAAGACATACTTGGCCACTATCACCTTCACCTTCAGCTTCCTCAGCAAGGCAGTTGCTGTTCAGCCCAGTTTCTACATGGAGGGCATTGGGTTCTGCTTCAGAATGTCACAGTACATGTTGAAATCCATGTTTCTCCCATTGAACCAAAGCTCCCCAGTAACAGCAGCACTCAAGCAGCCCCAGACCATTATGCTACCACCACCATGCATGACTGTAGGCAATTTCCTTGGTACTCCTCACTAGGGGACAGCTGTCTTAAGATGAAATCTAGGACCAGTTGAAGTGCCTTAAGGTACTCCTTTCTCTGATGGAGTCTGAGCTCCCAAAGATCAAAGGTCTCGGAAGAAACCATAAGAGCACACCACGAAACCGGAAGGTCCTGACATCTTATAGGCAATAAACTTACACATTCGTATATGTAACCTCATTACCGCTTTATCTGTGTAAAGAGATCTAAAATAATGTGTAAAAAGCACTATACAAATAAAAACTTGACAATATTTCTATATATTTTTCTTTTCTTTTCACTTCCTTTTTGTTTCCTTCTTTTCTTTCCCGTACCGTATTAACAGTGTAAATATAAACGTTCTTATGTGTTA
This sequence comes from Silurus lanzhouensis, assembly GCA_039877035.1. Taxonomy (NCBI): domain Eukaryota; kingdom Metazoa; phylum Chordata; class Actinopteri; order Siluriformes; family Siluridae; genus Silurus; species Silurus lanzhouensis. The sequence goes on along the minus strand of JBCEWE010000326.1, from coordinate 861,831 downwards.
TTATAATAGTGGTTAAATGTCTAAATGGTTTCTATAAAAGTATCAGTTTAACTTGCAGATAAACTGAATGGATTTTGCAATTTCAATTAATCAGGGTCAAATCAAGGTCAGCTACAACCTAGCTAGTGGCAGGGCAAGAAAATCAACTTCTATTATTGTTTAGAGACTTTGTGTTTGATCGCATGGGTTTGGCACCTTTTTTTTTTAAACAGATTCTTCGAAGATTACTTTAGCTGAACGTGCATCTTCTGACACTTAGCCACGCCCCAGCAGTAATCTAAAGCTCTTCATTGTGATCAGGAATGTCCAGGTGGGTTTCGACAATAAAACTTATGACTGTAATTTTTATAATGATAATGATCATATAATGACTACAACCTGAAATGCACTGTAGTTATTATCTGTGTCCTTTTTTTTTAAACAGGTTCATTCAGTGCTAGACGCTTGTAGATTTTTTTGTTATGATTTGTGCAAGACAGCTTGTGATTGTTAAAGTGCAATGAGGGCAAATCGGCTTTCTAATTATAAAAAAAAAAATGTAATATATAAATAGTTTTCTTCTTCTTTCGGCTTCTCTCATTAGGGGGCGCCACAGCGGATCCTCTGTCTCCATACCCCCCTGTCCTCTACATCTGCCTCTTTCAACCCATCTACCTGCATGTCTTCCCTCACCACATCCATAAACCTCCTCCTTGGCCTTCCTCTTTTTCGCCTTCCTGGCGGCTCCATCCTCAGCATTCTCCTACTGATATACCCCATGTCCCTCCTCTGCACATGTCCAAACCATCTCAATCTCACCTCCTTCACCTTGTCACCAAAACGTCCGACATGCGCTGTCCCTCTACAAAACTCATTTCTAATCCTTTCCATCGTCGTCACTCCCAACGAAAACCTCAACATCTTCAGCTCTGCTACCTCCAGCTCCACCTCCTGTCTTTTACTCAATACCACTGTCTCTAATCCATACAACATCTCAGGTCTCATCACAGTCCTATAAACTTTCCCTTTCACTCTCACAGATACTCTTCTATCACAAATCACTCCTGCTATCACTCTTCTCCACCCACTCCACCCTGCCTGCACTCTTTTCTTCACTTCTCTAACACCATTACTTTGCACTGTTGACTCCAGGTACCTGAACTCCTCCACCTCTTCTCCCTGCAACCTCACCACTTCCTGCTCTGTAGATGTTTTCATAAAATATAAAACACTATTCGGCCATTTGCTAAGTTACAGCTCAAACATCAAATACGATGCATGGTGTTGTGTCAGTATATGGCCATGTGATGGCGCTGGTGTATAAGCACCAGAGTGGATGTTGTTTAGAATAAAGGCCCATGTGATTAATACGAATTTCTCGCCCACAGTACACGTGATCCGAGCTCAGCAAGTCACTGTCGAATTAAGTGTAGGATTTAGTTCAATTGAATTAAATTCCATAGATTAGCTACACTATATGGACAAATGTTTGTGGACAATCAGATCGGTATGTGCTTTTTGAACATCTCATTCCACATTTAGTCCCTAAATCTATGAGTAAAGTCAGGAACTGTTGTAGGTGATGTAAGGAGGTCTGATTGTGCTGTTCCAATTCATCCCTCTATCTCTATAGCAAAAGATCTTCCACTCCAAACCATGTAAAGCAGATCTTCATGTAGATGGCATTTGCACAGGAACATTGTAATGCTGGAACAGGTTTGGGTCTCCCACATCGAAAGACCTCCTATACAATAGTGTGCCTCTACATTTGTGTTCATTGTTTCAAGAAGAACCACATATGAGTGGAAAAGTCAGGTGGAATCATTCTTTTGGGATTATAGTGTATGTGTTTTTCCCAATCAAATATCACTAAAGGTCACCATGTGATTATAAGAACTCAATTTTTAAAAGTCTCTGTCAAGTTGGAGCTTTAAATTATTCATAGTCTAATCCGTGTTTCGACATTCATGGGCATTCACAGTATTTATTCTCGCTTCTCAAACTTTCTGAACGCATGCCTTTTATTCCTCTTCTTACTTTTCCTTTTCTATTAATCCCTATTTTTTCTCCTCTCTATTTAATAACCGGTCTATGAAAAAGTAACTTTTTAAATACCGCTCCAAGTCTTTAAATGCTCTAATAGCCTGACTGAAAAGTGCACAAAAAAATTGCCCGCTTTAATACACCTTTAATACACCGGTGCTGTTTTTCTCTCCATTCGGAATTATAGCATGTAAGGCCGTGACCTTGACTTCATCCGTCTTAGTGCTCGAGATGCCCATCGTAATAACAGATGCTTGTAAGGTCAATCCGCCAATGGCATTCCTCAAGCAAAATTTCAACACATCTACCCACCCACATACACACACACACACACACACACACACATGCATGCGGGTCACGGCACCATGTTTGGGGAGCGCTGACACTCCTGCTGCAGGTATTTGGTCCTCTGTTGTGATAAGCAGAAGGTGTCGAGCCATGGAGAGGCGAGATGATGTGTCTGTATTGATTTTCCAATGAGTGTGTGCAGCAAGAAAATGAAGGGGCTGCCCATATATATATATATATATATATATATATATATATATATATATATATATATATATATATATATATATATGTGTGTGTGTATGCGTGTGAGTGTGTGAGTGTGTTTGAAGGTCAGAGAGAAGACTGCACTGCCTCTATTCAAAACCTAAAATAATTTCCGTCTGAAAATGGCCCGAGATCCTTTTATTACTCGCAAACAATCTGTCAGTGATTGTCAGAGAGCGGTAAATGGAGCCGCACGGTATCATGATGATAAAACCGAGGTAAACATTTTATTATGTTCAACATGGCAAGATGGCAAACTGGTGTTTCGGTATTCATTGTTGGGTGGGCGAGAAAACACTCTTGTTTTGATGGGCCATTCAGCTCAGGTGCAGGAATCGGTCGGCGTGTTTTTTTTCCCGCGTCGTTGCCAAGCGTGTCTTTACATTTCTTTAGTTTCGAAACATGACAACGCAAATGAGAGGACAAATGATTTGAGAAAAGCAGACGTGTCCTTATCTCCGGCAGGACCTGATTGTCAAAGAAAAAGAGAATGAAATGGATGAAAGTCTGCAGCATATCAACAAACATTACACACACACACACACACACACACACACACACACACACACACTCTTCAGCAGCCTCTACTTTGTGTAACACCACCAGCTGCAATTTTCCCAGCTCTTCTTTGGTTTCTCATGTCCACTTCTTGTCTTTAACGCATTCTCCTGCTTGACCATCATTCCTTCTCATTCTCCAGGACAGAAAAACAAACATCAGTCCAGAAGCACAATCAGCTATTGATTGTTTTTTTGTGCGCTTAGTTTTGCACACCTGATTTTTTTTGATCTAATGCTGTACATCAAATCACGTGAAGTTGATTATTATTGCGATTCTGTGTCTCTTTGTCTCTTTGTTTGTCTGTTTTTCTGTTTAACTGTTTTACTGGCTTCGTCCCTGCCTTTTTGTCTTTTTGTGTGACTCTTTCTCTGACTGGCTTTGTCCCTGCCTTTTTGTCCTTTGATGTGCTCTTTCACTGTTTGTCTGTCTGACTTGCTATGTCTCTGCCTTTTGGTGTGCCTCCGTGTCTCTTTGTATGTCTGCCTGTCTGTCTTTTGTGTCCCTCTGTATCTTGTCTGTCCATTTGATTAGCTGTGTTTTTGCCTCTTTGTCTTTTTTTTGTGTCTCTCTCTCTGTTGGACCATCTGACTGACTATGTCCCTGCCTCTTTGTCTTTTAGTACGTCTCTTTCTCTATCTCTCTGTCCCGTTCTCTGTTTGACTGTCTGACTGGCTGTGCCACTGCCTTTTGATCTTTCCATATGTCTCTTTAACTGTCTGTCTCTTTGTCTGTCTGCCTGATTGACTGGCTGTGTCCCCGCATCTTTCTTTTTGTCTGTTTCTTTATCTGTCTGTCTGTCAGATAGATAGATAGATAGATAGATAGATAGATAGATAGATAGATAGATAGATAGATAGATAGATAGATAGAGAGAGAGAGAGAGAGAAAGAGAGAAACAGTAACCTCATGCTAATTACATTATGTGATAGATAGATAGATAGATAGATAGATAGATAGATAGATAGATAGATAGATAGATAGATAGATAGATAGATAGAAAGAGAGAGATACAGTAACCTCATGCTAATTTCATTATGTGATAGATAGATAGATAGATAGATAGATAGATAGAGAGAGAGAGAGAGAGAGAGAGAGAGAGAGAGAGAGAGAGAGAGAGAGAGATACAGTAACCTCATGCTAATTACATTATGTGATGGATAGATAGATAGATAGATAGATAGATAGATAGATAGATAGATAGAGAGAGAGAGAGAGAGAGAGAGAGAGAGAGAGAGAGAGAGAGAGAGAGAGAGATACAGTAACCTCATGCTAATTACATTATGTGATGGATAGATAGATAGATAGATAGATAGATAGATAGATAGATAGATAGATAGATAGATAGAGAGAGAGAGAGAGAGAGAGAGAGAGAGAGAGAGAGCGAGAGAGAGAGTGAGATACAGTAACCTCATGCTAATTACATTATGTGATTAATAGATAGATAGATAGATAGAGAGAGAGAGAGAGAGAGAGAGAGAGAGAGAGAGAGAGAGAGAGAGAGAGAGAGAGAGAGAGAGTAACCTCATGCTAATTACATTGTTTGTGTGATGAAGTAGAGTGGATTAGTTTGGCTGGGAGCTGTAGGGATTAAGGTATGTACAGCTACAACACACACGCACACACACACACACACACCACACACACACGCACACACACACACACACACACGCACACACACACACACACACACACACACACACACACACACACAATTTTACCTAAAAACCATTTGTACCACAAAGACAAATAAATACTGCAAATATAAATAAATACAGAATATGCACCAGAATCTCTGTGTCTAAAGTTTTTGTAGTTCTGCAGGTTTGCTGTTTGACATCGGCTGCATATTATTTGTTTACTCTTGCATCTCCAATCATGCTAAAACGCATCATGTATCCTTCCATCATCCTGTGTCTCCCAGGAAGTTTGCATCTTACTGTCTGGCATCACTAAATTACAGATTATGGAATTGCGACTTGACTGATCTAAATAATCCGATTCTTGATCTACTACACGTTGACTGATGTTGAGTAATCTCATTGTGGGTGTGACGTGTGGTTGATTTTTACAGGACATCCACAATAGAGACGTCTCTGTCTACTTCTGAGCTAATAATCATCTTCTGCTAGCACACACACACACACACACACACACACACACACACACACACACAACACACACACACATAAGGACTGAGCTGTTTCTTAAGGTCCACGCCGAGGCCGTATTTGTTGTGCCTGTTTGGCCTGCTGTAATGTTGTGCCAGCATGCTTTAGGCTCCGTGCCATTAATGTGGGTGAGACGGTAAAGAGGTGCCAAAAACATTAGCGGCAAAAAAAGGTAGCAGCCGCCTAGAAAAGACCCTCCTAATCAGCAATAATGAGCTATTAGAACAAGATGGAGCTCTCTTTCCCTCACTCCCTCCCTCCCTTCCTCTCTGTATCCCTCTCTCTTTTCTCTTTATCTATCTATCCTACACCCCCCCTCCTTCGCCGTGTCTTACTGTCACTCTCTCGTTTCTCGCTCGCTCTCTTATTCTCTCATTCTTTCTTACCCTCCGTCTGTCTGTCTCCCCTTTCATTAAGTAGCCAAGCTGAGACATGTTTCTTTATGGGTAATGGAAGGACTGAGTATACAGAAACACATTTATTTAATTGTGCGTGTTTGTGCTTTTGTGTGTGTGTGTGTGTGTGTGTGTGTGTGTGTGTGTGTGTGTGTGTGTGTGTGTGTGTGTGTGTGTGTGTGGGAAAGTGTGGGGGGGGGGTTGTGTGTGACAGATTTAAGGTTAGGTATATAAGGTTTATGATTCACTGCTGCAAAAAAAGACCCTTTAAATGACACAATATGGAAATATGTATAGTTTCATTTAAAAGGTACGTATTTATTACGTGTAATATTTTGTTACTCAAATTTCCTGATCTTGAGTTTTTAAAATTCAGTTTTATCAATTTTTTGGGGTCCATTTTTTTTTTTGCCTCCCACTCACTCATTGGTCTTACTGGTTTCTTATATATTTTTTTAAACTATTATTTTTATGCTTATAAATAACTATTATAATGCTATACAAACTATTATAATACTGTTTATATTTATTTATAACTATTAAAATTTTTTGTGTCATTTTTATGTATTTTATTAATCTGAAAGTCCATGTTATTCATTAAATTATACTTATATTTTAGAATATTTTATATTATATTTGCACCTCTACAGGTGCAACGTTTCAGTCCCCTATGTTTCTCGCTCTATTTCGATTTTAAATGTGCAAAGGATATTTCAAGAATTGAGACCGAAAATCTGCTCTGCGGAAAGAAAAAGGATGCTCTTTCCCGATTTCCTGACTTTCCTATTTTTCCTGAAAAACTATTCCTATACGATCTGAAAGAGTGAAAAAGTGGACACTTGACATAATTTGTCCACCCTTTATCTTT